>JBAMJV010000384.1:0-197688 GCA_037951105.1 Echinarachnius parma
TGAGCAGATTTCCGGGGTAGGGTGGGGGGGGGGGGGGGGGGGGGGGGGGGGGGGGGGGGGAGGTGCGGGGTAGGGTGGGGGGGGGGGGGGGGAGGGTGAGTGTGTAGGGGTGGGGAAGGGGGGATGAGAGAAGTAGCGTGTCTTACTTCTTTTTATTTTTTGTTAAATCTCCATTGTGTTTAATTTTTGTGAATTACACTTGATTTGTACACTTGAGATGTAAACTTGTATTTTCAAAAATGTTATTCAATTGTAAATGTTATGTTAATAATTTGGAGAAATAAAAAATCATTTAAAAAAAAAAAAAAAAAGTGTGTGTGTGTGTGTGTGGGTGGGGTGTGGTGGGGTGGGACAGGGAATGCCATGATTTCACCTGAATGTCATAATTGTGTATCTGACAAAAAGTAAATGATTTTCCTTCCTATTCCTATGCACAAAACGGTGGCATTTGTTAAAACAAAATTTCCTATGAAATCGAAGAATAAAAACATAATTAATCCAATGCGACTTGAACCTACGGCTTTACATACCGTCATACCGTCATGCCTAGAATGATTTGCACCAACCACCGACCCAAGAGCTACTTCTGCTTGCTTGGTGGGTTTTTTACCCTAAGTAACGTTTACCTCTTCTCAATTTTAAATGATTATGCTATCATCGAAGATCATTGACAAAGGGCTAGATACATATTCATTATACTAGATCCTTGTGGACGGGGCTGGGGCTGTTGATAATACCTGCTAATACTGTGAGAAAGTAGCGCCTCTAGTCAAACTTTTACGGTATTGAAAGAGAGGACTGCTCGTTTAACCAATCAGATTGCAGGATTCTCGATGTGAGGTATATAATGTATAATATTTAATATACTAGTAACAGGTTGTGTGTGTGTAGCACACACATCCATAATAATCATGCTGATTTGGTAGAATTGTGATTTCTAACAAAACAACTATATATTAAAGTTAGTTCAACGAGCATTTTAATTGATTGTCGATTGATTTTTTGGATTATGAATACTGATTGATAAATTACTTGGCCGATTGATTGATTGATTGATTGATTGATTGATTACACACATGAACAGACAAACTCTAATACAATGCACGTTATTTGATTTGCGCTTCATAACAAAAAACATTTGACCAAATACATTATACATTATATGATATATCCGAATATTACACACAGTAGTATAGCTAAATAAATGCAATTTTAAAATAAAGTGAATCAAGTTTTCTCGGTGAGGTGCTTTGTTCCATTTTGTGTAGATGCCCCCCCCCCCCCCCCCCCTGACCTGCTCTCTATAGTGACAAAACAAATTACAAATCGTACACAAATAATGTAGTGAATAGAGCAGCCTACAGTATGTACTCCCTCATGAAAAACGGTTTGCTCTCGTCCCCCATCGGACCATCCCCTATATCGCCCATGCCCCCTGCCCCCCCCCCCCCCCCCCCCCTCTGATTCCGCCCCATCCTCGCCCACGTGGATCGGGCGTACACGTTTACAAAATAGATTCTTTTATATATATACCTCGCACAAAAAGTTCCGCAATCGAGGTTTGCGCATTAATAACTTTTTTATCACGCTATAGCCATTCATACATTTGGTATCATTGGAAAGCGTGAATTCTCCCCTTTACATTGGTATGAAATTTGCTATGAATATTTTATCATGGAATGTGCATTGCATCCAAGGGCAAAGTCAAAAGTGAAATGTTGCAAAATGCACTGATTTTGTCAACAGAGTGCCTTCCTTGGCTTGAATGGGGGTGAGGTAGACATGCATTCAAGCACAAACACAAATAACACAAATAATTTAGTGAATAGAGCAGCCTACAGTATGTACTCCCCTCATGAAAAACGGTTTGCTCTCGTCCCCCATCGGACCATCCCCTATATCGCCCCTGCCCCCTGCCCCCCCCCCCCCCCCCCCCCCCTCTGATTCCGCCCCATCCTCGCCCACGTGGATCGGGCGTACACGTGTACAAATGATTAATCAATCAGACTACCGGGTCACCACCTGGAATTGTTCTTATATTGATTTCACCAGCCAGACTCTTCAAAGCCTGTATGGGCGTATGGGTACATTATAATGAGGAGGTGAGGAGGGGGGGGGGGGGTGTCATTACAATTTGTCTGAATATCCCCTTCCCATTTTTCTCGTGAACCAGAGATGATTATAAGACGGCAAATGTGACGATTTAGCTCAGGTATCACACGGTTTTGCTCGACAAATTACATGATTTGCCCGAGTATAAAATAAGCTTGCCTTAATTTGAAATGCCCTTTTCCGACTTATTTTTGCCTGAATTTGAGGTACTTTTTGTCCGAATATTACCGTTTTCAAAACTCTCGGGGTCTGCAGCTCCTATAGCCCCCAGCCCCCTCCCCCCGCCCCCGCCTCTTATATATATTTCGAATAGTGTTGATGATGACGCAATAATAAAATGACGGTGAATAATAAACAAAAGACATCTGAATATTTTGACACTTTCGCATGAAGAACTTTTTAAAACAATTAATGTTTACCTTTTTTTTGGACACGCTCTATACAATAGAATGAGACGGATCGAAACCCTGTCTCGTCGCGTTGTTAACTAATAACGTATACAGGGTAGCCCAGAAATAACGGAACGGGGCACTTCCCAAAATAAAGTAACGGAATGACTGGGTGACTGGTCCATCGGATAGTGTGTCTTTTCAAATGAAAATTGATACCAAGAACATTAATTTTGGTCGTGCAGTTTTTGTTTTAGAGCGCTGTGAGTGACACCATGTCAGGGTTCATTTTTCTTCAATTTTGACTGACCTATTGGCTAAAGAATGACGCGTTCCAATGATACCAATTTTATCAATGGTAATAACCTAATAGAAAAGTTATTAATGCTCAAACCTCGATTGCGGAACTTTTTGTGCGAAGTATATGTTGGAGCTAGCCTATATACGTAATACACTCCCTATAACAGTGCAATCGTGCACATCCCTATATACAAAAACAATATAAAGCTTTATATTGATTTGAATTCTTTTTCAAAAGTATATGTATATATACTTAACATGCTATATCATTTTGCGTGTATAATTATATATTCAATGATATCTTGTATTCACTCTCCCCATCATTTATGTTTGTTTTTAATTTGTATAATGTATTGTATATCTATGTTTATACATTTTGTTTTTCAGCATGCAAGTTAAATTGCAGGGCGCCTTTGTAAAGCAGTTTTGAATAACTGAAGAGGCATGCCCTGCAGTATAAAATAAACAAAACAAATACATAAATAAATAAATGAATAAATAAATGAATAAATAAATAAATAAATAAATAAATAAATAAATAAATAAATAAATAAATAAATAAATAAATAAATAAATAAATAAATAAATAAATAAATAAATAAATAAATAAATAAATAAATAAATAAATAAATAAATAAATAAATAAAAAAATAAATAAATAAATAAATGTGTTAAACCTGTTTTTTGTTATTTACTGAATTTAAATAAAATGGATCAATCAATCAAGTGCATGTGATACATGGTTAGGCGGCGTCTTATATGGATGTTAGCAATTAGTAAGACACCGAGATTTTTATTGGTAAATTGGATTGCAAACTGTGCCCCATTTTCGGAATTTTTAGATTTGAATACTGCCATGTTATACATGAAATGCATCTCTAGAACATTCTTTTGAACTTATTGATATTCACGGGTAAAAATATTCTGTATATCTTTTTTAATTACTCTTTGGGAACCCTGGTCGAATATTACGCACAGTAGTATAGCTAAATAAATGCAATTTTAAAATAAAGTGAATCAAGTTTTCTAGGTGAGGTGCTTTGTTCCATTTTGTGTAGATGCCCCCCCCCCCCCCCCCCCCCTCCCCCCTGACCTGCTCTCTTATAGTGACAAAACAAACTACAAATCGTACAAAAATAATTTAGTGAATAGAGCAGCCTACAGTATGTACTCCCTCATGAAAAACGGTTTGCTCTCGTCCCCCATCGGACCATCCCCTATATCGCCCCTGCCCCCTGCCCCCCCCCCCCCCCCTCTGATTCCGCCCCATCCTCGCCCACGTGGATCGGGCGTACACGTGTACAAATGATTAATCAATCAGACTACCTGGTCACCATGGAATTGTTCTTATGGGCCATTCTTTGAAAAGTGAAACTTTTTCGGAAAAATTGAAGTTTTATTTTTCTGTAGTTTTGTTCCATTTTTGGAATGATCCATGTGTAAAGTTTCATGAAATACATGATTTGAAGTTTAAAATGAAACTTTTTTACTCATTTGCATAAATTTACATATTTCAATATTTTTCTAATAATCATAATTCAGAAAATAATCAAGATATCAAAAGGATAATTAGCAATCTCATTCTTCTCACTTTCCTGTACAGGTTGATACCAACTTTGTAAAAATTCAACCTTTCATTCTTTTCTAAACCCGATATTATAAAATTCCCATTTTTCCATTCATATTGTACATGTCACACACGTGACCACCCCAAAATGTCACACACGTGACCAGACGTTGCCACATAATTAAGTACTATAAAAAAAAATGGTTTGATATAATTCTCATTCATTGCTATTGTTGTACTTACAAATGTATAGTACTTCTCTGGTAATAAGATGAACATTATAGCTATTCATATTTTAAAGAATTTTCCAAATTAAATTTAGTTATGAAAAAAGCGCTCCGTGCGAAGTCACACACGTGACCCATGCCATTTGACCTCTGACATTGAGTTACGTAATCCTTATAAAATCTTTTGTGTTAAGTTTGAAAGACTACAACATATTCAAGTCACATATGAAATAAAAATCATTATAGTCTCATACTTACTGAAATATAAGCATCCCATTTCAAAATTTGTCATGTTTTGGGTCACACACGTGACCAAGAATGGCCCTTATATTGATTTCACCAACCAGACTCTTCAAAGCCTGTATGGGCGTATGGGTACATTATAATGAGGAAGTGAGGAGGGGGGGGGGGGGGGGGTGTCATTACAATTTGTCTGAATATCCCCTTCCCATTTTTCTCGTGAACCAGAGATGATTATAAGACGGCAAATGTGACGATTTAGCTCAGGTATCACACGGTTTTGCTCGACAAATTACATGATTTGCCCGAGTATAAAATAAGCTTGCCTTAATTTGAAATGCCCTTTTCCGACTTATTTTTGCCTGAATTTGAGGTACTTTTTGTCCGAATATTACCGTTTTCAAAACTCTCGGGGTCTGCAGCTCCTATAGCCCCCAGCCCCCCCCCCCCCCCCCCCCGCCTCTTATATATATTTCGAATAGTGTTGATGATGACGCAATAATAAAATGACGGTGAATAATAAACAAAAGACATCTGAATATTTTGACACTTTCGCATGAAGAACTTTTTAAAACAATTAATGTTTACCTTTTTTTTGGACACGCTCTATACAATAGAATGAGACGGATCGAAACCCTGTCTCGTCGCGTTGTTAACTAATAACGTATACAGGGTAGCCCAGAAATAACGGAACGGGGCACTTCCCAAAATAAAGTAACGGAATGACTGGGTGACTGGTCCATCGGATAGTGTGTCTTTTCAAATGAAAATTGATACCAAGAACATTAATTTGGGTCGTGCAGTTTTTGTTTTAGAGCGCTGTAAGTGACACCATGTCAGGGTTCATTTTACTTCAATTTTAACTGACCTATTGGCTAAAGAATGACCCGAACGGCTCGTCATAGAATTACGGTGAACAATGATGCGGACACCTCATAGAGTTATATACTTACTTTAGTTTATAACTCTATGGGACACCTTTGTTAATGTGCAATCGACTGAATAGCCACAACACCGTAATTCTATGTCGAGCCGTTCGGATCATTCTTTAGCCAATAGGTCAGTCAAAATTGAAGAAAAATGAACCCTGACATGGTGTCACTCACAGCGCTCTAAAACAAGAACTACACGACCTATTGACTAAAGAACACGACCTATTGACTAAAGAATGACCCGAACGGCTCGTCATAGAATTACGGTGAACAATGATGCGGACACCTCATAGAGTTATATACTTACTTTAGTATATAACTCTATGGGACACCTTTGTTAATGTGCAATCGACTGAATAGCCACAACACCGTAATTCTATGTCGAGCCGTTCGGATCATTCTTTAGCCAATAGGTCAGTCAAAATTGAAGAAAAATGAACCCTGACATGGTGTCACTCACAGCGCTCTAAAACAAGAACTACACGACCAAAATTAATGTTCTTGGTATCAATTTTCATTTGAAAAGACACACTATCCGATGGACCCAGTCTTTTCGTTGTTTTATTTTGAGAAGTGCCCCGTTCCGTTATTTCTGGGCCACCCTGTATAGGAAATTGAAAAGGAAATAAAGAGAACATAATGGTGGTGGGTGGAAAGCTGGCAGTGAAATTAAGAATATCGACAAATAGACGACAAGTATGTCTAGACGATTGTGTGATTTAAAACAAATCAAAACAGGAGACGTATATAATGGACGTGGAGGCGAAAACATTTTATTTGCTCGCTATCGTCGCTGAGAAAAGGTTGCATGATTCTTAACTAAACCAGCTCCATATTCAGCATGGCTCGACTTACTCTCATTTTCACCATGACGTTGTTGTTGGGGTCTTTACTCTTCCAGGAAGGTGAGTAATATTATTCAAATTTATGCAAAATTAATCATTATTTGGCATCATTATCGTTTGTGTATTTTATTTCTTGCAGTGGCTACTTTTGAAGGGTTCGTTGACAACTTGTTGATGTTAAATATTTTCTCTATAGCTTCAATTTCGCTTTCTCTTTGGGAAATTAGTGTGTAAACTTACTTATTGTGCTTGTTTGCCTGTTTATAGTTTTCTTTTATTCAGGTGTGAAAATAATTTGAAAAATTATCGTAAGTTTCATTCATGCTTGCCTATGCAGTGGGGGAAGGGCGGGAGGCAAGTTCTGTTTTCCGCTCAATTTTCTTGCCATTTTGGATAGGGCACTTCGGAAAGTTAAAGGGGTAGTTTAGTTTTGGTAAGGCTGAATTTTAGTAACCAAACCTGGACAGTAACATTATAAACTAATAGTTACAACTCCACCATGCTCGAAAGGTATACAAAATTACAAACGACTAAGTAAAAAGCCCATGATCATTAAAAAAGAGCCATTAAAACACAAGAGGGCGCTCTCTAAAAAGGCATTGGTTTTAACCATTTTTCATACAAAATTATGCATGTGACGTTTTATTGAAATCATTATTAAATAGAGAGATCATGAACAACTAATTAAAAAAACGATTTGAACATTTTTGAAAAAGTGTATGCATTTTTAAAAATTTTTGAAAAATTCATCTAGTTATTTGGGCCCCAAATAATTATAAGATCAGATATATTTATTGATATTTCAGCCGTTTTTGGACCGATTTTGACCAAATAAAGTTTATTCTGCCATTAAAATTGCATGTTCTCTGGAATTCGACATTCGATTTTTCATTACCTCACAAAAAAATTGTGATGTGCAGCGCCCTCTCTACCAAAACTAAACTACCCCTTTAATGGTGATCTTTTTTGTGTGTGTGTGGGGGGGGGGGGGGGGGGGGGGGTGACTATTTATCTGGTTATGTTTCCCTTCCAATGTGTCTCCATTTGCAAACTGCATCATATACATCGAAATGCGGGAGTCGGTCAAAATGTTGGATTTACATCCCATGATGAAAATGATAATTATTTTCCCTCCATTATCATCATCATCATTGACATGATTATCATCATCCTCATACTCCACCTTCTCCTCTTCCTCCTCCTTCTCCTCCTCCTCATCATCATCATCAGCAGCAGCAGCAGCAGCAGCAGCAGTAGAAGCATCATCATCATCATCATCCCAATATGCAACAACTGCAACAACATTTTTAAACTAAGTTCATTGTCAGATTGTCTGTTACGCTTTCACTTAGTCTTCTATTTCACCTTTTTCTTTATCTTCGTATTTTCGTATCCCCATCTTCGCTCCTTCTATTCTCTTCTTGTATTCATAGCAGTGCCCACGATGTGGGCTTGAGTGAATGGTGTGTGTGTGTGTGTGTGTGTGTGTGTGTGTATGGTGTGAATGATGACTACCATAATACTTCTTTAGAATTGTATAATTTGTGAAAAGGGCCCCAATTTACAAGCTTCTGCTTCTATGGGGTCCAAAACCATTTTGTATATATGATTATCAAACTGTCATTTATATTTGTTACTTTTGTTTTATGGTTTGAATGAACTGAATCTGAATATTATTATCAATAACAATGATAATAATAAGATATGAATTATATAATTATTGTTATTTTATAAATGCTAAATGACCAAAGAAAATTGGGCTTCTCCGGAAATGGAACCCAAGACTTCCGGATTGCTAGAAAGCAGGGGGGGGGGGGGGTGATGGCCTGTATTAACATCCCCCCCCCCCCCCAATATTTGGGGTTCAAAAATATATAATAACATTAACATTAAAGGGGTAGTTTAGTTTTGGTAGAGAGGGCGCTGCACATCACAATTTTTTTGTGAGGTAATGACAAACTGAATGTCGAATTTGAGAGAACATGCAATTTTTAATGGCAGAATAAACTTTATTTGGTCAAAATCGACCCTGAAACGGCTGAAATATCAATAAATATATCTGATCTTATTATAATTATTTGGGCCCCAAATAATTAGATGATTTTTAGAAAAAAAAATTAAAATGCTTGCACTTTTTCAAAATTTTCAAAAGCGTTTTTTAAATAGTTGTTGATGATCTCGCTATTTAATCATTATATCAATAAAACATCACATGCATAATTTTGCATGAAAAATGGTTGAAACCAATGACCCAGTACCAGCCATGTACACATTAAACCGTTTTATTCAGGACTTCTCTCTTGGCAAACTTTCATGCGATCCTGGACCACTGTGCGTTTGCACTTCGCTCACTAAAATTGAGCTAGCTATTCAATAGTAAATTGTACGCTATTTCTGGATATTACAAATCCTAAAGCTTCCCGGGGCTTCGCCCCTTGGACCCCCAATAAGCTTGCCAATGTGGGTTTCCCTTGACTTATCCTATTCAAGGTTCCATCAGGATGATAGCAATCGACAGTCTTTATCTATCAGGCAAAAATGTATCCATACTTGGACAGTGCCCGCATCATAACGGGGTGCTTGCAATGTGCACTTAAAGGGACTTAGAAACATCGTCCAAATCCTCAAAATAAAGTTTTAATTCGAGCGGTTCCCTCATATCTTGTTATATTCATGTTAACAATCAAATCATGGGACCGGTTTCGGTTTTTCCAATTTCCCTTTTGTTAAAAAGATATGTACGATCGGAGTATTCAGATAAGAAAAACTCCGGTGGAGTTTTGAAACCGTGTTCAAAATGAGTGCAGTGAGTTAGTGAATATCACTTTGCATTTTCGCTCATTACTTGGCCACGCAATGTCCATTTGACTTGAAATGTTCACACAATACCCTGTGGACATATGAGATAACAAAAATATACATTGCATCAACCATTCATTACTTTTTGCACACAACAAAGTTACTAGATCCCTTTAATAATCTTCCAATCTCTAAACAGCTAATTCAAACGCCAATTAACTAAAGAATAGTTAACTCTATATACATGTAGACAACATCTTTAGTTCTGGATATTACAAATCCCAAAGCTTCCGGGGGCTCCGCCCCCTGGACCCCCAATAAGCTTCCAAATATGGGTATGCCATGACTGATGCTATTTAGGGTTCCATCAGAATGCTTGCAATATATGTATATATCAGGCTCAAGTTCATACTGGACAAAGCCCAGCTCATTACATGATGCTTGCAATGTGCACTTAATAATCTTCCAATTTCTAAACAGCTGAATTCAAAAGCTTTGCCCCCCCACCCCCCCCCCCCCCCCCCCCCCCCTCAGCCATAAAACCCGGGCATGCTGCTGGGTTGTCGCTTCGCTCCCTCGCCAGAGATGGTCAAAATGACGAATCATCCCCCCCCCCCCCCCCCCCAATGGCGAGAAGAAATCGACGCCCTTGCTAGAAAGGTGCTCTACCGACTGAGCTATAGAAAGCCCATGATGTGTTCGTCCCTGTGTTCGTTCCTGGACGAACTAAAGGTTTCTATAACATAATCGGTAGCGCATCGGTCCAGCAATTCGGAGGTCTCGGGTTCGAATCCCGGAGAAATCCTATTTTCATTGCTATTGTTCATCATCGAAAATGATAAGAATAATAAGATATTAATAGTATAATTGTTGTTCTTATTTTCTCCAGGTATAACTCTATCGGAAGCTCAGATAAGCAAAGAAAGCGGGAGCAGCTCTGCGGATGATGAGTCTGCGTATGATGAGTCTGCGGATAATGAGTCTGCGGATGATGAGTCGGATGATGAGTCGGATGATGTGTCTGCGGATGATGAGGCGGATGATGAGTCTGCGGATGATGAATCTGCATATGATAAGTCGGATGATGAGTCGGAAGATGAGTCTGCGGATGACGAATCTGCATATGATGAGTCGGATGATGAGTCGGATGATGAGTCGGATGATGAGTCGGATGAAGAGTCTGCGGATGATGAATCTGCATATGATGAGTCGGATGATGAGTCGGATGATGAGTCTGCGGACGACGAATCTGCATCTGATGAGTCGGATGATGAGTCGGATGATGAGTCGGATGATGAGTCTGCGGATGATGAATCTGCATCTGATGAGTCGGATGATGAGTCGGATGATGAGTCGGATGATGAGTCGGATGATGAGTCTGCGGATGATGAATCTGCATATGATGAGTCGGATGATGAGTCTGGAACTGAAGACGCATCCGGAGACGCCTCGACCCCTCAAGCCCAGGACACTGCAAGTGCGGACGTCTCAGGCTCAGCCGAGCGTGTGGATCATTTTTAAGTGCATTAATATATAGCGGCACCTTCAATCAACATCTAAGTCCCTCTAATTTCTTCCTATCGCCCCTTATGGTCATTTCGCATTAATCTCATACAACTTTTCGGGGGTGTATAGCCATAATAATAATGAGATGCATCATGCATCACAAGGCAGCGTCCGTGATTCGCTTTATTCCTCTCAAGTTCATTTTATAAACTAAACTAAACTGCATTTAAATATCCGATATATTGCCATCTCTTGAATCGATAGCGTTCTTTGTCATGTTCTAACTTCTACGAACCGTTGGTTTTGCAGTTTTGCATGTGATTCTTATATCGGATCACGGTCCGTTTGATTTGTTAAATTCACGTGCATTTTCAATTTTCATAGCTTTAACTTCACACCGGAATTCGGAAGTACATTATAACCTATATAACTGTAATTATGTAAATGGTTCATTTAACCCATTGACTAAGGGAACATGATGTGCTTTATATCAAGTCAAATGCAAGTGCAAAATGTAGTAGGCAAAAGGTTAATTTGATGATATTTCCATCATGATGAACATGAAATGGGACCTCTATACTGTATAGGTCGAATGTTCTTTCATGTCCCCCTTTCTAGAATTTTACGGCTATTATCGTTTCAAATTTGTATTCATGTTTGTATAACGGTAATGTTCACCGACAGGCCTATAATTTATCTGAAAAGTTATATAAAGTACACTTTCTCAATACAACTCTGTTAAAATTATAATGGTAAGCCTTTGATATTGGCTTGTAAGGATCAAAAATATTATGTTTATGTTGAAATCAAATTAAAAATGATACTACAAAACTTAACGTGTTACCTTTGCGCCGTCAAGACAAAGGAACATCGATCGATATTGTACGAGTTGTTCCTGACTAATTGGTACCCCAATGAGCTTTTCCGTGAGTTTTTTTATTGTAAATGATCAATTAACTCCATTATCTATTTGTAAATTAGCCTTAAAGGGGTAGTTTAGTTTTGGTAGAGAGGGCGCTGCACATCACAATTTTGTTGTGAGGTAATGAAAAACTGAGTGTCGAATTTGAGAGAACATGCAATTTTAATGGCAGAATAAACTTTATTTGGTCAAAATCGACCCAGAAACGGCTGAAATATCAATAAATATATCTGATCTTATAATTATTTGGGGTCCAAATAATTATAAGATTAAACTTTTTTTTTTTTTAATGCTTGCACTTTTTCAAAAAATTTCCAAAGCGTTTTTTAAATAGTTGTTGATGATCTCTCTAATTAATCATTATTTCAATAAAACATCACATGCATAATTTTGTATGAAAAATGGTTCAAACCAATGCCTTTTTAAAAAGCGCCCTCTTGTGTTTTAATGGCTCTTTTTGAATGATAACGGGCTTTTTACTTAGTCGTTTGTAATTTTGTATACCTTTCGAGCATGGTGGAGTTATAACTATTAGTTTATAATGTTACTGTGCAGGTTTTGGTTACTAAAGTTCAGCCTTACCAAAACTGTACTACCCCTTTAAATATTACGAAACTCAATAATTGAACAGTTTAAGCAAAAATAAACCGAAAACATTGTTACCAATCTAAAATAATAGCGATTAAACCTGCTTAAAACTAAAAATAATAACAAAATGTGTGATATTTTAATCATAATATCTTCAACAATTTCGTTGATTGATTGATTGGTGGATTTGTGGATTGATGGATTGATTGGTGGATTGGTGGATTGGTGGATTGGTGGATTGATTGATTGATTGATTGATTGATTGATTGATTGATTGATTGATTGATTGATTGATTGATTGATTGATTGATTGATGGATGGATGGATGGATGGATTGATTGATGGATGGATGGATGGATGGGTGGATTGATGGATTGATGGATTGATGGATTGATGGATTGATTGATTTATTGATTGATTGATTGATTGATTGATTGATTGATGGATGGATGGGTGGATTGATGGATTGATGGATTGATGGATTGATGGATTGATGGATTGATGGATTGATGGATTGAATGAATGAATGAATGAATGAATGAATGAATGAATGAATGAATGAATGAATGAATTGTATATGTCTATATGTTTGATTCTTTTTTTGTACCGATAAAAGATTATGTACATTGCTATAAAAGATATCATTGTCTGATTTTGCGAGCCGATAATAAATTATAAAGATGTATGATGATTGGATGGATATATATTGTCAAGTATATTATACAGAGCCGACTCGACCTGATCCGACTGGTTTTCAGTCGGATCGGCGCAGTTTTTAGTGCCTCGCGACACACATTTTGCCAGTCGAGAGACAGTCGGATGCAAGTCGGGGCCAATTCAACACGATGAATCGGCTCTGTCTGACCGGGCCCGACTCTATAGCCTGATTGAAACCAGTCGGATCGGGTCATCGGCTCTGTCTGCAGAGGGCTTTAGGTTAAGCCCTCCGCACACAGAGCCGACTCGACCCGATATGACTGGTTTTCAGTCGGTTCAGCTCAGTACGTTGCCTCAGGACTCCTGTTTTGTCGGTCAAGAGCCAGTCGGAGATCATTCGAGGCCGATTCAACATGTTGAATCGGCTACGACTGAGCGAAACCGACTCTATAGCCTGACTGAAAACCAGTCGGATCGGGTCGAGTCGGCGCTGTGTGCGGAGGGCATTAGGTGCCTGAAGACAATATATTTCCACCCATATGCTGTTGTGTTTGTTGTTGATTTTATATGTGAGTTTTAGCGTCCATTCAGTTCAGTTCAATTAAGTTTATTTTCGTTTCCAACAACATTTCAAATGATATTACATTGTACAAATCTAATAGAGTTCACACGTGTAAAACGAGAATTGTACTAAATTCACACAACTGCGGTATTAATAATAATAATATATCGCACTTATATAGTGCCTAATGCAGAACAGCCTCTAAGCGCATTATTATCCGAGGTCATATGGTACAGTTCAGACCCCCACAATTATCTTGTACACATTCTCAACTCCCCGGGGAGCATACTAGCGGCGGGCAGTATGGTACCAGACCAGGTACCCATTTATACACCTGGGTAGAGAGCAGCAATGTGGATTAAATGCAGGGTTCGAACTCGGGGTCTCACAATCAGAAATCACGCTCTCTACCGATCTTGCCACAGAGGTATTATGCCAAATGTAAACACATTATTGAATAGTACTTCACGCCCTGATAACAAATCATAAAAAGCCTTACAAATGAATAAATGTACACGCAGGTGCATTATAGTCCACACCTTATGTCAAAGTTGTATCCACCCATTGTGTAGTGGTGTAGCCAGGTTTGGATCAAATGAGGGGCAAAGAATGGTGTGATTGTGGGGGGGGGGGGGGGGGGGGGTTCCGTAGATGGCAGTGTAAGCCATAGGCATCGATTTCTTCTCGCCAGAGTAAAAAATCCCCCAGTGGCATCACTTGGGGATTTTTACTCATCCAGGAGAGGATTTTTTTTTGAGATGGGGCATAGTAAACTGAAGAAAATAATTGCTAAAATGTTTAAAAATATACAAACATAATGTAGGTCAAATAGTTAACAAATAGTTGATGTATACACTAATACATAATAGTTCAAGGCAACTAGCATTTGGATTTCATTGAACCTTTAACCATGGACCCTAGGGTCCATGCTTTAATCGACACTCTGTATATACACGTACAAACAAAACGCAATACACCGCTAACCTCAATGCACCCTTTCACCACACAACCCAAGTTACCCAACACACACCCATCACACCCCCCACCAGACATTCAAGAGTTAAAGGGATAGTTGAGTTCTGGTAAAGAGAGTACAGTTTTGGTCAAACTGAATTTTAGTAACCAAAACCTGCACCATTACATTACAAACTAATAGATATAACTCCACCATGCTCGAAAGGAATACAAAATTATAAACGACTTAGTAAAAAGCCTGTTATCATTAAAAAAGAGCCGTTCAAACTCAAGAGGGCACTCTCTAAAAACTCATTGGTTTCAACCATTTGAAACCAAATAAAATATTGTGCATGTGATGGTTTGTAAAAATAGTATTTAGATAGAGAGATAATCAACAACTACTAACAAACTTCTTTTGAAAATTTTTGAGAAGAGGAAGCATTTTAAAACAAATTTTAACGGTTGGTTCAAAATCATTGAATACTTTGAATACACATTTATTACAAATGGTTACGTTTATGGATATTTCAGCCGTTTCTGAACCGATTTTGATCAAATAAAGTTTAATCTGTCATTAAAATATTATGCTCTTCCAAATTTGACACTCAGTTTATCATTATCTCACAAAAAATTATTATGTGTAGCGCCCTCTCTACCAAAACTCAACTATCCCTTTAACACTAGATTATCCCATGCATCATGGCACATATGTATAAGCAAACCGGAATATTCAATGAGTCATTCAGATAATAGTTAGGTACATTTGGCTGTTTACATCTTGTAATACGCATAACCTTACATTTGGCAGCGTTAAGTTTCATTTTATTTTGAATACACCATTCTGATATACAATTTAAGTCTCTTTGTAATACACGTTCATCATCAATAGTTTATATAGTCCTATAAATGAGAGTGTCGTCTACAACCAAAGCACACTGTGATTCAAGAAAAGTTAACATATCATTTATAAACAAATTAAACAGCAATGGACCTAAAACACTACCTTGGGGTACCCCGGAAGTTACGGGGTGCCAAGATGACTGAAAACCTTTGTATATTACTCTTTGTTTACGACCATATAAAAATGATTTAAACAATTGCCATACATTGAGAGATATATTTTATTGAGATGATAATTTATGCAGTAAAACATCATGAGGCATGACGTAGAATGCCTTTGCAAAATCTAAAAATACTGTGTCAATCATAGGTGGGCGGGGTTTATCTAATATGTTTTGCCAAGTGTGATATACGTTCATTAATTGTGTAATTGTGTCCTGTAACAAAACCGTGTTGCCGGGGTAACAAAAGACAATGATTATCAACATGTGATTTGACTGAGCAGGCGATCATAGATTCAATCACAAACAGACTGATGCATCAGAACAATATAAAAGAAAGTAGGGTACATGGTTTGTATAGTCTGTGCGAATGCGCGAATGCAGTAACCCTTGACTAATGCAGGGGTGGGCGCTCACCACTGTTTATTATAGTTACGCACGCCGCTGTTTATAGTAACCTCGCTACATTATACACTTGAATAGAACAATATAATACTAATGTCAAACTTTGACACTTTTTCCATATTTATCCAATGACAAATCAAAATGGGCAAAATTCGGGAATGTCCCGATTGTGCGTTGAACATCATGGTTTGCATTTTGAACAAATTAAATAATTCGTTTGATTTATTAATGCCATGCAACGTTAATACTTTGGCACTACAGCAGTCTCGTTCACCGAGGCAAGCCGGAAAAGGTAAGTAGAATTATATCGTAATAATTAATATCATTATTTAAACTTGATTTAATGTATGTATTGCGATCTATAAAGGTTTATTTTTAAAACCACAGAAGTTGTTGAAACACAATCATAATTTCAAGTTTTTTATCTTTTGATGATTCTCAATTCATATAATAAATTGCATTTCAATTCGTCAAACATTAAGACCATTGGTTGTATGAAATTGTACGTATCCTTTGAAGATTTGTTGTTTAATAACATCGCTTTAGTACAGAGATAAACTTAAAGGAGTAGTACAGTTTTGGTAAGGCTGAGCTTTAGTAACCAAAACCTGCACAATACCATTACAAACAAATAGTTATAACTCCACCATGCTCGAAAGGTATATACAATTACAAACGACTAAGTAAAAAGCCTGTTATCTTTCAAAAAGAGCCATTAAAACACAAGAGGGCGCTCTCTAAAAAAGCATTGGTTTCAACCATTTTTCATAAAAAATACGCATGTATATAATGTTCTGTTGAAATAATGTTCAAAATGGCGACCCGCGGTGTAATATTCCCATGCTTTACAATCGTTAATGTTTAATCACAGGATGGCGTCACGTGCAGATCATAAGTCCAAGACTGGGCGAGGAGAAAAAACACTATTACTTCGTGGTTATCTCAACCATTTGCATAATGGAAAGAGCATTCAGGTATCTTTTAACATTCTATACTACTTTCTAATAACACTTGCTGGTACACGTATTTTTACTTTTTGTCACGGGGAAGGAGCACAACCAAAATGCATAGCCATATGACACTAAGTCTTGTATAAAATCATACAAAAGAGCAGAATCGGTGAAAATAATCGAATAATCCAATACGTTTAGACGAGACATGCATAACCAAGTAAACTAATTAAGTGTATTACATGCTGATAAACTAGATACTTCTACTACTACAAATACTACTACTACTACTATACTACTACTACTACTACTAGTCTACTACTACTACTACTACTACTACTACTACTACTACTACTACTACTACTACTACTACTACTACTACTACTACTACTACTACTACTACTACTTCTACTATTGTCTATTGTTTTAATTATATGCTTATATCTTGATTCCGGAAATAAACAAACAAACAGATACAAAGTTATTTACATAATTCTGATTTCATTATGTTTCAGAGATGTGTTACTTTGAGTATAGACGAGAAACAGGGTCGAGGTAAGAATTATATCTCTCATTACCGTCAGTAAATGTAGGCAAAAATGCGCTAAATCCACTCTTCAACTTTGTATGATTAATTAATTTTTGTTTTATTTATGCAAGTATGTCTGCTGATTTTAATCTTTGTGTAATATATGCAATTCATATGATTCATTCATTCATTTCATGTTATTTTGGTTTCAACATAATCACATGGTACGAAATAATTATACAAATAATACAGAAACAAATACACTTCGTGGATATTGATAATAAACATTACAATGAACAAAATTGAAACATAATAACAATTGCAATAATAGTGAAAGCTACACATAATACAAATATTTTCTAATAGTGTATTATAACATAATGTGATATGTACAGGACCATCATTATAAGCAAATGCTTAAGAGAATGATGGTCCCTGAAAAAAGGCTATACAACGTTACAAACTATTATTTAAACAAAGGAGAGATGGATGAGATGATGGGATGATGGGTGTGGATGAGGATGAAGGTGATGTGGGTAGATTGATGGTGTGTATGCAGTAGCAGCCGGTTGGGATATAACAAACCAAACATATTCTTTATAAAATATTATACTTTTTTTTTTACTGTTATCAAAAAAAAATTTATACTGGGACCAGCATCAATGAAATGATGATGAATATCTTGAGCTTATGTGATTATTATTTGACTATATTTGCATATTGAGATGATTTATAATGTTTACCTCTTATCTATGTAAATATGTTATATATGTTTAATATGTTAAATACTTTTTTCTGTTGTAACTTGTGATCTGTTGTTGTATAATGTATCGCTTATTTTCACTTGCTAACCTGCTAACGGCCCTGCTGAAAAACAGCTAATATAGGTACATGAGAATAGCGGGCATTTTTTCTTCAATGATATACATTTTATCGTATTTAAATACAAATAAACTAACAAACCAACAAACAAAAATACTATAAAACTGCCGTTTGAATAATTAGTATTTATAGCTTATAGTTTTTTGAGACGTGAAAGGGGTAGTTCAGTTTTGGTATAGTTTTTTGTGAGATAATGAACAACTGAGTGTAAAATTTGAAAGGGTATGCCATAATAAACTTTATTTGATCAAAATTGGTTCAGAAACGGCTGAAATATCAATAAATATATCTGGGGCCCAGATTCATTCGATGATTTTTGTTTTTTAATTAAAGAATGCCTTAATTGTTTAAAAAAATTTAAAAAGGAGGTTTTCATATAGTTGTTGATGATCTCTCTATTTATACAAGGTGGCCCAGAAAGGATGCAACACCTACGATCGTTAATTTCATCAACACCATCGACCAAATGTCATTGTTTTTTGTTTGATTGGGTAGAACATTCTTTTTCCAACAAAATGATACCATGAGCATTGATTTTGGGTAAGGCGTTTGGATCCTAGGGCCATATTTCTGAGGCAATGTCGTTTTCTAAATTTGCTACTTTTTCGTCTCCAGCGATCCTCTGAACACTGAGACATTCTCGCCCCACGGCCTGCCATATAATTAGCTGTACAGAAGAACCGCATGACTGCTCTCCCTTTGTAAGGAAGACAATGTGAGCCATTCTTATGTACAGCTAATTCTACGGCAGGCCGTGGGGCGAGAATGTCTCAGTGTTCCGAGGATCGCTGGAGACGAAAAAGTAGCACATTTAGGAAACGACATTGCCTCAGAAAAATGGCCCTATAGGATCCAAACGCCTTACCCAAAATCAAACAAACAAAAAATAATGACATTTGGTCGATGGTGTTGATGAAATTAACGATCGTAGGTGTTGCATCCTTCCTGCCATGGGCCACCCTGTATATGATCGAAATAACGCCGGGACTTAGATTTATTCGATAATTATTATGTTTTGATTACAAAAATGCTTTAATACACCTTTTCAACAAATTTCAAAAGAGGTTTCAAACAGTTGTTGATGATCTCTCTATTTAAATTTTGTTTAAACAAAACAGCACACGCATACTTTTTAGAGAGTGCCCTCTTGTGTTTTGATGGCTCTTTTTGAATGAAAACATACATTTTACTTAGTCGTTTGTAATTTTCTATACCTGTCGAGCATGGTGGAGTTATAACTTATATCAATTTGTAATTTTAATGTGCAGGTTTCGGTTACTAAAGCTCAGCCTTATAAAACTGTACTATCCCTTTAAAGGGATAGTTGAGTTTTGGTATAGAGGATAATGAAAAACTGAGTGTCGAATTCGAAAGAATAAACTTTATTTGATCAAAAACGGTTCAGGAATGGCTGAAATATCCCAAAACATAATATTATTTGTAATAATTGTAGGGCCCCACATTTATTCGATAATTTTGAACCAGCCGTTAATTTTTTTTTTAAATGCTTCCTCTTTTAACAAATTTACAAGGAGGTTTTTTAATAGTTGATTATCTCTCTATATCTAAGCTTTTCAACAAAACACCACATGCACAATATTACATTTTAAATGGTTCAAACCGATAGAGCGCCGGCTCTTTTTGAATGGTAACAGGCTTTTTACTTAGTCATTTGTAACTTTGTATTCATTTTGAGCATGATGGAGTTATAACTATTAGTTTGTTATGTAATAGTGCAGGTTTTGGTTACTTAAATTCAGTTTGACCAAAACTTTACTCTCTTTACCAGAACTCAACTATCCCTTTAAATTAATGTTTATCATACTGATCGCATTATTCCATTATATATCCCAGGTGTATAAGTGGGTACCATGGTCGGGATTTAATTAGCCTTCGCGCCATTGGCAACATACGGCTAGTATGCTCCCCAGGGAGTTGAGAAAGTACGCAATATCAATGTGTGGGTTTGAACTGTACCTGATGGCCATAGGTTGTAATAACAAATGCGCTTAGAAACCATGCAACAGACAATTATTATAATTATTAATATTATTGTACATACCATTTCAATATATTGTTTTCATAATCATAAGCTTGAAGCTTGTCAAATGTTAGCTCGATATAGCAGGAATGGACTTGTAAACTAGCATCAGCTGTTACTTAAAATTATAATAAAATTTATGAGAATTCCTATACGGTACAAAAACACAAACACACTGTATAGGCTATATATTTTCATTCACTTCGTAAAATAGAAACTACTGGAGGCTACTTTTATGGTAAAAGCATGGTAAAAGTCCTGCTATACTCCGTCGTCCGTCCTTATACCCCGGCCCCCACTCCCACCTAGCCCTACAATGCATACATCCTCAGCAAATTAAAGGGATCTAGTAACATTGTCCAAATCTACAAGACCGTACTAAGACCTCTAGTGGTTATATCAAGCCTTGTTGTATGCATTTAATACCAATCGAATCATGGAACAGGATTTGGTTTTTCGAATTTTGTTTTTGTTTAAAAATGTACTTACGGTTGAAGTGTTCGGATATGTAATTACACACTAGAAAGTTATAGCTGTGTTATGCGTACAAAGTCAGTCAGTGCAAAGTGTCTTCGAATATCACTGTATTTTCGCTCATTATTCGGCCATCCTATACTTCTACCTTTCGGGCATGGTGGAATAAATGGAATTATAAGTTTGTAATGATATATGGTGCTATTGGTGCAAGCTTTGGTTACTAACATTCAGTTTGACCAAAACTGTACTTTCCCTTTAATGGTCAACTTTTGTAACCATTCAAGCGGTGTTGAGCATCTACCCGAAGACTGACGGACATCTAGAAAAAAGGAATCCCGTCAAGCGATATGTGGTCACGCAAGGAAACTACATCGGCACCGAGCGAGGAGCTGTCACGGGTCTGGAGGGGGCGGACGACCACGAGACGACCGATACCTGCTGGAAGATCATCCTGGTCGAAGAGGAGATCGTATTCATCGGAGATGCGGACCAATCGTCCTTTCTCGACCACTGGGACGACAAATTCTCTACCTTGTGGAAAACAAGTTAGTATCAATGAAACCTATCCGATTGTATTACGATCTTACATAACATTCGCAATATAATATGTGTACGATTGTGTGAACGATTGACAGATAGATATTCGTTGATGAAGTGTACTTGAACTCATCCAGGATGGAGGGAGGGTGACCAACAATATTTTGATCTGACAAACGCCCCAATTACTGGCCTGTAAAACCATAAAATAATTTTATTTTATTTTATGCCTGTCAGTTTTATATTATTTTGTGTAACTACATGTATTATGAAATGGGGGGTTAGTCCAGTAGACGGTTCTATATGTTGTGTATTAGACCTGGAGACATTCATAAGTACAATGTTGTTTTTTTAATATTCATGTTCTAAATGGTTTATAGAGAAAATTCAGCTTTGTTGCCACCTCGGCAACATTGAGCAATTTTTTTTATAAGCATTATAAAAATAATGAGCTAATTTGTATATTTCTGAAATAAGGTCAGAGGTCATTTGCTATCTAGGAATAGAGCAAACATAATGAAAACTATTATTTGAAGGTGTTTTGGGGTAAGGAATCCATTTCCGATGCTTATTTGTGTGTGCCATATGGGCAACACCCTGAAATCCAATATGGCTGCCCCTAATTTGCATATTTATGAATATGATTGGTTTTTGGTGGCTGAGGCCATTAATAAACAAAAAGTACACGATATTATTTTTCAATCATGTTCTACATATGTATTAAAGATATTTCAGCTTTGTTGCCACCTTGGCAACAATCAGCAATGCATATAATTAGCATAATTAGGTTTTTCACCTAATTTGCATATTCCCATAAATCAAGTAAAATCGTATATATTGTGAACCCGAAAACTAAAAATTACGAGTAATACCACTTTTCCAAGGTTTTGCGGGGCAACAAATCCATTTATGATACTTAATTCGACATATCTCCATGGCAACCCATATAAATCCAAGATGGCCGATCCCAAAATTAGTCGAGCTAGGATACATGTATTCCTTCTTTTGGTTATAAAAGCTCGGGATGATTTTTTGTTTGTTTTCAATCATTGGAATAGGCAACTAGAATAATGGACTCACAATTCAGTTTGGTTTTAACAGTATAAAATAATACATTTATGAAATAAATGCGATCAAACAGACTAATAACATTCTCTCCTTACAAAAGCCAAAGGCGGCCATCTTGGATTTATGTGGGTTGCCATGGTTTTGTGTTGAATTAAGTATCAGAAATGGATTTGTTGCCCCCAAAAACCTTGGAAAAGAGGTATTACTTGTAATTTCTAGTTTTCGGGTTCACAATATATACGATATTACTTGATTTCTGGGAATATGCAAATTAGGTGAAAAACCTACTTATGCTAATTATATGCATTGCTGATTGTTGCCAAGGTGGCAACAAAGCTTACATATCTTTAATACATATATATGTAGAACATGATTGAAACATAAAATCCTGTACTTTTTGCTCATGAATGGATTAAACTACCAAAAACCAATAATATTCATAAATATGCAAATTAGGGGCAGCCATCTTGGATTTCAGGGTGTTGCCCATATGGCAAATGCAAATGGGCACCAGAAATGAATTCATCACCCCAAAACACCTTTAAATAATAGTTTTCATTTTGTTTGCACTATTCCTAGATAGCAAATGACCTCTGACCTTATTTCAGAAATATGCAAATTAGCTCATTATCTTTATAATGCTTATACAAATAATTGCTCAATGTTGCCGAGGTGGTCAATGTTGCCGAGGTGGCAACAAAGCTAAATTTTCTCTATAAACCATTTAGAACATGAATAACAAAAAAAAAACATTGTACTTATGAACATTTCTAGGCCTAGATGACTACTGGACTAGGTGGGGGTTGAAGCTGACCACTGCCTGACACATCTATCGGATTTATAATACAATTAATTCGAAGCGTGGTGCGAATGACCAAACCTTATTTAAAACTTTGTTGGATGTGTTTTTGCGTAAATAATATATTGGTAATTATAGTTGTCGGTTGGTCTAGTTTATCTTTTTTATTAATCAGGAAAAGAATAACAATGACACAATGATGGCAAAAGAAGAAAACCCATCGGCTATATAATAGTGCCTGAGGATTTCCAAAAACACTCAAGTTCCTGTGAACGGCTCTCCCTACTGGTCGATTCATGGGTATACAAAACATTGATAAACACACACACACACACACACTACATAAAACCATTAACAAATATATTGGTACCAACCATATGGACATATGATGGAAGTAATACTATACTGGACTGTTAGTAATACCATGAACCTACTACACTAAAAAATTCATCGAGCTCAGTAAAAGCATAGACCTATAGAGTTCAGCCATGACGTCATACCAATCTTTTTTTAGAATTTAAAAATTTGAACTTTATTTTCCGATATTTTTCGACATTTCCAAAGCCGAGACCACGGTTTTTTCGCACTTTTCGAGGCCGAGACCATCAAAATTTACGGTCGAGACCGATAACATTTGGTCTTGAGACCAGTTAAAATTTGAAGGGGGGGGGGGGGGGGGGCTCAAACTCCACAAAACAGTCATTTTTTGGTCAAAGCGGGGGGGGGGGGGTTGAACCCCAACCCCCCCCCCCCCCCTACCTGGGTAGGTCTACGCCTATGAGTGTTATAGTACGTGGTACCAGAGCACTATAACACTGATTGTCCATTGAAGTAAAATTCTTTCGGATGGGCATATCTCAGCCAATATGATTTTCGGTATTTGGACATTATTTTTGATGCTCTTTCGGAAAATGAAGTTCAAATTTGAAAATTCGAAAAATAGACTTTTGATGACATCACACTTCACCACTCTGTATGTCTATTGTAGCTGAGGAAGAGAAAATAGGTACTCAATGCTTGTGATAGCCAGGAGCCATTATAAACCTGCGTCAAACCCGTCCAGCTGACTGAACCATTAACCACGTAGATGCGCTCAAACCCGAGGGATTATAATATCAACTAAGGGAGATGTGCGAGGGATGTCTAAAGGGATTCATTTTGTTCTTCTTTTTTTTTCCTCATAAATAATCAGAAAATGTTACCATTTTATTGGCGGCTTGTCCGGGATATCATAGTCTACGTGGAAACGACACAGCTATCAACACAAAACTAATGAATGGCTCTCTCTAAAGCTTCAGTGAAACTATACATGTATACATTCTAATTATAAACTTAATTCTGCAGTGACTTCAAGATGGAAAGTTGTCATGTTAAGTGGTCATGGTCCACTTCTTAAGAAAGGGAAGAAAGTGGACATAGTCTTCGCTGTTTCTGGCAGTGGTACACCCTGTGTCTGCCTTCACCATAGTCCAGGGTCCAGCGCACCACCCATGATGTGGCCCTTTTTTCGGCTCCACACTGTCGTTCTACGAAAGCACAAAGACCGCTTCAGTTTCAGCTTCTCTGTCAGTGATGGTGATTTTCCGGGTAAAAACCATGCCGAAAAAAAAAATCAAATTTCGTAATAAAAATATAATTATGTATGATTGAATTTTATGAAATTGAAACGATCTCTTAGAGACTTTTAATTGTGTACGTTAGTATTGTGATCCCTTGATTCCCTTCATCTTTGTCTAAGTATTTTGTTCTTAATATTCATACAATACCCGCAGTAGTAATGATTATCACATTCCTTTCTCAAGAACATTAGTCTCACAGAGAGCAGTCTCTTTTGCAGGTCCAAAACTTTGGAATTCCCTCCCACCCCATTTAAAAATCGCTTCATCCTTAAATGTATTCAAACACAAATATAAAGACACATTTTTGAGCACACCAGATCCACTAATATATAGGTATAATCTCTCTTCTCCCCTTTTCACCCCTACTCCCTTTCTTCTATGTTAGTATTTGTATTTGTATGTGCTTATTTTGAAGCAGTCGCTTCTCTAGGGACCATACCCACCAAGATTTGTTTATCTTTAATTATGGTCCCTTCTCATATTCCTATCTCATTTATTTGTATTGTACAATTGTTGTATACATGTATTATTCATTTGTCTTGTTTTACATTGTAAATTATTTCCTTGTTTTGGTTTTATGAGTCAATAAATGAAATGAAAATAAATATCATTTTGCATTTTTGCATTACTCGGTTATATGACATTCATTCAACATAGATTGTTCATCATCACTCAGTGCACATATCAAAGCACGGAAATATACATTTTAACAACCCTACCTCCGTTTTTGCGCCTGTCAACAAAGTTACTGGATCCCTTTAAAGCAGGTAGATAACTGGGTGAATATTGAAAGAGTGCAACGTAGATTAGCGAGTTTTGTAGGCAAGGTCGAATCAATACGGCATTTAGGTGTGTGGACGATATAATTATATTCCCATGATTTGGATTCGTATTCACCATTCTTCTCCACATTTCCTCCATCCAGGTATCTATGAATTTCAAGAAATAAACAAAGGAGACGCCTCGAGAATGCAATCTATTTTCAATAGGTGGAGTAAAGATAGCAAAGGTGAGGCAAACTCCTCAAATGAGATTTAAAGAGTTATTTGAATATTGGTCAAAATGAATTCTACTAATTAAAGTGAATGTATGGTGGCTCTGAAACTAAAACAAAACGATCATATGGCCACCCACTTGATCGATTGATAACGTTTCAGATCATTAGAGCACCATACATTCGGATTTTACAAGACCGTGACGCAACCAAAACCATCAATTAAAGTAATCGAAAATAACTCAAATTTTGATCAAATAAAGTTTATTCTGTCATTAAAATTGTATGCTCTTTTGAATTTGACATTCAGTTTTTCATTACCTCACAAAGAATTATTTTGTGTAGCGCCCTCTACATTGAAGTATGTAATCTAGAACGAAATTTATAGTTAGCTTGTCTAGAAGCATTTAATAAAGCACATAAATAACCAGGAGCAAGATTGTGTGATATACAAATAGTACAATCTTATACATAATTCTCTTTTAGACTGGTAACCAATGCAGACTGTACTTACAATAATGGAGTTGCCCTATGTTGTGGTTTGGCCCTTAAAACAATTATGATTAAAACATGTTGATAATTAGAATAATTATGATAATAATAATGATGCTGATAACAAATACGTTCATGTAATAATAACAATAGTAATACCAATGATAATGGTAATAATAGTAATAATAATAATAATAATAATAATAATAATAATAATAATAATGATAATAACAATAATTATAATAATAATAATAATAATAATAATAATAATAATAATAATCATAATAATAATAATAATAATAATAATAATAATAATAAATATATACAAATAATAATAATAATAATAATAATAATAATAATAATAATAATAATAATAATGACATATCAACAGTAATAATAGCAACAGATGATTTTCGCGCATATGTTATGCTGTGATGACCCTTGATCCAGAGATGCTGGTGCAAGTTTTTTTTAATTTTTTTATATAACTGTTTCATTTGTAATATCTAGAAGACGAGATCCCCGTGGACATGGTGGATGATACCATTTCTGTTCCGACAGATTTATGCTCATCAGAGGAGGCCCTCACAGAGAAAGAAGATTTACCGCAAGTTCTGTACGACCAACTGCCAGGTGTGTGATGGGTCCTTTTTGCAAAAGGACTGGAAAATCGCCATTCTTGGCGATAAATTAACATTTTTGTAACTATTTTTACAATTATCATGATTCTCATTTTAGAGGTACTTTAAAATGGATTCAAAGCCAACCGAAATCCTCAACTAAAATTCTCACATAGGAAATTTCGGGAATTACTAATAAGTTATATCTTTAAACTGGGCTGGCAGGGTAGCAAAATTCCTGTTCAGCGAAATTCGATTTTGTATTAAACTACTTTGACTATTATGAACAACTTAATTTGATAATAATGTTGTAATCAAGACATGATGATAATTATAATAATTATGACAATAATAATGATGCTGATGATAATAATTCATGTAATAATAACAATAATAATACAAACATAATAACGATAATAATAATAATAATAATAATCATAATAATAATAATAATAATAATAATAATACTATTAATACTCATAATAATTATGATAAATGACATATCAATTGTAATAATAACAACATTCAACATATGATTTTTGCGCATATGTTATAAGCAATGACCCTTTATCCAGAGATGCTGGTGCAAGTTTTGTGAATTTTATATAACTTTCATTTGTAATATCTAGAAGACGAGAACCCCGTCGATGAAATCATTTCTGTCCCGACAGATTTACGTTCATCGGACATGTTGGAGGTGTCCCTAGAGATCGCAGAGAAAGAACAAGTACTGCAAGTTCTGTACGACCAACTGCCAGGTGTGTTATGGGCGGGGGAAACCGAAACGTCATAACTAAACAAACAATTACTTAAAGGGGCCCTGCAACCCAAATGCATGTTGACCTCTGTTCATCTGTATTAGTGTACACATTCAATATTTGTAAACGGTTTGACCCAAATATGTTTTGTATATTTTTAAACATTTTATCATTTATTTGTCTTCATGTTGCTAAGCCCCACCTCCTAAAAAACCGTCCAGAGCAAATTCTATTGTTGACCTGCAGTGACATCATTTGTCAATCACTGGTCAGCTTGTGATTAGGCTAATCACAATAGCATCACACGGTTGAATAGAATACCAACTCACACAACTTCAATTACAATAGCTGTTGCTATGTCAGAAGAAAAGCACTGTCTAAGCTATTGCATGGAGGTATGCAGGGCATGCTTTTGTGTGGATGTTCTTTTTGTACTTTCATCTTTTGTTAATCTCATGGTAGCTGACCAGTGATTGACAAATGATGTCACTGCAGGTCAACAATAGAATTTGCTCTGGACGGTTTTTTAGGAGGTGGGGCTTAGCAACATGAAGACAAATAAATGATAAAATGTTTAAAAATATACAAAACATTTTTGGGTCAAACCGTTTACAACTATTGAATGTGTACACTAATACAGATGAACAGAGGTCAACATGCATTTGGGTTGCAGGGCCCCTTTAACACACCAATATTTATACCAACGATGGTGACCCAGATGACGATTATATAATTATGGTGATATCGTTGTTTATTTTTCTTTTTTTTAATGAAATAAGGATGAGCTGTTGATATGTTTACTTCGTCATGTTATGATACTATACTTATACTAGTGCAAAGTTGAGTGGGACACAAAAACATTCTGTTTCCGTATAACGTCTAGACATAATTTGTTGTTTTTAAGTGACAGTAGATGTTGAATACATGTTATCACCGTTTTTATCATGTTTATGCTAATATGAAACAAGCAAAATGTTTTACTTTTGTTATATTTCTCAAACTTTTTTTTACAGATGAGATTGACAGCCCTAGACCGAGCATTTCACCAGTACCTGATGACACGTACGCTACGTACCTGGGGCAACCAACGCTGGAGATGCCTTGTGACAATGTAAGGAACTCAACTAGTGTCGTCGGTTGTGGGCCGATGATCCCACCAAGACCCGGCAGCACGTATGAGAATGTGTTGCTACCGAAGCTGAACAGGCCTGACGACATTGTAAGGATCTCGATTAGTGACGTCAGTGGTGGACCGATGATTACGCCAAGACATGATAGCACGTACGAGGATGTGGTACTACCGAAGCAGAACAAGCCTGACGACATTGTAGGGAACTCGATTAGTGACGTCAGTGGTGGACCGACGATCCCAACAAGACCTGGTAGCACGTATGAGAATGTGTTGCTACCGAAGCAGAACAAGCCTGACGACATTGAAGGGAACTCGATTAGTGACGTCAGTGGTGGACCGACGATCCCAACAAGACCTGGTAGCACGTACGAGGATGTGGTGCTACCGAAACAAAACAGGCCCGACGACATTGTAAGGAACTCGATTAGTGACGTCAGTGGTGGACCGACGATCCCAACTAGACCTGGTAGCACGTACGAGGATGTGTTGCTACCGAAGCAGAACAAGCCTGATGACATTGTAGGGAACTCGATTAGTGACGTCAGTGGTGGACCGACGATCCCAACAAGACCTGGTAGCACGTACGAGGATGTGGTGCTACCGAAGCAGAACAAGCCTGACGACATTGTAGGGAACTCGATTAGTGACGTCAGTGGTGGACCGACGATCCCAACAAGACCTGGTAGCACGTACGAGAATGTGTTGCTACCGAAGCAGAACAGGCATGACGACATTGAAGGGAACTCGATTAGTGACGTCAGTGGTGGACCGATGATCCCACCAAGACCTGGTAGCACGTACGACGATGTGGTGCGACCGAAGCAGAACAAGCCTGACGACATTGAAAGGAACTCGATTAGTGACGTCAGTGGTGGACCGATGATCCCACCACGACCTGGTAGCACGTACGAGGATGTGGTGCTACCGAAACAAAACAGGCCCGACGACATTGTAAGGAACTCGATTAGTGACGTCAGTCGTGGACCGACGATCCCACCAAGACCTGGTAGCACGTACGAGGATGTAGTGCTACCGAAGCAGAACAAGTCTGATGACATTGTAGGGAACTCGATTAGTGACGTCAGTCGTGGACCTATGATCCCACCAAGACCTGGTAGCACGTACGAGGATGTGGTGCTACCGAAACAGAACAGGCATGACGACATTGTAAGGAACTCGATTAGTGACGTCAGTTGTGGACCGATGATTCCGCCAAGACCCGTTAGCACATACGAAGATGTGGTGCTACCGAAACAGAACAAGCCTGATGACATTGTAGGGAACTCGATTATTGACGTCAGTGGTGGACCGTTGATCTCACCAGGTCCTGAAAGCACGTACTCTGTACTGGGGCTACCGGAGCTAGACAGGTCTGATGACAATGTAAGGAACTCAAGTGTCGTCAATTGTGGACCGAGGATTCCGCCAAAACCTGTGTGGCAACCAAATATGGACAAGCCAGATGACATTGTAAGGAAATCGATTAATGACGTCAGTAATGTACATATGGGAATATAAACGGGAATATATAAACGGGTAATAAATATTTTTAAAATGTAATGAAGGGGTACAAAGTATTTACTATTGCTTCATATCAAAGAACATTAACAATTCAGTCATTCAACTTGCATATGATCTAGAATGTACTACTACCACAACACTTGTCTTAAAAGCATATATCTAAATAAATTATGATAACTGTTGGCATGGTTGGGGTATCTTACCATATCAAACCCGCCCAATATAATACAACTCCATTCAGTCATTAAGTTAATTCTGTCAAGTTTACATTCAATTCATTTTCAACAGGCGTACATTAATACGATTGGTGATTCAGACAGGATCAACATGGAGACGAAGCCAGATGAACCACATATTTACGGCAATGTAGTTTGTAAGGAGAGCCTATATGGGAATGTCATGGAGCGAGTTCCGGTTATAGATTGTCTTGGACCAACGGTTCTACCCAGAATTAAGCCTGTCGCTCCACAGAGACCTCCAAGACCGCGTTCTGTGAGTAGCCATTATTCTTCCACGGGGGACGGACAAATAAGTATAACTTAAATATACTTAAAATTAAACTGACACTCAGATTTGACACTCAGTCTTTCATTAGCTCAAACAAATATTTCTTGAAGCGCCCTCTATACCAAAACTGAACTATCTACAGTAATTGTGGTCGTGTAGTTTTTGTTTTGGGGCGCTGTGAGTCAAGTCAGTACTTGATAAATAATAACGACACGACCAAAATGACTGTTCGTGGTATCGTTTTTCATTGGAAAAGACACCCTATCCAATGGACATAATCATTAATTTTACTATATTTTGGGAAGTGGCCCATTCCTTTGGGGGTGGGGCCACCCTGTATATTATTGTTTTCTATATAATAATTGCATTTTTTTTTGTATGTTTATGAATAGTCTGTTTATAGAAGTGACATTTGTGTGCCTTTTGTTTTCAATGCATGATACATGTATAGCTGTACGATCTTATGGAAGACGCAAAGGCGAACGAGCTGCGAGTGAGACCCCTGGCGACATCACTAAAAGATCATCAACGATTCTGTTGGGAATTTGATCTTCACAACAATTTGACTCGAGATTGGAGGGCCTTGGCGGAAAAACTAGGTATGGACTAAATTGGAAAGGTTACAATTAAACATGTATTGTATCATTGTTGTTTTTTCTTCTTGGAGGGTTGTTGTTAGATACTAATTGCTTTTATAACGCTGTTGTCACTTGTTTTAATGTGTATTTGTTATTTGTTTATATCATTATTATTTGTATTATTATTATTATGATTTTTTGTTTTGTTTTGTTTTGTTTTGTTTTTGTTTTGTTTGTTTGTTGTTGTTGTTTTTGTTGTTTTTTTGTTTTTTGGTTTTTTTTTGGGGGGGGGGTTCGCTTTGTTGATACGATACATACTAGTATACCTGACATTATATATATAATATATATATAATTGAAAAGAATAATAATAAATGTTTAAAAGGAAGAATAGTAGGCGTAGCTCGGGCGAAGCTTAAAGGGGACCACCAGGCAAAGAACAACACATAATAATATGTTTTGGTACCGTTTTGTGATATCAAATAGATACCCAACATTTTGCAAAGGGTTGTGTAATTCATAAACAAATCAATTAATTACCACCACTTACGGAGCCACTATTATTTCCTGGTTCCGTACGGGCAAAACATTTTCGAGTGCGCCAATGCTATTCACGCGTACGTTTGGAGACAATAGAACCCCGGACGATTCGTTCGCTCTGGACAAAGTAGTCTTCGTACATGCAGACCAATTAACGCATGCTTAGAATGATGATGCGTTTTCCAATTATATCTTTTTTTTCTAGAAACATATTTTTGTGAACTTGTTGATGGAATGGACTACTAGAGATATTACCTTTTATTTATAACATTATTATTTTTGGGTGGTGGTACCCTTTAATAAGCAATGTTCCACCTTTAAATCTGTAGGTATTTATATCCCTCATAAGAATGTTATAGGCTTCTAGCCATGTGATTGGTCGAAATCCTGTCACGTGTTCAAGTATAATTTCTCCTATACATCGCCCAGAGAGGCATAGTACTTTGATAGTACGCTTTTTGACAGGGGTAACGAACTTGTTGACTCTGCCGAGAATAGTAAATTGCTGATGCATGAAATTCTCATAGGACACGTTATTAACAATATGTAAATTAGGAATCAGCGAACGTTCACAGACGTATTTGGTTTGCCTCCATGGCAACCCAGTGCGCGTATTTGACTTTTCATCGTTTATCTTGCTCGTGTGCAGGATTGAGAAAATTAAAATAAAAGACCCTGATCAATTGCTCACTATTCCCAGATTTTTGACCTTTTTTTTGTTTGTTATAGGTCTTTCTGTGAACAAAATTATATGAGGCCCGGGATATAAATCAAATAACCAAATATCCTTACTCGGGTGATGGATGCAAACTATACGTTGCCTCGGTGATCTGCGATGGTACTATCATGTCTTGGCTACGCCTCAGCATGATAGTATATATACCTTCGTAGATCACCTCGGCACGTATAGTTTTGCCATCACACCTCCCAGTCGATGGTTATTTGCTTTTATATCCCTCATAAGAATATTCTAGCCATGCCAATGGTCGAGAGAAAGTCATGTGATAAAAATAGATCCACTATGTATTTTGTATGACGTCATTTTATATTTGCCCATTAGCGAAAATAGTAATTTTACTATTTCCCCCAGGGCAAAAAGTAAACGAGTATCGATACTATCGATCCAACGATTAGCGTATTTACAGCTCGCGCAGACAATGTTTGCGATTGAAAGCTAAATGCCACATGATCACACGCAAATCTGGTGAGTTGTCGGCACGGCACATAATTCTCAATTTTGAGATCGATATCATGATCGGATGATGAATTTTTAGACAAGTATCCGGGAAATTTATAATGCTGAATTTGTTTGTATAATACTGTAACAAGTTTAATTTTGCATTCGCTAGGATAGGATGATGAATGATGCTTCAACTTTCAATCATTCATGGACCTTGCCATGGAATCCTACGTTTTATTTCTTTGAATACAACTAACGGACAGTTTTAGATGAGGGATATAAAACAAATATACCACGCCTTTTTTCGAGGCGCCATTTGAATCTATTGGCCTTCGGTAACTTCAATAGTACTATTTCCTGATGGGCGTACCTCAGAGCCCATATTTTTCAACTAGAGCTTCTCAAGGCATGGTATATTTGTATAATATATATTTATATCCCTCATAAGAATGTTCTAGCCACGTGTTTGGTCGAGAGTACGTCATGTGATCAAAAATAGATTCACTATGTATTTTGAATGACGTCATTTTACTATTTGCCCTAGCGAAACTAGTATTTTTACTATTTTCCCGTGAGGGCAAAATAGTATTACATGAAATATCGATACTATCGATCCATCGATTCGCGTGTAAATTTACAGCTCGCCCAATCCTCGCGCAGAATATTCGTGCGATTAAAAGCTAAATACCATAGGATAACAAGCAAACTTGTGAGTTGTCGGCACAGCACAGAAGTGAATGCCATGAGCGGCAAATTTGAGATCGATATTATAATCGGACGATTAATTTTAGACAATTATACGGGAAATTTGTAATGCTGAATTTGTTTGTATAATAACAGTAATAAGTTTAGCTTCGCTCGGATAGGATGAATGATGTTTCAACGTTCTTTCATTCATGGACCTTGCCATGTTACACAGTCCTATGATTTCTTTCTATGAATAAAAAAGGTATAGTTTTAGAGGTATAATACAAATATACCATGCCCTTTTTCGAGGCGCCATTTGAATCTATGGGCTTTCGGTAACTTCAATAGTACTATTTCCTTTTAATATTTTTTATATAAAAACAAATTAAAGGACATTGAAATCCAGACAAAATTTTGTATGCACTATTAAATAGGATGAATAGTCCCTGAAAATTTGAGCACAATCGGTTAAGAAATAAGAAAACTATGGCTCTTTGAAAAGAGCCATTTATTTCTACGAGTAACTCAAATTGGCAACGCACTCTGGCAAAGTTGTGGACTCATTACTCCCCATACATTTTGTACACAAAATTTAAATTGTGTTCAATCCTCTCAAAATTTGTGTTTACCTTCGTTTGAGTTCAACATATGTTTTGTAGAATGCATTTATACATAATGTATGAGTATGGGGAATGGAAAAGTGTGACTATGAAGAAAACCGTAAAAATGGGAACATTTGTGTACAAAACATGGGAGTACCACTGACCTCTACTAATGGACGGGCGGTCATGGCTCAGTAATTGAGGCCGCGGGCTGCGGGCGCGCGCCATGTTGGGACCATCAACCCGTAACAGCGGATATATGCACTAACGTGGTAGTGCATTATACTTGCTATGGAGTTGTTGCTCACCATGGCATTTTTATACCCCTTTATCCCCCAGGAATGAAATATGATCATATATGTGAAGTAAATAGTCTTAGTGATTGAATACTAGCATGATTAATTAAAATTATCCAGCGTATTGAATCACAGCTCAAGCAATGATAATTCGCCATTTGTTATGATGCTTACACGGTAACGTAAGGTATACGCGCGCCGGCGTTGCCCGGAGAGATTCACTCGGATTCCCGCTACTATTGACCCGATCTTATAACTATTACTCGCCCCTAATTTATCTCTTATTTTCCCCTTGTTTTTAACAAGATTTTGTTCCACATGTAAAGAAAGAACTTTTCTGCTGTTTTCATTAATTTATTTAATTGTACCATGCGTTCATGCATCACTTTACTATACCATATGGCACGTCATCCTGGTATATAAAAATATAAAAGAAAGCCAATCTTTGTTTTCTTTCCTTTTCAATTTATTTGGTAACATGTTTTCCGCGTTCTTCCTGAGATTACTATTTCAAAGGGCATGCTTTGTGAGTTATGGTTCATAATGGTACCTTTATGGTTTGTTTTAAATCATTATGAACATCGATCAGGGATCGATCATGGAGGTTATAAAACACTTCTGAAGAAATTCGAAGTTCGACCATATGCAACCTCTATTTATTAGATGTTATAAAAGTCAATTGGAGAGTCATGTTGTCGATGTTGCTGTTGTTTTGTGTTTATTGCCCTTTTTCATTCATTTTGAGCCAATCTGTTTTTGTTTTCTTCCTTCTTTTCTCTTTTTTGTTTCAACTCAAATCAATTGCTCCTTTAAAAAAATATACATTATGTATCTTTCTATATGCCCATGATATACACATACCAATATAATTTCCCATCCGTAAACGATATAATATACGGTAGATTAAAATTGTAATATTATTCAAATTACAATGGTTGGCCTATGTATATACGACTGAGTTACATTACTTTGAATATTTCCCAAGGAAGATTCAAAGTCCTCCCATCTTTGTTGCCATTTAACATAATACTTTTGTTTAATCATACTATTTATTTCACTTTATAACAAATCTCCTTTTTCCCCCCAAGCCATGTTTTGCTTCTCTATCAACCATTTAATTGCAGTAATTCCACAATGACTAGTATCCCCTCAAAATTCACCACGATTTCTTGTAAATTCAAATGAGTGCATAATACCAATATTTCATATACAAATGTATCTTCTTTCATTATTTCACTTTTTATGGGCTGTAATTAACTTAATGAGTCACTGTCTCGACAGAAAACCCTAGCCTTATTATAGGCTTTATGAATTCAAACATACATTTTCAAAACCCAATCACTTATTCAATTATATCAAAAATACATTTTCAAGTTTACAATCACATTTTTGTCATCTATTTGCCTGCCCGTTTCTAAATCTCTTATCGATTTCACTACCTTTTATTTCAATATTTAAACAAATCTATCAGTACAGTACCCTATTTATAATGTAGCAACCTAATATATTGGAATATAAGAGGTAAACTATAATCTTTTCTGACACAAAACATAACACATGGGACTGTAGGCGGCCCAATGACTGCAAACAACTCGCCTATGAAACGTGATTTCAGCCTTTTGTATGTCATTATCATTTCGATTTGTACAGCCAAATGCCATGTAATGTGCCATCCCTAATCAGAATACAATCAACACTTTTTATCTAACGAGAACAATTGGTAAAATTAATCTGAAAAATGTTTACATTTTAGAGGCGGGTTATCGACGGTCCATGATGATGGTCCCAATATGGCCGCCGCGCGCGCGCGGTGGCCTCATTTTTGAATGGCCAATCAACGTGCAGCCGCCCGTCCATTAGTAGAAAATTTGTGTTTACCTTCGTTTGAGTTCAACATAAATTATGTTTTGTAGAATGCATTTATACATAATGTATGAGTATGGGGAATGGAAAAGTGTGACTATGAAGAAAACCGTAAAAATGGGAACATTTGTGTACAAAACATGGGCGTACACACTTATCAAAGTGCGTTGCCAATTTGATTTCCCCATAGGAATAAATGGACATCTTCAAAGAGCCGTATTTGTCTTTTTTTCTTGCCCGATTATGCTCTAAATTTCAGAGATTATTCCTCCTAATCTCTTTAAGTCTACGAAAGCAACATTTTGCATCGGTTTCATTGTCCTTTAAATTAACGTGTCCTCTTAAATTTGTTTGTGGCATATGCCGATAATGCCGTATGACTCCTCTTACTCTTACTCCTCTCACAAGATTTTAGCAATCTGTTAAATTAAATAGTAAGGCGAAAATCAAAGAGTAAATGAGTAAATGGGATCTTGTTTTTTCAAAGTGTTTTGGATCTCTCTGACCGCACTTTTGTTCTGCTAATTGTTGTAATTTTTAAAGATATACTGTATTAAACTTTTTAAAATTGTATATTAAATTATTAAATATAAGTAAGTCAATAAGGAAAGAGTAAATTGGTTCTTGTTTTTCATATATATATTTTTAAATTCCTTTACATGTTTATTTATCGCACGTTTGTGTTCATGTGCTGCTCATTGTTGATATTATGTTGACATCTTAGAAGACTTTTGTATGAATTTACAATTTTAATGTCACATTCAATTATTAATACAAGTAAATTAATGTATCTCTTTAGACACTTTAATTGTGAATTATGTTTAGATTGGAATTAAAAGAGGATATATTACCATAATTAGATATTACAGGCTACCATTTGTTGCTTATCTTGCCAAATACATTCATAAATATATATTACTTTGTTGTATTTTGCGTTGTAATATATTTATGCATGATGTTGCGTGTTGTGCACAAGGCACTTTAGTCCTCGGACTGTACAGTCTTGTTTATTTTATGTCTTCAATAAAAACTGATATATCTATCTATCTTTCTATCTATCTATCTCCAACATGGTGGATTTGTATACGTTCTTGCATTTTACCACGGACTAGGTCTATAACTATAATGTCTGAAATTATCTTTTTTACATGCAGTATCTCAATCAAGATTGATTGTTACATTATTGTATTCATAGGCGTACCAGGGGGGGGGGGGATGGGTGTTCAAACCCCCCCCCCCCCCCTTTGACCCAAAATGACTGTTTTTCAAATTTAAACTGGTCTCGATACCAAATTTTAGCGGTCTCGACCGTCATTTTCGATGGCCTCGACCTCGAAAAGTGCGAAAAAACGTGGTCTCGGACTCGAACATTTCAAAACAATTTGGTCTTGGCTTTGAACATTTTCGACAAATACCCCCCCCCCCCCCCCCCCCCCACCTCCCGCCTACAAGATTCTCAACCACTGGGTCTTGGTCTCGGGTTTCGAAAATTGTGGACCGGACCTGGTCTCGGTCTCGAAAATTAGCGGTCTCGGCTGCGAACATTTTCTACGACTACACCCCCCCCCCCCCCCCCCCCCCCCCCCGCTTACAGGATTCTCAACCACTGGGTCTTAGTCTCGGTCTTGAAAATTGTGGACCGGACCTGGTCTCGGTCTCGAAATTTTGAAGGTACCTGGTCTCGGCTTCGAACATTTTCTACGACTACCCCCCACCCCCCCCCCCCCCCCCACCCCCGCTGACAGAATTTTTTCCCTGACGAAAACCCCCTCCCCCACTCCTTAAAAAATTCTGGGTACGCCACTGATTATATTTATTGAATGTTCGCATATAATGTAAACTTCTTTTCGACTACCAATTCCTCAAACAAATTTGCTTTTTTTAATGGTCTTGTTTGGTTTTTACCCATGAATGTCTAACCGTGGGGTGTTGAACAATACTGGAACCTCTTCATAACGAACTCGAGTTACCCGATATACACAGTAAAAAAACAATTAAACAACTTTTTAAACAACCAAAAACGCTGTTTAAGCCGGTCCCTCTAACAACGTTGTTTAACATTTGAACAACCAAGATCTGGTTGTTCAAATTTTAAACAATGTTGTTAGAGGGACCGGCTTAAAAAGCCAAATGCTGTTTAAGGCGGTCCCTCTAACAACATTGTTTAGAATTTTGAACAACCAACATCTTGGTTGTTCAAAATTTTAAACAACGTTGTTAGAGGGACCGGCTTAAACAGCGTTTTTGGTTGTTTAAAAAGTTGTTTAATTTTTTTTACTGTGTAGCGAGGCTATTTCAGGTCCAGGTTCTATGTATTCTATTTTTTTAAGCCCTGATACAACAAGATAGTATAAAAAAAGGTAAAGTCAGTGGGCCCGAGGTGCTCGTTATAACGTGGTCTCTCTGTATTAAAGAGTTGCAATCAATTGTAAGTTGCAAAATATTCACTTTTTAACCAATCAGATGTGCGCATTTGGTTACATGATTTGACTTGATTGCATCTTTACCAATAATTATATTGATTGCAACTCTTTGTGCAACACTCCCATGATCTTTCTTGGTAACTTTAAGGTCTCTCCAACTCGGAAATAAATTATCATCATACCAACTCGTCTTCGAAAGATCAAAATTGGTGTGGCAAAATTGGTAGAGCGCGCGCTTTCCGATCTCGAGATCCAGAGTTCGAACCCAGCCCACTCCGTTCGTCCTTCAGCAAGACCATTAATCCACATTGCTGCTCTCTACCCAGGAGTATAAATGGGTACTTGATCGGATGTTAATTAGCGTTCAGCGCCCGTCGGGCAGCTGGGCTAGTATGCTCCCCAGGGAGATGAGACGGTGCGCAAGATAATTGTGCGGGTTTGACCTGTACCTGATGACCAAGCTTGGGTAATAAGAATGCGCTTAGAAACAGTAAGCGCTATATACATGTAATATAACATGTATTATTATTTTTCTTCTTATAAACTATAATATTATGATCTTTATAACATTATATTTCTCCCGATATTTCTTTTCATCTGCTAGGTCTTTCCAACTCGCAAATCAGTATGATCAATAAAGCCACTACCTCATCTCGAGTCACGGCCACAGATGTCATTCTGGCCTACTGGGAATGCAACCAACCTGATGATATGCCGTACACACTGGACCAACTGGTGGTTGAACTGGAGGGTCTGGAACGGTACGACTTGATCGAGATCATCCGACCAACTCGGACCACATGAGACTTGACCAACTCGGGGACTCAACGTTTTCTGAATGGGGTAGAGGGAGGGGGGGGGGGGGGGATGGGTATGTACATACCCAACGTACCCCTCCTCACACCCTCGCCACGGGTCTGTATACTGGGGCGTTTCTGAAGAACGACTTGGTCTAATTAATGAGACCATCTCGTTTTGAATGAGCTAGAATTATTATGTCTCCATAAAAATCATCAGCTTGTTTCAGAACAGCACTTATCTATCAATAATAATTTCCTTCAAGTAGTTTGTAAACAAATTAGGAAATATGGAGTAGTTAGAGTCGAATACATACTCGAATACAGTGGTGGTGGTGGTGTTTGAATGGTGTAATTGGTGGTGGTGCAATTGCGGTAGTGGTTAGTGACGGGTGCATAGTGAAAGTAGGAGTGATGCAAGCCCGTAGTGGTGGTCGTCGTGGTTACATAGTAGTGAGTGGTGCATAGTGGTGACAGTATGTATGTGTGTGTGTGTGGGGGGGGGGGGGGGGGGGGGGGGGGCGTGTGTATGTGTGCTTGTTATTTATAATTGGGGAATACATATCAAAATAATGATGGCCTTACTGGGTTCATACAAAGCTCGCAAACTTACCAAACTCGCAAACTAAAAGTACAGAAAGTGACTTCGAGCCCTGCTCTTTCTCAACCAGAACATAATATGACAATATGCAGTATATGATTATCATAATTATTCAGGGGTGTTGCACATAATAAAGAATTGCGATTAATCGCAAATTTACGATTGATCGCAATTTAGCCAATCAGATTTGCGCATTTAGGTAAAAGAAACACGCAATGGAAGAGAACGCATCTTTGGGAAACAGACAAACGCGTCTTTTGCCTCCATCCCGATTCAACATTTGCCCCCCCCCCCCCCCCCCCCCCCCCCCCCCCCCCCCACGGCAGTGCCCCGTTTCATAAAACACTTTCAATTGTTGTAAGCGTCCAATTATTGTAACTACCATGGCAACCGCTGAAATGTTCCATGCTGATTGGCTGTTGACCTAATAGTGGCGTGTATGTCACTCGTCTTCATTCTGCAATCTTCGGCCCAAGTTGTTTCCTTTATATTCCGCTTGTTGTTCCACTCACATGGGGTGGTATAGTATGACGTCAAACATACTCTAATTTTCGAATAAATTTATTTCATTTCTGAGCAAAATAACCCACATTTTCGTGGAGATAATTATAACTGTGCCAGTAGTGAAGACTTTTGTCATTCTTGCATGTCTAGAAATATCAGGAGATATGCCTATAAGTCATATTACTTTGTATAATCCCATATTTACATGAGTATTATATTTTATAAAATGGGTAGAAGAATCCATGCATTCTGATTGGTCAATTAGCATGTAAAAGTTTTTACTGATGCATGGCTCACTTAAGTTTGATTTTCACATTTTTTGCGCCCATTTTATAATTTGAACAAATGCTGCATACAGTGCACAGGCATATTTCGTGGATCAATACAAATTGTCTGCAAAAAAATGTGAAAATCAAAACAATTTCCAGGCATGCGTCGGTAAATTTTAGCCATGCGTCGGTAAATTTAGCCATGCGTCGGTAAATTTACATGCAGCCATGCGTCGGTAAATCTAGCCATTTAGCCATTACTGGGAAAAATTCAGATTTTCACATTTTGTTCGCCCATTTTATAAAACAAATGTTGCACAGGCATATTTCGTGGATCGGTTAGAATTGGATGCACGCTTTTAACTTTTGAAATGGTCTAAAACCCACTCGCTGCACTCGTGGGTTTAAACCATTCCAAAGTTAAACTCGTGCATCCAATTCTTACCTATCCACTCAAGCCTGTGCATCATTTGTATACTGTTATATATGTGTATAATGTGATATGCTAGAATGTATTAATGACCTGTGTGTATATACATGTATATTATATGTTCATGTTTTTTATACAAAATAATGTGAAGTAAATTCAATTCAGTTAAAATATTTAGCTTTATAACTAATTCAGTTTAAATGGCTGATTTGATTGTTGAAATGAAAAAGTAAATAAGTACTATTTTTGCTTTTGATGAATGTTCAGTATGGTAAATTGTGTATATAATTATAGTAAATATTATGCAGTGTGGATAAGTTATGTAATTTTCATTTTAAAAACACCAATATATTATATATACATTGATATAGCATATTACTCCCACTGGGTTTATGTTATTCATGATTACTGATAACACTATACATCTCTTGCGAATCTTTACTCATTTCTGGCAATAATTTATGTAATGTTATTAACTCCTTAATTATGTTTGAATTCTTACTTTGTCATTGTAAACTTTGTTAAAAAATCACGGCAAGACTACTGTAACATTGGACTTTGTGCCCAAATGATAATGTATGGTATATATTATTATACATATTGGATGAAAGCCTATAATTATGATACTTTTATTGTACAGGTTCAGTCAACAAGATTAGACTACAGATACGGGATGGACAGGGTCAAAATAATTATACTCATGAAGAAATGAAAGCTATTTTGTGTGGTAAACCCCTGGTAAACAAAGAGAATAATAAGTTTAAGTTGTTGCATGGTGCAATTTATTTCAAAAGAAATCCTTTATGAATGTATAGTTTTGTAGAAGATGCTCCTTTTGTCGAGATGAGATGGAGACTTATTCACATCTATGTGTGCATTGTTCAAAAGTAAAAAGGGCTTTGGTTAGAAGTATTTAATCATTTAAGAATCGTTTAATGAAATAAGAATCGGGGATTGGAACTTAATATTTGTTGGTTTACCAGGAACCAGGTCAAACATGCAGAGTTAAGGCATTTAATTTGCTATTATTTTCTTGTTGATATATACCCCTTTCTTCAAGAATACAAGGAGCTCTTCAATCGTTACAAAGAGTTTTGAACATTATTTTGAGATATATGGCAGATGTATGTATGGTAAACAAGCATTTAAAATAATTATATTGTTCATTTCATTTGATTATATTAGTTTAATGAAATTGTTGACAATTTGTCATGTATATAAATATGTTTGGAGGAATAAAACATGTTTGGAAAAAAATGTGTGACGACACCTATATTGTGAGTGTTTGAATCAAAAGAAGTGATTGTTGAAGGTATATATGAAATAGTACTGACAAAATAGAGACACAGATTGACGCGTAAACTGTGTTAAGTGTATACATTTTAGATTGAATATAAGTTCAAGCTATGTTTCAAATAAAACAAACTTACAAAAACAACAGAAAACGACAAAATTAACAACAAAAAAGACAAACAATGATAAACAAACAACTCGACCAACAAACCACAAATCTTTAAACAAATAAATAAACACACAAACAAACAAACCATCAAACTAAAAAATAAAACACATCAAACACAACCCAACAAAGTAACTATGACGTCCGAATTCGAAAACGCGCGCGATCGATCGATCGCATGAAGAAATATTTTTATTTGTGGAAACACCACAACACAAAAGAAAATAGAGAGTTCATCAGATTGACATCATACACGTAAAGAAATCTACTACAAAAAGGTAAACATGTAGCGTATTTTGTTTTGCATTTACCTTCAGTTCATTTCCATAACCATATTTCACATGTTTGATTTCAAATTGGGACCTTATATGGTTTGTATTCGACATTTGAGCTTATGATTATGAATTCGTTATTATGTTGTGGTTACTGTGTTCCCACATATTCATATTGGTGTCGTGTGTGTATAAAGTATGAAGGTGTATTGTCATGATTGTAACTTCGCGCACGAAAATTTCGAACTTTTTCAAAGTGTCGTAGGATCAAAAAAATTACGGTAATCTCAATGAAACAAGCATTAAAATACTCCCTCTATTCTGAGGATTCGATGTATCTAAAACATTTTGGATTTAAACTCACAATTCATGTGATATTGGCCCCATTCCGTAATCGTGTCCTATAATAAACAAGAAATTCTTCACCGAGTACGGTAGTCTTGAAACATTTTGCGCGTATTAGCATCTTGGCACTCGCAGCGTTGTCAAGCTTGCGTGATCCAAAAGTAAATTTGAAAGGAAGGTCGAATAAAGGAGCATTTTGCGCAGCATTTCGATGCCAACACGCCTGTTCTACTGGAAGGATTTTGATTTAATTTGATGATTTTCCCTGTCCATTTGTTGTGATATACGAAAAAACACAAAAAGTTACTTTTTTGTCAAGAAATATCGATCTTTGTTTGCTAATCTTTTGGTTGATAAGTAAGTAATGTGTGCTCTTTCATTTAGCGTCCGATATTTCTGTCGCCGTGTCCGTGCTCTAATTTTTGCTTATCGCTGGTATGATGCGCGAAGCTTCAATACTCGCGAAGTTAGGATACTTGTCCATACAAGATACTCAAACTCTCGATCAAACGTACATCGCTTGGCATTATTTATAGACCTACCTGTTTTGTCATGTGTAAAATACTTTGTATGTTACACATGACACACTTGACTATGTGGTACTATTATTCTATTCAATACTGGTACTGGTAGCGTCGGGTCGTAATCATTAACAACTGGGTCAAAGTAAATTCGCCAACACAACAGGCAACACCCTTCCCTGTTCCCGCAATCAATTTACACTGCAGCTGCCACCACACCATACCTGTTCTGTCATGTGTAAAATACTTTGTATGTTACTCATGACACACTACGTGGTACTATTGTTCTATTTAATACCGGTAGCATTGGTCGTAACCGTTAACAACTGGGTCAAAGTTCCATCAAAGTGATTTCGCGAACACCCCTTGCACACTACATGCCATGCTGTGCGAAAAAACTAATGCACTACGTCTACGGCAATGCGATTCTGTACGGTATACACAAACGGTACTATAGCATCTAGGCGATGACAGCCGGTGCGCCACACATGCCTATTATAAGAACAATAGCGTTGTGCGGAGATGAACCTCTTTCGCCTGCTGCACTATCCAACACATACATTTTTTGGCCGGTCGATTCCTCCCTCCATTTACCAGCAAATGCAAGAAAACGTTTGTTTATGTGATCCACAATTCATATAATTTGATAATAATCACCGACTTTGTTTTGAAGACCACAAAATGTAGGGAAAAATGATTATTACCCGTCCGTTTTCCATAGCGATGCATCCTAAAACACAACAGTGTACGAATGTATGAATGGCTGGTAATATGGTATGCGTATGCTTATCTCCAGCAAAAACTTTAGCAAACCCAGCAATGTGTGGGATGTGTGTGCATACCAGTTCCACCTCAAAAGTTGGTGCGTTTATTTACTTCTTCATAATTAACACTGTGCTCAGCTGTTTGGTGCGTAAAAGTATTTGTGTTTCCGCAACGACTCTTAATATGCTTACTTGAAGCACACTGCGTGCAGTTTGCTTTGATAATGCGCTTAATCAGGTGAACACGGGGGAAGAGGGTTAAATCTTGCCGTTCTGGAGCATGTCACCGCCATATCGAATACACGTTTACATACTAGCTCGAAGTGCCTAAATTATTTGCCTAAGTTTAAACAAATTACTTAGTAAAAATGAGGCTTTTTTGAATACCAATCTTACTTAAGTAATGTACTTAGGTAATTTACTAAGACAAAATTATACTTTACTAGCCAATGAATTAAATCCTAATTCTGGCTTAGTAATTTATTTAAGCCAAATACTAAGTAAATTACTTACATTTTATATACCGGCCCAGGTAATGACTTTTCTATTCCACAATATGATTCTGTTATTCTCATGAAAATAACTTAATTTGAAATAATTTATTGACATGAACTGAAAAGAATGTAATTCAAATAATTGTGATATTTATTTTTCAAACAGATGAATGAGCCACAGGGAGTCAGCTCCTTGCCCCTCCCCCCGATGAAGTACATCAACGAGTACACCGACGAGAGAGTGAGAACGAACAGCGCCCCCAAGCCACCTGCCCCAGTGGATGAGGAGTACGCCATGTTCGGCGCAACCTTCCAGCCAAACGACGACATCATCCGTCCCCTCGAGACGCAGGGGCTGAAGAGACTTCACCCGCAGCACTTTGACCACAAGAAGGAGCTGAAGAAGATCAACCACTCCATCCTGGTCAACTTCCTGGACCTCCTCGACACGCTCATCGTCTGCCCGAACTCGCCTCGGCGGGGGGAGAAGCTGGAGGATATGAACCTCCTCTTCATCCACATGCACCACCTCATCAACGAGTTCCGGCCGCACCAGGCGCGCGAGACCCTGCGGGTGATGATGGAGGTGCAGAAGCGCCAGCGGCTGGACACGGCGGAGCGGTTCCAGCACCACCTTGAGAAGGTGACGGAGATCCTGCAGGGGTGCTTCACCGCGTTGCCAGAGAACGTAGAGAGCATCGACAGTAAGGTGGCCGCCAAGATCGAACCAGAGGCTGCCGAGATCATCGCCAGGACGACGGGGGCAGGGAATGAAAGAACGCACATTAAAGAGGAAGTTAAGGACACTATAAAGGAGGAGAAAGATAGGAATGAGGAAGATAGTTCTCGTTACGACAAAGACAAGCTCATGTGTGACTTGATTGACGCGTTATAGCCTTTCCCGTAGAGGTTATATTTGAAGAAACTGCTTAAAGCTGTGACGGAAAGACTTGACCAAATATTTTTGGATGAAATTTACATCATCATTAATATGCATGTGGAAAGATGAACAGTATGTAAATGAATACTGTACAATGATTCAAATTGCAACTCTTGTATCAAAGGCAAAGTTTGATTTTGTGAGAAGAATTGATGTAAAGAATTCCAGTGTTAATTTCAAACAAAAATCCCTAAAATCATCAACTAGGCAGTGTGCAACACATACAATTTACATGCTTGTGGTCAGATATCTTGAATCACACAGGCAAATTAAAATTTGCAAACTATTTCATAGTACAAGTACGAGATTTAAGTAGAATCTACTACTTATGCCTGCAGTCACATTTGCTCTATGGCAAGGATACGGCGGTCATAGGCCCCTGAAATCGAGAGATACATGGTCCCCCTGCGGCTGCCTAGCGTCTGCCTTGGTATTTGTCAAAAACCCACGGCCGCTGCAGGGACGCCCTAAGGCGACCGTGCGTCATCACTTCAAATGCTGTATGGCAGCCGCAGGTGTTCTGTCTCCACAAATTCAAATACGCCGTGTGGCTACCCTAACATGTGACTGCTACAGTATGTGACCGTGGGAATTAATTTGTCATTTTAGGGGGATACTTTTTCATTCTGATGGAAATCACAAAATATTTTACATAATACCCTATGGTAAATTTAGGGGGCTACCAACTGGTTTCAGGGGGCTATTTTGAAAATCAGGGGGCAAAATCGCCCTCAGCCCCCGTATATTTCCTACCCTGCGGCGGTGGGAATGCTGCGGCGGCCCTATCCTTGCTATTGGCCATATACAGGGCTCCACACTCGCCTTTTTAATCAGTGGCCCAGTCGGGCCAGTGAAATAAATTCCTCTATTCTGGCGGCCCAAAAGAAAATTTACTAGCCCCAAAATTGTATTTCATGAGAAAGTTTTTTACTATTCAAAATATCACTCTTTCCTAATCAAACCTGTGATTACAGATGACGCATGACATAAAAGAAAACAAGATTTTGTCATTATGTCAATGTCAGGTTGAAAATCAGCTTGCCCGATTGGGCCACCAAAAATATGACTTTTATACATTTTGCTGGCCCCAAGTGCAATTTCACTGGCCGCGGGCCAGTGCGAGTGTCGAGCCTTGCCATATATATTTAGGCAAGAGTAATTTTTCCTGGGGCAAGTGTTTTTATCTTATTTTTCAGGTATAAATGATCCTATTCAAATTTGATAATTGACAACCCTTTTTATTCCCTCTTACATTGATGCCTCATTTATAATTATAATGTAATTCTGAAATATGCAGTAGACCTTAATATGGAGCCATGTCAAAAGTAAAATATTGCAAAATACAAGGTTATTATCAATGTGAATTCTCCATTTTGTTTGGTCATTGGCTGTGTTATGAATGGTATTGAGGCGGTCACACAATAACAATGCATTTTGCAACATTTCAATCTTGACTTGGCCCCATATACGGGTGTAATGCTCATTCCATAATTACATAACCAACCATTACAAATGGGGCATCAATGTAAAGGGGAATAAACAGGCTTGTCAATGGTACCAAATTCATGTAAGATCATTTAGGGACAAGAGAGATATGAACGCTCAAACTTGAATTGCAGAATTTTTTGTGAGGGGTTTAGTACAAACGTTGAGGCTAGAATTCATAAAGGATGTTTATATTTTATGTAAATCATGGTTTAAATTGTGATTTAAAACTATGAAGTGCCACTTCTAGAAAAGTAAAACATGGACAACACATTTGCTCATTTCTAATGATACAGCTGTTGGTGCTTGCTAATGGCCCGGTCAGATATCAACAGATATCGGAAACGTATGCCCAACGAATAGACAATTTGCGAAATTAAATTATCCGGTGATGAAAGTCGTCTCCATTGCTTCATGTACAAAACATAGAACAACGTACATCACCGGACAAGGAACGGACAAGAAATGCATAGAACGGATGAAAAATTTAGCTCTCCGTTTGACATACGTTTGCGCAATCCGTTGATATGTGACCGGGCTATAAACAGCAGCACCAAATAATAAAATTCCTCCATCTGACAGCATATACCTGTATTATTTTGGTGTCTTATCAAATGTGTAGCTTCGAAATTGTTGTAAAGTCGAAAGTGTACATTATTTCTCCATTTAGTTTACAAATGCTGGCTGATGGCTCAGTTCTCATGTTAGTTTCTCAATCACCCAATAGCAGCAGGTGCTGCTTGAATCCTAATATAGGTTTTCTCAGCCAATTTCGTAAGCTTCTCATTCGTTTTGATAAGCGTTTCATTCAATTTCGCGAAATTGAGCTGAAGGCTTGCAATTGTCATTCAAAATTGCATTTTGTTCATACGATTTAGCTCTTCGGTCAAGTGATTTACCATTTTTAGCATTCAATTTAAAAACCACGGTATTTGCATTCAATTTCACCAACGGATTTCACGGAAGGTGGTATTACGTAATCACAAATTTTCTTGCTTTAAATTGAATGACAATTTTACGAAATAGAAACACGTTCTAAATCGAATGCAAACAAAATGTTTTTGAATGATTGTTATATGAATTTGAATGCTAAAAAACGAATTTGAACTGCAAAATACAGCTGCGGTGACAAAATCGGCGAAATTGAATGCACACAAAATGAATTTGTATGGCCAACTTACGAAATTGACCGAGAAATCCTATATTTGTTGTGGCCACGGGCCAGCGGGTCTGTACTAACTTTGAGCATTGCCTTGGCCAATATATACCGAGCATGATGGCTTAGCGGTTAGAGTGTCCGCCTCATGCACGGGAGGTCCCGGGTTCGAACCCAGACCGGGTCATACCAAAGACTTTTAAAATGGTACCTTCTGCCTTCTAGCCAGGCGCTCGGCATTTATAAAATGGAGAAGGGAAAGTTGATCACACAAGTTACCAGAGGACTGGCCCCCTTCTGTAGCTTTCGCTACATTTAGTAGACGTGTGGCCTTATGTGCCAAAATTGGCACGGGAAGGACTTTAAAGGGGACCACCAGGCAAAGAACAACACATTATTATATGTTTTGGTACCGTTTGTGATATCAAATAGAGCCCAACATTTTGCAAAGGGTCGTGTAATTCATAAACAAAGCAATTAATTTCCGCCACTTACGGAACCACTACTATTTCCTGGTTCCGTACGGGCCAAACATATGCGAGTGCGCCAATGCCATTCACGCGTACGTTTGTAGACAATAGAATCCCGGGCGATTCGTTCGCTCTGCACACATTAGTCTTCGCAATTCAGACAGCATAAATGCATGCTTTAGAATGGTGATGCGTTTTCCAATTATATTTTTTTTGTCTGGAAACATATTTTTGTGAACTTGTTGATGGAATGGAATGGAATACTGAAGATGTTACCTTTCTTTAATAAGAATATTATTTTTGGGTGGTGGTACCCTTTAACTAACTTAAAATTCATGGATTTTGGGAAAATGAGAGTCTTGTATAATGCAATCATTTTACATTGTTAATAATCAACATTTGTACGAACAAGAGTAGAATAAAAAACATTTACAAGAATGATTTTGTTTTTTTATGCATTTAATCTGTATTTCCCATCAGAAATGGATAACAATTTTGATTATACGTTTAATAGTATTAATAGAGTATAAAATGGATGCATTGGATGCTATGATAATGATCGAGATACACAATTACAGATATATATATATGGTAAATTCTTAAGAAAATATTTACTCTTTCCTGATATACAATATAAATCTTACATAGTATTACATTGTACATGTACATGTACACCAATTTCAATTCAGTTTCAAATCTATTTCAAATTATTCACAATTTAGATATCATAATACAATATAAAACCATATGTGACCTTACACCACAAAACAACTGTTATGTCGCTGTGGTAGTTTCTCTGTTATTAGCCGAAATGGACAATTTTTTTTTTAAATATGAGATTCAGGATTTTAATATTTCCTAAATGAGCGTATCTTATTTAATATTGCTTTTAATACTGGTACATCCATGTTCCAAATCTTTGGCGCTCATTTTGAGAGGGTTTTCCTAGTCTGAATATAACAGATTACATACCATTTTAAAGGTAATAACATCTTCTTTAATGTCATGGGAAAATCAGCACAATCATTTTCCCTGACTTATTGGTCGTTTTGTGGCGTAAGGTCACATATGGACATTCCTAAATTTCATCAGGAAGCCCAAACTGAGATTGATTTCATTTCAATATATTTGATAATGATATACTAGGAAACAATGGGGCATGCAATGCTGAAACTGCACAACAAATAGATACAGGTATTAAAACAAGTTACTACATTTATTTTTAAATGGTAAATGGTTTCTATCCAATAGATTGATCAAATCTAAAATATTAAAAAAACAATGATTTGTTTTGTTGTTGTGTTGGACTTATTGTATTCACATCATATATTGGGAACCACAATAAACCATATTTGAAGAAAAAAAAACTTTCATTGAATATGTTTTAAATTATAAATGATATTCAAACATTACCCCATTTTTTATTTGAAATGAATTTCATACAACCAGACTAACAGAAAAGTTATGAATGTTTGTGTCTTACCATAATTAGTATCTACTCATGTTAAATTGGCGTGCAAAATCAATGACATGACCTCTAATACAATACCCTGACAAGTTAGTATTTCATTTGAAATTCAAGTTAGTCAATATATAATGATGAAATAAATAGATGTTGTTAACTGCTACCAAATTTGTCTGGATAACAAACCATTGGTCTTTCATTATCATTTAAGAACATGGGACTTTATAAAAAATAGTTGATATTGCCCCAAGGTAGTGGCTGCCTAGATATTATTCCCATGGACCGATGCATAACATATGTAATGGCTGCCTAGATATTATTCCCATGGACCGATGTATAACATACGTAATGGCTGCCTAGATATTATTCCCATGGACCGATGCATAACATGTGTGACTAGCTTTGTGATCAATTAACTTCAATTTTTCCAAAAGTGATATTTTAGACTCCAATCGTATACCTATATCATTCTTAGATTCTTCAGAATGATGTGTCTAAGTTTTGTAGAAAACGAATGTTGTTCAACTAGTGAAAAAGTGAAAATTGATGCCCAATTTTACACACTGGTTTTGACTACAATCAAAAAGCATTCCAGTATGTTTTTGATTAAATCATGAACATCTCCATAATGAGGGAGACATTAGTAAAATAAAAACCATTTCGTTCTTATGTTACCATAAACCTAACAACAAGAAACAAGTAAAATGTAAATGTTCCCAGTTATTTTGGTTGAATTTGACAATGTGAATGGATCATTCTAACAATTGAACTAATGATGACTCCATCACACTGAATTCTCAAATATCACCTTTGTAAAACCTTAATCATCATAACAATAATAATAACGGTTATTTATATAGCGCTATTCCCGTAAAGATCATACCGCTTATAAAGTTAATGAGTCACTTTAATCATAACTTCATAAATAAACCTTGATAGTATACATAATGTGCAAAGTATTGTTTGGAAAGCATTGGTTTGTTCATAAAATGGCAGCCGGTTCTTCAGATTAAAACAAATATCATTTTGCAACAAAACTTAAGTTTTTAACTTCATATGATTTTTTGAAAAGTGATATTTGAGTCATATACCAATATCATTGTTACATTCTTCTGAATGATATGTCATAGTTTCATAGAAAAAGAATTCCCTTTACCTAAACTCTAAAGGTAAAAAGTGAAATGGTTGTTAGATTTTATCCCTGATTGTTCACACAAAGTATCTGTATTTTGAATACAATCAAATAGCATTCCAGAACATTTTGAAATTTCCACCTTAAACAGTCTCTATTATAAGGGAGACATTTGAAAAAGCTAAACTCATTTCATTGTCCTCTTACCAGAAGCCAAACAACACGGTCGGTAGATGAGAAGTGTGAAAGCTCCAAGTGATTTGTGTTAATTTTGACAAAGTTAATGTATCACTTTAATGTTAGTCTCTATCGTAGTATTGCTCATAACCTATACAATGATGTTTTAAAACGAAGAAAATCAAATGGAATCCCAAAACAAACTTTAAACAAACTAAACATTTACTGTCCAGCAGTATAATATGTGACCGGCCCTGACAAAAACCAGCTCTTGTCGTCAGCTCACGTTTTGCAGAAATTAAAACAATTAAAGTAAAATATGTATTAATTTTCAAACATTAGCAAAAAATTAAAGTAATAAATACAAAATATTATAATTTCTCTTATAATTTTTATATTAAAAATGAAAGCTAATGATGAGTAAAGAAGTATCATTTGAAATTTGTTTATCACAATAAAAATAGTTACCTCTGAAATTTTGGGCTGTCATCTACAGTTCAAAAGTTTAACTTGTTACTTCTTATGAAATACCCAAACAGATGAACTTTATGCTGATGATACATTCTTCCAATTAGTATACAAATCTCAAGTTTGATTTTTTGCTAATAAAAGCTTGATTTTTCCAAGGCCAGTCACACATATATATTTAGATAGATAGATAAATGGTTTTTATTCATAATTGCTCATTCGTAGCCCAAAGGCTCAATTATATGCAATTTTACAATCAAATAAATCATATAAATCATATTAAAGATACCATTAAAAATTATAACTACACACTATAGCTAAAACTGAGTGATATTTCTACATTTGTTAAATATTGACATAAAGATGTAACTTTCTCGCCTGGGGTATTATCTGGTCCATTACCGGGTTATTTGGTCAACTGAATAATGAGCATCCATGGCTCTTCCTTTTTATTTTAATAATAACGTGTACAAAATCTTAACAATGACATTCGTACACAGTGAATGCTATTAAGATTGCTTCCTTTTCTTTCTTCCAGAAAATCTGACATGCATTAAATCTCAATAGATTTGTGATGCTTGCCCTTTTCTGTAGTTTCGGTTTGCCTCAAGCACCTAGAGCCTCCTCAAATTCTCAATTCATGTAATGATCCAAATTAGAACCGAGACCATTAGACCTTCATATTAGTTCTGGTACACTTTAACCTGTTCCCTCCAAGATTCTGGAATCCATATAGACTTTGTACATAACCCATCAGGTCCCCGTAGGCAAGGCGTTAACAAAAGAAACATAAATATACTTTTCTTATATAAAGAAGAGTTAGACTCTCAAGAACTAAACCAATTGATTGCTCTTTCCAATTACAAAAATTCAACTCAAAACTGTACAAAAATATACTAAACTGTACAAATAAAAGATATGGTAATACAAAACTGATATGTGAATCTCTTGGATAAGTCATCATTACTGACCAGCAGTAGTAGAAATATACAGCAGTAAAATACAAACAATAATATGCGTGAAATCAAAATACGAAAGCAAATTTTAGTTCACAGTCGGCAATTAATGCTCAAAATAAGCCATCCCCCTGGCCCATGGCCACCAAAAATAAGAATCCTGCCACCAAAAGTTCATGAATGACAAATTTGAATAAATGGAAAACCAGCTGTTAAGAGACTAATGGCCCAGGACCACTAAAATTTAGCTTTGGCCCACCACAATTTCATTGCTAAGTAAGATTTGTGATGCTCGTCTTTTTCTGTAATTTCTGTAATTTACGTCAAGCACCTTATGCCCCATACAAATTCTCCCTATTTTGAGTGATCTGAATTAGGGCCAAGATCATTTTCTGGTACACTTAAACCGGTTTCCTTCAAGATTCTGCAATCCCCATAGACTCTATGCACCAGGTCCCCATAGGCAAGGCATTTACAAAAGAAACATAAATATACTTTTCTTATAATAAGCAGAGTTCAGTTCAGTTCATTTTTATTTCCACAATTTAAAATACAATTCATGTGTACATTCACAGTAAAATACAGGTAAAAATTCAAAAGTTGGTGTATACATCAAACTAAACAAAAGTTAATTAAGTGGTGGGGACAACAAAAGCAAAAAATAAGCTTATCAATGTTGTCCCCTGAGAGAAACATGCAGTTAGACAGAGTTAGAGTCTCAAGAACTAAACCAATTGATTGTTCTTCCCCAAATAACAAAAAAATTCAAGTCAAACCTGTACAAAAGTATACTAAACTGTACAAATAAAAGATATGGTAATACAAAACTGATAATCTCTTGGATAATTCGTCATTACTGACCAGCAGTAATAGTAATATACAGCAAGTAAAATACAAATGATAATATGCATGAAATCAAAATAAGAAAGTAAATCAAAGCTGCAGGCTGTAATTGATGCTCAAAATAAGCCATCCCCCTGGCCCATGGCCACTAAAAATTAGCCTCAGACAACCAAAGTTTCAGTAACAAATTTCAATTGCCTGAAAGGGGAACCAACTGCAAAAAAAGTAATTTATTTCTTCTCTGATTAGGGGCAACCAGATTCAAAGAATTCTGTGGAAATTTTAGTTAACCCGCTCCCTTCAAGATTCTGAAATCCTCATAGACTTTGTACATAGACCACCAGGTTCCCGTAGTCAAGGGGTTAATTATGTTCAGATGTTTGATGTGATACAGAATTCATTATCTTTGCATGTGGCATGCACAGTGCTGAAATGAACTTCACAAGTACATGTACATAGCCTGGAATATATTCTTGTTGTTTGTAAATAATACATATAAGTGCAATTGCATTGGAAAAACATTTCAATACTGTAGCAACACATACCAATTTTAATTTGTAATCCAATTTGCGTTTGAATCAACAGAAACATAAACACACAAACAATAAACAAAAACCAGAATTGTTAGATTTTTAGGGGGATAGGCGGTTCTTGTGACAGGAAGCATTTCAACAACATTTCTGATTTGAACTGGATAGTTTATACAATTGTGTGAAATTAGCTATACATGCTGAAAGAAACAATTTTTTGGCTTGAATTTAGAAGTGGGTAAGCCATTTTCAACCCTCTATCATTATCAACTTATAACCAAATCATAAAATCGCTCAAGTTTTTGTTTGACTGTGTATAGAACTGAATACTAGCCCTGGCTTGCAGCATTATTAGAAGGCCTCAAACCAAGGACCTTTTTTTATTTGACGTCAGACTTACTAACCAATCAGTCAGAACACATTAAATCTTCTTTGATCTTCTGTGAAAAAATGAATGCAATTTATTCCCCCCAACACCGCACTCTCCGAACAGTCCCCGCAAGCACCCCGACAAATTAGGAATCCAAACTGAACACCGACGAGAGACAGACACCAAACCGACAGCACCCCGAACGTCCCTGAGTTGTTTAGTCTGGTGTGGGTTCGGTTGGCGGTGTGACTGGGGTATTATAAACAAACCCTTCTGATATAACAAAACCTTCTTAGGTAATTTTGCTGGTCCCAGCCCTTTATATTTATATTCTTTTTGTTTAACCCTGATATAACGAGGTAATTTGCATGGTTCCAAGGAGCTCGTTATAAAGAAGTTCCACTGCATTATTCCATGGATGTATGCATGGTGTTCCCTCCAATCTACGATGCAGCATTACAAGCAGATAAGTAGTCATAATCACAAAACAAATCACAAAGAATATTGAAGGCCTGAGGACCAGTCTAAAATAACATCACTTGTTCCAAAGCTCTGCGCTCCATATAATATAATGAGTAGAACATGACAGTCCAAGGTTTTCAGTTTCTGGATCAACTTGGGGTGTTTCACTAAGCACTCAAATTTATTTTAGTATGTTTTACATAATTACAAATCAATGCTAAATCGATTTTTAGTGTTTACAGTGAAACACCTTACTGGTCCTTTGTGGAAGACATGTTGGCCTGGACCGCTAGACTCTCAGTCCAGATTTTTTAGACTAAGCTAGACCTCCAATCGGGTCTCAAGTCCAGTTTAGACTAAATCACTGGTTTTAAGTAGGAGTTCTAATCACTGTGATCTGCCGGCCCCAACTGGATCAGTGGCAGCTGATCCGTGGCATCAAGTTCTCGTATCAACTGGCCCTTCCTGTCAAGAACATTGTCTGGGCTATTAAATAGCTAGATGCAAATTCAGGATTTTGTTCAGACACAGACCTCCAATCGGATCTAAAAAAACTTCCGGATCAGGTCAAGTCGATCTATGGCTTCCAGTTCTCGGATGAGCTGGTCCCTGGTGTACGGCATGTCTTCCGGGCCGCTCGACTCCCAGTACGCGAGCACGATCTCTGTAGCCGTTGTTCCGCATGCACTGTTTATTGTGTTGTAGGTCACAAGCCCAATGTCATCGTTCTTCATGCCTGCAAAAAAGAAATGCGGGAGAAAAAATAAATTCAAATTAATGCAAATTGTGAATTGTGTACAAGGGGAGGAAATTTGCCTCTAATTTTGTTGCTGCACAGTACTGTAATTTTGTTCTAAGTGCTCATGATTTCACTACATGTATGTTCATTGATGAATTGCCACCAATGAAAGTTCAACACTCAAGTGTTTTTGGGAAAGAAAGACACTCCACGGTGTAGAGGTGTTGTGGCACGATCAGATTTAAGCGCTTGACTTCCGATCTTGGGACTCGAGTTTGAACCCAATCGATGCCCCGGCATGTTATGTCCTTCAGCAAGGCATTTAATCCACATTGCTGCTCTGACCCAGGTGTATAAATGGGTACTTGGTCGGGTGTTAAATTAGCCTGTAGCGCTCTTCATCATAGGGCAGCTTGGACTAGTATGCTCCCCTGGGAGTTGAGATGGTGCACAAGATAATTGTGCGGGTTTGAACTGTACCTGATGAACAAAGGTAATAATGCGCCTCTGAATAGGGCATCTAGATACATGGCGCAAAATAAATGCTATATATTATTATTATTATTAATACAAAATGCCATGAAGTTTGGTTCTTGTCTCCTTTAATTCTTTAGATAGATCAGATCATTTAAATCCTGGATTGAATACCGTATTTGTCGGTGTATTAACCGCTCCGGTGTATTAACCGCACCCCTAAAAAAAAAAAAAAAAAAAAAAAAAGGTGGTTAATACGGTCGTGTATTAACCGCACCCCCTTTTTTTTTCTTTTTTCTTTTTGAAAAAGGTGCGGTTAATACACCAGCAAATACGGTAATGACTTCCCAACTCTCTCACAAAGAGCTCTACAATCCTATGAGAGGCGTTGCATCTCTAAAGCTTTGTTCTCCAGTACATTTGGAGAAAATGTATTTCTTTAAAATACCCTTTAGTTTGCTTGACTTTCAAATAAAATAAAATCTAAACTCTCTCAGTAAGAGCTCTCTAATCCTTAAGGGGTAACACATCTTTACAGAAGTTGTTTCAGTGTCTTTGGGAAAGAAATAATAATTTAATATACTCGATTAAAATAGCACCTAATATGAGACCGGCTCCCAGAGAATGGGTGTAAAGTCGGGATGGGCCTTTAGTACTTAGAGCCTCAAAATCATAAAATATTGTCTTTGGCTGAAATTTTTAACTTTATGGGATTTGATACTTACATGTTTCATCTACATTCTCTGAAAATTTCAGGTCCTTAATCGATTTTTTTATGCCGTAAATAATGATTTTTCTAAGCAACCTTCATTTCGGTTTCGACCAGAAACTCAGTAAATCCGCGCTGGCTGATCATGATCGATTGTGAAACGAACGCGCCAGCTATGTGTGTGTGATTCGACCGTACCGCCGCGGCGAGCTGCAAGAAGAAAGCACTGTAGCTGTACAGTGATTGGTCAGACTAACCTGAATAGAGTTGTATTGTCCGTGTGTTGTACATTTCCGGGAAGCGTTCGCGGCATTTAACTTACTGTATAGTAAACGAGTAGTTGGTTTGTTTATAATTCTATGGGTACCGCATTGAATCGCGCTGGGCATGCCGCAAGTGCAGTGTGCAGTGTGCGTGTGCAGCGTACCATATCATACGGTATCAAACTGCGCTTTTCTTTTGTCTACCGGTGGTACAGCGGCGGTATGGTGAATATGATGCGGTGGTTTATGGCGGTACGTACATACACAATACACCGCGGTTGTAATACATGCACATCATAGGGCAGCACATGGGCTAGTTTGTCGATCAACTGAGACTTAGGGCTGAGGCTTTGTACAATTACGTAATACCGGCAAAAGCGTTGCTGATTGGCCGATGAATAACAGTATAACTGCGCATGCATTATTTCGTTTGCTGATCGATTACGAAAAGCGGAAAGGTGAAAGCGAACCGTTCATTTTCTCGCTCGGTGTGTGAGAATGCTTTTCTGAATGGATGCAAAACTTTAGAAGCGATTTTCTCCGTTGTTTGACAAATCACGGGTCTCTGGTCCATGTTATTATTTTGCGTTTTTCTAGCCTTCAAGAAACTCTAAGTTATCAAGTTGTATATCATTTTAAAGCTGAAATCCTAGAGAATTCAAATCACTAACAATCTCAATTTTGATATTCCCGATGAATTACCCAAAGTGACAGAGCCGGTCACATATGATTGAAAATCATCTCTGAGCGCTTTATTTGATATTATTACAATGCAAACCAGCACACAATGTGTGCACAATCTCCACTCCCTGGGAGCATTCCTTCTAAGCAGCTCATGGGCATTGAGAAGATTGTTCACATAAATGCTTTCACCTCCTACCAGATCCCCATTTATACACCTGGGTAGAGAAGCATTGTCGATTATTGTCTTGCTGAAGGACAAACGCGATGGGCATACTCCGGGTTCGAACTAGGGATCTCCCGCTTGGAAACCGAGCGCTCTACCAATCTTGCCACACCACATCACCATACCACACCAAATACACTTCTTCAAATTTGTTACAATGACCTGAAGTTTTGTTCTTGTCTTTAAAAGTTTTTTTAAAATAAACAGTCTAAACAAGGTGATAGCCGTAAAGTGTCTCGCCCACTTCCGTGCACTTGTCCTTTGACCTACTTTTGTGACCTTTGACCCCAGAATATCATGGAGGCCAATATAGGGCACCTACCAATCAAGTTTGGTTACAAACGGATGCAGGGTTGGAAAGTTATCAAACCTAATAGACTCTTGCAGGTAAAATTTCACATTGACCCTTATTTGACCTTTGACCTACTTATGTGACCTTTGACCCCAGAATATCATGGAGGCCAATGTAGAGCATCTACCAATCAAGTTTGGTTACAAACAGATGCAGGGTTGGAAAGTTATCAATCCTGATAGACTCTTACAGGTAAAACTTCACATTGACCCTCATTTGACCTTTGACCTACTCATGTGACCTTTGACCTACTTATGTGACCTTTGACCCCAGCATATCATGGAGGTCAATGTAGGGCATCTACCAATCAAGTTTGGTTACAAACAGATGCAGGGTTGGAAAGTTAATCAAACTTTTGTAAGCGTCACGGACGGACGGACGGACGCAATTTGGATCCCTAGTCTCCCCTCCACCTACGGTGGGCTCGACAAAAAACTATCTAAACTATCTGAGTAAAACAAACAGTGACTTACCAACTCTCTCGGCAAGTGCCCTCCAATCCTTGAGCGACGTTGCGTCTTTCGTGATGTCAAAGTACATACAGAATTCCTTCAGCGTTTTTGGTGAAGATAGAAGATCCATGACATTTAGTTTGCCAGTCTTGGCTTGGTTCACCAGCTCATGCAGCTGTCAGAAAAATGAGAAAATATAGCAATATTAATTAATTTCACTACGTTGATGCAAAACTTTTTAATAATGGTAAACCTTTGATAAGAGAACATTCTATGAACGTAAGGTTGTAAACTAAACCAGATATGAGCCTTTTTTTGTACAAAATCAAAAGAATCTGTGATTGCTTGTGTGTATTTTTCCAAGATACAAGAAAAATAAACTTGTTACATCACTTTGATTGTGCTGAACCAAGATCAATTTAACATTTGTATTGTGAACATCAAGTATAATCACAACATATTATGTACATGTACAATAAAGGGTCTGCAGATGCTTAATTCATTGAATGGTTGCAGCAACTACTTATTATTTTGAGCTGTGACAATCAACAGATTTCCTCCAAAAGATATGTTCTAGTCATACTCTTCTCAGACTAGCTCTTAACCAATTCCCTACAAGTTTATGAAATCCCTATAGACCTTGTACACAACCCATTTGGTTCCTTTGCTCATGGGGTTAAATGGTATTTTCTTATATAAATCTTGCAACTTTTGAATATATGGGCTTGCAAAAGGTTGTTCAGTATCTTTCAATATTTGAATGAATATACCTCATAGTTTCTCCTTCTCCGTGGTACTTGAGGGGGCTGCTCCTTGGTACGAGGGGGCACCCTCGGCCCCAAGTCATCCTTAGTGGGGGGCATATGCAGGGTCGGGTTGGCATAGTAACCATCCTCCACATTCATGTACATATTTTTCTCTTGCGGCATGGTTGCCCGATCCACGTTTTCAGTGCCTCCGTGGGTGTTCATGTAAGTCGGTTGAGCTTCTTTACCGGGCGATTGAACTCTCCGAGGGTTGGAGGATTTGCAAGCAACGACGCTCACTTTTTGGATGTCATGACTCTGCAAATTAAGTGATGATATTGAACATAATAATGGGGATGGGGATGGGGACGATGATGGTGGTTGGGGTGATGATGGTAGTCGTGGTGATGATGGTAGTCGTGGTGATGATGGTAGTCGTGGTGATGATGGGGGTCGTAGTGATGATGAGGGTGGTGGTGGTGGTGGGGTCAAGGGGGGTCGTACTGATAATGGAGCAGTGGGCACGTTGTAGATGGATTCAACATGGAGCGATGGTGCGTGGGACATCGCAGAGGGTCCTGGAGGAGGTGGTCTGGGATGCAGGGCTTCCAAGTCTGAAAAGCAGTGATTTGAAGGCGGTGTCCCCTCTCCCGGACAAATGCTGGCCTCTGGCTCTCGGAACAGACTGGTACCTTTCTGGGTACTGATGAACGCTACGTGATACGGAGAAGTTGGCGTCGGAACTTTTCTCCGCGGGCTTGGAACGGGCAAAAAAGGCTTTGAGTTCAGAAGAGGCGATGTCCTCACACCGTTCATTTTAGGACTGGTCTTCTGACAATCCTGGTCCAGACTCTCCCTGGTCTTATTGCTAGGGAAGGAGATAGGGTCGGGAGGGAAGATGAAAGAGTTCTGAGGCGCTCCACCATCCCATTCCGGAGTTGGAGTTGGAGATGGAGTCGAAACGAAAGAATCGAAGCTGGCGATGCTCGCTGTATCGCCCTCACGTTTGAAGGAATGCAGGCTACTGGTGCTGGTACCACTCGCACGGTTTTCGGCCCCTCGCTGCATGGGACATAAGCCACCCGAGAGACTTGGTCCAGTACATGGCTCTGGTACAGTTAAGAAATCATCAAAGACATTTTGGTCCTGGCTTGGAACCCTGCGGCAGGGAGGCTTGGGGGCTTGCCTTAGCCGATCTGTTGGAAAAGCAAAATTGAAGGTTGAAACTATTTTTTTCCCAACAATAAAAATACAAACATAATACAATTTTTAAATGGCTGGACAGTTCATAAGCAGGAGTGCAATCGTCTTTCATTGGATAAAAGAAAAATCAATGTGCAATTATGATTTTAACATTTTGAATTTGTTTAAACATTTAAAATGATTGGATTTGAATGAAGGGCTGTTTCTAGTTGTGATACTACAGGAACTGTTGAATATTCCTAACTATATCACCTAGATAACCATACACCCGAGTCAAAAACAACCAGCAGTTTGTGATTGCAGTGCTCTCATTCGCTGATCAGACCTTCAGTGGATGTGTAAAAGAGGTGGATGCTCAGCCAATGTAAGATACAGTCAAACCTGTGTATAGTGACCACATACAGGTGTATAGTGACCACATACAGGTATATAAAAGGGGGGGGGGGGAAACGTGACCACTGTATGCTATGGACAGCTTCAATAACACTCTGCAGGGGATCTCTTCTTGTGGCCACTATAAAGCAGGGGGTGTATTCTGAAAACGATTTTACGCTAAAACTTATTTTATCTACGTCGCTATAATTTATTTTATCTAACTACGTCACTAAAATATTTTTCGCCAAATCGGTATCCTGAACCTGTACTGAAGGAATAGCGATTTGCTAAAATATATTTTAGTGATGTAGATATGATGTAGATACAATCAATTTTAACTTTAAATCGTTTTCAGAATACACCCCCAGGTTTAGGGCTATATAGAGAGGTGGCTGCTAAGACAGGTAGTTTCACTGTACTTCCCATAGCCTGACACTATATATGTACAGCCCCTTTAAGATTTACATTTTTAAAACTTAAATTGTAAGCACTTGCTGTACCGAACTGACTCTACAAACTGGGCCGAATAGAAACAAGACATATTTCCTACATTTGGCAGAATTCCTATATATTTTCCAGTGAGTCATACATACAATGTCTGGGAACTTGAGTATTATTGTAGGGGGATTCCTTAGACACTAGTTGATATCATCTCAATCTCAGTCTCAGAAAACGTACATATTTGTTTGCTACTTTTCAGATTGAAACTTTAGACAAAAGGGAGAGGGAGAGGAATAGAGAGTTACAGACAGAGAGGGGGAGAAAGATATACATGTAGGCCGGTATTCTACTTAATGTATCAACTTAGGCTGGACCAAGTTCATAACCTAGGACTAACTAATTCACACTTTAGTCCACACCTCAGATTAGATGAACCTGCAAACTTATCACTTTAGGCTGGCTTAATTAAAGTCATAAACATGCCTACCAGAATATACAATTTTAGTCCGTACTAAAGTTATCAACTTAGTCGGGGGTTAGTCGACACTTAGTTAGCACTTTAGGCCAGACTAATTTAGTAGAATACCGGGCATAGAGACTTGAAGGTGAACTAAGCCCCTCAAAAAAAGTTCAGCAATTCAAGGATGAGCATTGATATCTATCTTATTTATCTGTTTCCTTTGAGTTTGTGAAATCCCCATAGACTTTGTACACAACCTACCTGGTTACCTTAGAAGTGGTAGGCAAGGGGTTAATCGATTACCCTTCTCGAATCTGATATCATTAAAGGGACTTAGTAACATTGTCCAAATCCTCAAAATAAAATTTTCACTCTAGCGGTTCCCTCATACCTTGTTGTATTCGTATTAACAATAAAATCATGGGACAGGTTTCTGTTTTTCAAATTTCCCTTTCGTTACAAAGATATGTACGATCGAAGTATTCAGATAAGAAAAACTCCGGGCGAGTTTTTCTTCTGTGTACAAAGTGAGTGCAGTGAGTTATTGAATATCACTTTGCATTTTCGCTCATTGCTTGGCCATGCAATGTCCATTTGACTTGAAATTTTCACACAATACCCTGTGGACATATGAGATAACAATAATATACATTGCATCAACCATTCATCACTTTTTGCACATGTCAACAAAGTTACTAGATCCCTTTAACTAGCATGTCTATTCCCCTTTACATTCATACCCAATTTGTATTGATTATGTAAATATGGAATGCGCAGTAGACCTTAATATGGATCCAAGTCAAAAATGAAGTTTTGCAAAATGCAACATTATTGTCAATGTGAATTCTCCATTTGTTTGGAAGATAATAATAATAACCTTATTTATATAGCGCTTTTACACATTTGATACAAAGATGGGTTGTGTGATGAATGGTGTTGAGGTGGTCATGCCATATCTTAACAATGCATTTTGCAACATTTCAATCTTAATGTGGCCCCATATTAAGGGGTAATGCAAATGCCATGATTACATAATCATTACAAATGAGCATCAATGTAAAGGGAAATATTAAACAACTTTTCAATGATACCGAATTCATGTAGAATCCCTCAGTGTTCATTTATGTCAAAACTCTAAACAAAAAGTTTTATTTGTCAAAAAAAACATTCTAAATAGCATGTCAGACAGTTCAACAATTAAATCTTTAAAGTGAAACTATTATCAAACCACAAAATTAATCATAAACAATTATGTTTGTTGCCTAGTTACATTGTATTTATAGCACTTCTGCGTCACGTATAAACTACTGTACTTGCACTACGGGCTTGCCCAGCCTGGCAAAGGTGGGCTCATTGTGTTATTTTGTTTCGTCTCTTGCTCCTTGGCGGACATTTGTCAAGGCTCTTTCACCAGAGTCTACTCTTACTTTCACAAGAGGAAGGAAACCGAAGTCCGACGGGAGTCCAAGTCTACAGCGTGTGCGAGCTAGCTCACAGTTCAACTACAATGCAGTAAAGTTCAAGTGCCTTTTACAGACCGACCAAGTATACAGTACTTATCAGTCTACTCCATAAAATGTGACCCGCTATAGCAAAACCCAGCTCTTGTCGGTAAAAATCAAAACGTAGATTCTCATACCATTACAAAGGCCTCGTCACAAGCTTTCATTTGATGCATGGTCAATAATTAACAAAGATATGATTGTTTCAATTTTACTATCATAAGTCTTCTACACACATTTTGTGAACTTAAAATGCCCATTTCTTCAAAACATGAATTACCGACAAGTGACTGGTTTTGCTATAGCGGGTCACAAATATAACTTTCCTCTCCCTTTGTATACACTGTAAACCTACTCCCAATCTACATTCTATGACAGACACCTCCAGACTTGTCCTTCCAAGATCACATCTCGTTTTTGTTTTTGTTGATAAAAGATTCACAAAATTGCAGCTCCTGTATTGTGGAATTCCATACCACAACATACTGTATTAGACATGTTTCCCATAGACTTTCAAACAAAACTTCATAAAATCCTTTCCTTTCCCTTGATTTGTTATATATTTGTAATGTATTTTTTGCTTGATATTATTGATGTATTAAATGTTATGTAAGCGCTGTGATACATTATGAACCTGTATTATCATTATCAACTCTCAAAAAATAGTACTGATATGAAAACATATCATTGTGAAGAAAAAAATTGCTAAAAACTGCCTAACTCCTAACGTGCCAAGCTCGCATTTTTGCGAGTTACAATACACACAAATGCCATAGAGTCTTAAAATCCCTGGCACATTAAGAGTTAATCAAAACTTAATTTAAAAAAAACATTTGTGTCAATATTGAGGGCCATTTCAGCTTTCAATCCTAGCAGAATCTTCTTTAGATGATGTCTCAGTAATTTATGTGGTTCTAAAGCTAAAATATTTGTTTAGCTTAATCCTTACACTTTTGCCCTGACAAAGACTCTGCTAGGATCGAATTTCATCAGTCCATCCAAAAGCATTCCTTATATTAATGAAATTCTACCATATTAGAAAGAATATGGAATTGTATCCGGCCAAATTAAACAAATGAACTAAAAATACACAAACTAATAACAATTAATGTGATTCACATGCTAAATGAAAGTTTACAGACTTTATAACATCCTGCACTTTGTGGATATCGATAAACCTCACAACAAATACATGATTTGACATCTGCAGTCAGTTGGGGGGGGGGGGCATGGGTGGCCTTTGCCCCTCCCCCCCCCCCCCCCCCCCCAATAATTTGGGAAAAAAACAAACAAAAAACATAGGGGGAACATTTCAAAAATGAAACAAAGAAATACATAACTTTTGCTCCCAATAATTGCTGTTTCCCCCCCCCCCCCCAATCAACCCGACAACGCTAAGCCACTATCTGCAGTGCATTGTAGCGTGCGACCAGTGGGCAGTGGTTTTTAGTAAATACCACAAAGTTGCTTGAATTAAACTATATCGACTACGTCACAAATAGCTTAGGTCCTCATACCATGCAGAACATTAATAATAATAATAATAGACCAGCATTTATATTGCACTGGTCATCAATCTAGAAATTCTATTCCGAGGAGCAAATGTGTTGAATTTGTTTCACTTTCTCGATGAAAGGAAATGACTGTCCGGACTAATGGTCACATATATGAGTTGGTTACCCTCCTTGATGTTAACAACACTTTAATACTAGTGGTGTTTCCTCTCCAGTGGTGTAGCGTGGACAGACCTACAGAGGGGGGGGGGGGGGGGGCACTCGACTTATTGGGGAGGGGGAACACCTCACGACTTACATCCGTGTTTCTTTATTTTTCCTCAAATTATTGGGGGCAGGTGCCCACTGCCCCCCCCCCCCCTAGATATGCCACTGTTCCTCTCCAACTCTGTAGTGAACAGGCTATAAGACAGATTCCCACACCACCAGTCACTATTTCAGTTTTGTAAAAAGCTTTTATTTACCCAGTTTTTTGAACAGCTTTTTTTTTCCCATTACCAACTTCATAAACGAGAATAGTATCTTTTCCTTGTAATCACCTGTGTCACAATTAACCTAACCACAAGTGAACCAGGAAAAAGTGAAACCAGGGAAAAGTGCATGCAAAAGTCACCAAATTAATTGTTGATGTTTTCTTCTGACCGTGAATACAACCAGTAGTCTTTCCTCTACGTCAAAATGAACAGGAACTAAAAAGGGACGCCCAAAATAGTGAATCGACCACCATCTTGGTTTTCCCTAGCTATCAATGACACTTATTAATAGACTTTCTGAGTACTATACATAACCAGAACGTCAATGACGTAGCGCTCATCCGCCATCTCGCAACATCAAATATCGCAAATTTCATGTGGTACACTTTTCAACTGTTCAAAAAATAAAAATTGGATGCCCTGGAAGTGACATAAAAATTAAAATTAAAAAAATTAGAGTGAACAAAATATAAATTTGACGCCCCGGAAGGGACATGGGAAAAAAAAAAAAATATATATATATATATATATATATTAGTTCACTTCTCGCTTGTAATATATATATATATATATATATATAGGGACACTGATTTTCCGTTTAAAAAAAAGGCCTTTTCCGTTTCAGAAAATCTGGAATTCCGTTTTTACCTGCCTGAAAAACGGAAATTCCGTTTTGCCATAGACTTTGTACATGTGAAAAACTGCAAATTCCGTTTACATAGAACTCCATACAAAATTCAATGAGTAGGGTAAAATCATGATTTTCACCCACAAATCATCAAAATTTGGGGGGAATGTGTCATGCCTGATATCAGGAAGGACTTACCACAGGCCAGAGGCAGAGAGTAAATATCTTTAACATTTATTCATTAATGATTAAGGCTGAGTTGGTTCAGTCCGTCACACTGGTTCCCGACCGTCACCATCGGGTCCCGGTTTCGTTTTTTTCGGAACAGGCTCCGAAAAAGAAAAGAAAAAAAAAAGAAAACAAAAAATGATTTTTTTTTTTTTTTTTTTTTTTTTTTTTTTTTTTTTTTTTTTTTTTTTTTTTCCGTTTTCCGTTTCAAATGGTCAATTCCGCGATTTTCCGCGATCGCGGAAAATCCGTGTCTCTATATATATAATAATAATTAAATAAATAAATAAAAATTAAAATAAAAAAATAATAAATAAATAAAAATAATAAATAAATAAATAAATAAATAAATAAATAAATTCAAAATTACCATAATTAATTAATGGAGAAAAATTTCAAAATTCTGTGTAGAAGTTTAGTGTACCAAAGTTAGCTCTACCAGATAAAGCAAACCAAATCAAAATCGGTCGAGAAATGAAGGAGAAGAAGCATTTTTTGTGATTTCGAATAAATTTGCATAAATTACCATAGATAATGAATTTCACGATTCTGTGTAGAAGTTTAAAATCCCCCTCCCAGCCTTATCTTATGAAACAATCAGAATCAAAATCGGATGAAAAATAACGAAGATAAGCATTTTGAAAACTGTGGACAGACGGACGGATGGAAGGACGGAAGGACGGACGACGGACGCCACGCCATGCCATAAGCTCATCGGGCCCTTCGGGCCGGATGAGCTAAAAATGAATAAGAACTCTAGTTAGTAAACCAGGATTTCCAAGCCAATAATGTGCAATCACCATCTTTATTTTGGAATAGCTTTTGAGTTTTGACCATTAAATAATAATAACAATAACTAGAAGGCCGACAAAGTCAGCATACCCACGCCTCCCATTAGCCCTGTTCTACCCCTTCGTCGGCCTCAACCCTGTTTTGCTTACCGCAGGCTAACCAGCGCGTTTTAGGCACGATTTGGTGAAAATGCCTAGGCCAGGGTGTAGGCCGCTTGCTTGCGGCGCGGCAGCCCCATGGCGAGGCAGTGTACAAAATTATTGACAATGAGACTGCACACTGTTTTACTTTTGTATAATCAATCCATTTTCCCCTATTTTCCTGATTCTAACCAGTCTAGATGTATTCAATATGTAAAAATGAACATCTGTTCATCTTCACATTAGTGTCGGGTCAATAATAATTATTAAATAAATAAATGTATTTTTCGGAAACTTACCAATTTCTTGGCGCTTCAAAGTTCAGATCAGCGTGTTGCAATTCAATTCCGTTCCGTATTAATTAACCCGGAATCGAAAGTACCGTACCATAACATATGGTACCGTGCGCGCGATCGCGATGCACACCTGGACTAAACTTGTTAGTTGCTGCTCGATTGGATTCAGCGAGGTTACCGTACCGCGCCTATAACGTGCAGATATTATTTAGGCACACACGTGCATTAAATACATACTCAAACTTCAAGGTTCCACAGAATTTGCAGGGGTCAACCAATCATCACCAAAATCTAATCGATTCTTCCATGTCACTATCCAAACATTCCCTGAAAATTTGGTGCAAATCCGTTCACCCGTTCTCTAGTTATCTTGTACACAAACAAACAAACAAACAAACAAACATACGGAACCCTTTACATAACCCCCTGCCGATTTCATCGGCGTGGGTAATAATAATAGAGATTTATATTGCGCATATTGCAAAAAGCCTTTTAAATTAACAAAATTAACAAAACTGAATTTTAGGGTATATAAACATACATGTATATTAACAAAGAAATTAACGATCACAAAATGCTAACTTAAACGAATAAATGTTTAACCTCGATTTAAAAGTATCAACTTTGTAAGAAGAGCGGATTTTGAGGGGAAGATTTTTCCATAAGAAAGAAGCAGCATATTAAAAGCAAGTAGTCTTTCCCCTACGTCATAATGAACAAAAACTGGTTTTTAGCCAATAAATGTGCCACCACCAGCTTTATTTTGCAATTTACTTAGTTTTTTCTCTATGTCAATATCAACGAGAATTAAAAAGAGTGAACCAGGATTTTTACAGATTCCCAAACAAATAATGTGCAATCACCTCTTTGTTTTGGAATAGCTATTGAACCGTAACACAAGTAGTCTTTACTCAAGTCAAAATGAACAAGAACTCAAAAGAGTGAACCAGGATTTTGACAGTAATTTCAGAAACTATATCTGTGAAGTCACTATTTGGGTTAATTTTCCTTTTTATTTTGCTTGTAAGTTAGGTGTGTTTCTGCTTCAAGTAGAATACATGTATTTATGTGTATATTCTGTATGTGTGCTCTGATGTTTGTAAATATTGTTGCATTTTATTGTACATGTCACTGCAATGCAGCTTGTAGCTGCAAATGTGACATTTTTCTTTGTTGAATAAATACCATCATTATTGTGTCATGCAGTTCATGCATGATCTTTGAACTTGCCCAGGGCGAGTACAAATTCATGTCAGGGAGGTATATTTCATACGTGGTCTAGTTTGGTAGTCCTATCAGGCAACTTGTATATTTCATAAGTGGTCTAGTTTGGTAGTCCTATCAGGCAACTTGTATATTTCATAAGTGGTCTAGTTTGGTAGTCCTATCAGGCAACTTGTATATTTCATAAGTGGTCTAGTTTGGTAGTCCTATCAGGCAACTTGTATATTTCATAAGTGGTCTAGTTTGGTAGTCCTATCAGGCAACTTGTATATTTCATAAGTGGTCTAGTTTGGTAGTCCTATTAGGCAACTTGTATATTTCATAAGTGGTCTAGTTTGGTAGTCCTATCAGGCAACTTGTATATTTCATAAGTGGTCTAGTTTGGTAGTCCTATTAGGCAACTTGTATATTTCATAAGTGGTCTAGTTTGGTAGTCCTATTAGGCAACTTGTATATTTCTGTTGATATACAAGAGAACAATGTAATTCCTCACGTGTAAAACTCATCTAGAAATTTACAACCGGAAATTTGCCAAGCAAATTGAGATATATTATATACACCTACAGGGCTCAAATTGTCTTTTGTTTGACATTGGATTTCTCCGGCAGTTCAATTTGTAATTCGAAGAAGTAAAATGTCAAAATTCATGATTTTACTTGGCTGAATGGATAAGTTGGAAAGATGTTAGTGTGGAGGCTTGTTTATTAATACAAAACAGAGAATAACCCTGTCTAGATTTTAAATTTTATATGATCCATTTTCCCATTACAGAGTAAATCTAGATACCAATTATGCCATACCCGATTTTTATATCTAACTTGCTATTGGTTAGATCGTTTTACAAAGTTGAATCAAAGAGTTATAATACTTACAATATACCACAAAACAGATAACCATGTCTATATAGATTTATCATTTTATATCTGTTTTCCCATTACAGAGCAAGTCTAGACACCAGTTATGCCATACCCAATTCCCATATCAAACTTGTAATCATTGGTTGAATCTATTTACAAGGTTTAATCAATCGAGTTACTAGTCACTCCTTGGTTTAATGAGTAGGTTTATGGTTTAATCAAACGGTAATAATGTCCTTATTCTGGGGAAAAGGGAATCTACCTTATTTGACATCATTGATCATTGATAAGCACATTATTAACCCATTCACAACTAGTCCTGAACATATTCGGGCAAGAATAGAGATATACAATTGATTAGACTTTAACGATAGGTACAAAGGTTAATTAATGCAATACAATGATTCTGTATTAACAGACATTACGATCCGCCCCGTATTTTAATGACAAAAAAACCCATCCTGTATTGATATGTAATGTGTGCACAAGTACTCTATAAAAGCTGAAATAGTGCCACGTTATCATCAAGATTCCCGGACAAATAAGGTGCAATCACCTCTTTGTTTTGGAATATCTATTGAACCGTAACACAAGTAGTCTCTACTCTAAGTAAAAAATGAACAAGAACAAGTAGTGAATGGTTTAATAATGTGCTTATCAATGATATAAAATAAGGTAGACTCCCTTTTCACCAGAATCAACAAAGACACAGTAGATTTGCCTCTTTATGAGCGCATTAGAATAAATGTTGGTTTTGTCCATCACACCAGCATTCTTATGAGTTTGTTTGATTTATTTGTGTTATATTTAAAATAAAACATGTATCTTTAGAAATAGATTATCAGGGTTTTAATGTAAACATCTTTGCCTTTTTCTATAAAAAATAAGATTTAAAAACCCAAAACAAGATTGATTTTTGTTCCACTATTTATTGCATCGTCCTACTTTGGCAGCTCTGTCTAAGGCACATCAAAGAGCAAATTATTTATCAAAACAACCAGCAAAGTAGAATGCAAATGAAGTTTAGAAGGAAATATGCAATAAATGCCAGTTTTGAAAGTTAAAGGAAGGCAGCCGTTCTATAATACAATGAAATATGGAAGGTCACGAATATGAACAAACCATTTGTTTAATATTTGATCCTTCATCTAATAATAATTTTGTAAAAAGCTTCTGTACAATGTCAGTGCTCCACTTTAATTTTGTTTAGTGTGGTTGGACCGATTGGGGGGGGGGGGGGGGCACACAAATTATTTGGGGGGCACACCTTTGGTATTTCTTAGTTTAGTTTCAAATTATTGCCCCCCCCCCCCCCCCCCCCCCCCCCCCACTTAGCTACGCGAATTCAGGCAACCAAAGCCTTTAGTTTTTCCATTTTTTGGTGGCATGAAATGGAATTTTTGGTGGCCCCCCCCCCCCCCCCCCCCCCCCCCCCCCCACAAAAAAAAATGCAAAAACAATTATCTGCTAGAAACCAACAAACATGTTTTCTGTAAATGATTTCAATAAACAAAAACAAATTTGTTTCGGTCTCATTTTGTACTTAATTGTTTGTGTGTATAGTATACCTTACATACAAATTGGCGATGCAAGTACAAAATCTATCTTTGTTCATTTTTGGTGGCCCAACATCAATTTTTGGTGGCCCGACATCAATTTTTGGTGGCCCGACATAGATTTTCAATTGTCCCGGGACACATGGCCACTAGCTGCTAGTGTCGACCCTTGTGTACATACAATATGACATAGCATCATAATGAGTAAGTACTACAAAGACAGGTATTTACAGAAAATGTATTGGGTGAACACATCCAACACATACAGTCAAACCTGTCTACAGTGACCACCTACCAATGGTAAATAAGATAAGTGGCCACTGTAGACAGGTGATCTCTAGTCTATAGACAGGGTCAAATATTGTTTTTCTCTGCATGGGATCACTTTAAGTGGTCATTGAAGACAGGTTTGCTGCTAATGCTATAGACAGGTGACCACTAAGACAGTTTTTTACTGACATAGTTCAACCATGAACCTACTACCTTCATGGTTCAACAAAGTCACCCAATAATATGGCACTGAATTATTCCAGCTTTAACTTCCTGCATGAGGAGCTAACAAATACTGCACATGATACAGATGTTTTATGAAAAAAATTAATGTGCATAAATGCAAAAAATTGGAAGTAAATGAACCTTGACATCTAAATTTAGCAAGCACGTACATGTAGCTGTGAAAGCCCACATTATATAATGGATGACTGTTCTTTCAAGTACAATGTACACATATTCATTGAACATATGTGACCAGGCATAGCAAAACCCGGCACTTGTCGATAACTCATGTTTTGAAGAAATTTGCATTTTAAGTTCACATAACTTGTGTAAAAGACCTATGATTGTAAAATCGAAACGGTCATATCTTCGCCAATTATTGACCAATTAGTTAGAACAAAGCATCAAATGAAAGCTTGTGATCAGGCCTTTCTAATGGTATGAAAATCTACATTTTGATTTTTACCGACAAGTGCAGGGTTTTGCGATAGCTGGTCACATTTAGTACAGCCTCTGGTTTATGCTCAGAAGAAAATTTTCCTTTTTTATTAAACAACTTGTGATTTGTTCTATTTATTTTGTGGACATGCTCCAGTTGGTACACTATTCTAGAACATGCAGTAACACATTTGTCCTTGAACAAACAAACAACACTTTAGCAAGGGAATTTACAGCATACATATTATAGTATTGTATGAAAATAACGCCTACTGTCAGTATGTATATTTGTGTGAGAAAATTGTGTTCTGTGCATGACATTTGTATTGGTTAACCCATTCAGAACGGACTGATTTTGGTATAACACACATTCTCCATAGACTCCTGCCCCAGTATTTTTGGGACTAGTCCTGGACGGGTTAACAGATGCATGTTGTGCTGCATTAATACACACAGAGTATTCACGAAACCAGACTTCCAGTTTAATAGTTTTCAGCAGTATTTAGCATCAAAACCAAACTTTGGTAAATATAAATTTCTGTACAGTACAGGGAAATGATTCATGGGTTTCAATTTCTGATCAAAGAACCTCACGCAAAGGTACATTTTATAATTATAATGTACAGTACTTTGGCTACTAGGCAACTGTTCAAGCACAGCATAACATTTCCATGAATTAATAAGTGTTTCAAAGAACACAGTATTTCTAAACTAGTCTAGAACATTTTCTTTACCTTGTATGTCCTCAGCAATCTACTCTTATTTGTTCAGTAACCCTTTCAGTATGATTTGATTTTGAAAGCATCCATTCTATATCCATATATAGCAAAAACTCAAACAAAACAATAATATTTCCATGAATTAACAAGTGCTTCAAAGAAAACAAAGTTCCTGAACTACTACCTAGATTTTATTTCACCTTGTATTTCCTCTGCCATTATTGTCACTCCACTGGTATTTGTCATGTTAAAGGGGTAGTACAGTTTAGGTAAGGCTGAGCTTTATAGTAACCAAAACCTGCACAATAACACTACAAAATAATAGTTATAACTCCACCATGCTCGAAAGATATAGAAAATTACAAACGACTAAGTAAAAAGCCTGTTATTCAAAAAGAGTCATTTAAACACAAGAGGGCACTCTCTAAAAAAGCATTGGTTTCAACCATTTTTCATACAAAATTGTGCATGTGATGTTTTGTTGAAGAAGTGTAAGCATTTTATAATTTAGAAAAAAAATCATCAAATATATCTGGACCCCAGATTTATTACGATCGGATATATTTATTGATATTTCAGCCGTTTCTGAACCGATTTTGATCAAATAAAGTTTATTCTGCCATTAAAATTGTATGCTCTTTCAAATTTTACACTCAGTTTTTCATTATTTCACACAACAAATTATTTTGTGCAGCGCCCTCTATACCAAAACTGAACTACCCCTTTTACCTGTTCATTGTGATTTGATTTAAAACCATGCATTATTGCATTCTTCATAGAAATCAGCCATGGAGAATTTGGTAATGGTTGTTGACTAACTCAGGACTGGTCCACAAAATATTGCAATTCATGCAACTTTATTGTTACCATGATAAAGGGGCAAACTCTGGAATGTCCCCATTCTTGCAAAAATTGAATTGCTTTACAGGATAAAAATAGCACACAATTATATCAATCAGTACAGCTAGAACTGATGCACAGATTTAAGGGAATAGCATTTTTCAAACAGACTTCATGAATGCAACATTAGGGACATTTTTTACATATTCAACATTTATTGAGGTTATGAACCCTGACCCTACTTTATCAACCAAATCTTTGCAATTTATCATGTAATTAATAATCAAATCAAATAAATGCAATTATAAGCAAAGACAAATTGGCCTCGCCAGGAATCAAACCTGAGACCTCCAGATTGCTAGACCAGTGCTCCACCATTGAGCCACAGAGACCCTTAATTGTATGAGGGTACTTCCCATGAAACCCTTTATAATGCTCATAATAGTCAGAAGCTACATTTTTATGAACCTGGAACTAAGTATTCATGATATTTCTGGAAAGTTTCTTTTATGTTTGAATAATTCCATTACACCCAGTTCAAACCAGTATACATTTGTTGGTTATAAAGTGTCCCTTAGAACAAAGACCAACAAATTTGAATTGTAAAGTTCTGAAGAAATGCAAAAACCATCCATCATCTCCATCCTCATCATAGATTCAGCTGATTGTAAAATGTATATTAGAAAGGAATATAGTTTCTGAAACACACAAAAGTTCATGTGGGGTCAAAGCTTTGTCTTCAATCTCTAGCCCATACTCCAGAGAGAGAGAGAGAGAGAGAAAAGAGGGGGGGGGGCTTGCTATCACATCCTCGTATCCCAGAATTCCACAGTAAAATGTCTTGTTTGATTAGTCTCCGAGTCTAAACTTTAACTTTGGTTATAAATTGTGCCTTAAAACAAAGACCAACCAATTTGTCCAGTATGGTATCTATCAAAAGTTCTGAAGAAACAAAGAAAAAAGTTCATACAGGGTCAATCTTTGTCTTCAGTCACTACCCCATACTACTGAGACTGAGAGAGGGGGAAGGACTATCACATCCTCATATCCCAGAATGCCACAGTAAAACGTCTCGCTCGATTAGTCTCCGAGTCTGAACAGTCCACTTCAACAAAGACCCAGTGGGTTCACCCCTTTTGATCTACTTTCCCAGTGAACCTTCAGATCATATCATCCACCACAAAATGTCTTCTTTTTTTTCTTCTTTACCTCCCAATTTCCGTAATTACCACAAGCCCCCATATACATGTATGTCTAATGCTATTAGTCCAGAAGTTCATACAGGGTGCAGTCGTTGTTTTCTTACATTTTTTTTCAATTTGAGTTTGGCAAAATTGCAGCAACAATTTTAATGAAGTCCCTGCATCTCAATACCATACATATATTTTGTCTAAATGTCACAATCATCTTAACAGATTCCCTTAGAAAACCTTTTTATACAAAGGCATTAAAACATAAGATAGCTTAATAATTTAGTTACTACAGTGCTCCTAATACTTAAAACATGATTATCTAGGAAGCACTAACTGACTTAGCACTCTTCTCTTTCTCACATCAACATAGACACAGTAGATTTGCTCCTTTGACTTCATCACACCCTGAAATACCCTCTGATACGGTCACCTAAGACAACATCCTCCTCCTGTCTAAACTTTCAAAATTCCATATCATGAGATTCCCTAATAAACTGTCTCATATGATTAGTCCCTGGCTCTGGCTCCACAAAAATTTACAGTCCACATTAACAAATGAAAGAACTGCAAGACTGGCCTCTTTGATTTCTGCATGCATTCATTTTAAACAAAGAAACTTCTGATGAAGTCGCTAAAACTCGTACATGTTTCCCTAAATTTCCTGCTTGGCTTCTCTAACAAAATGCCTCTTTTGATAAGAACTCAGGGGGGTAAACAGACAGTCAACATGGATCTACAAACAGCCTGTAGATGCACCACACAGCGAACAAATTAATATTTTTATTTCGGGGGCTCCTTTTTGGGGGCTACTTTTCCAATTTTCGGGGGCTACTTTTATCATCTCGGGGGCTACAAATTTCTGGGCTCTTTTTCGAATTTCAGGGGCTACTATTAAGCTCTAATGCTGTAAGTGATCATCTTATAAGCATTTGATCATGATCCAAACAGAAAATCCAAAACAAAATCCCCAAAATAAATAAATAAATAAATAAATTGGGGGGGGGGGGGGGGGGCTACTTTTTTTTTCTCGGGGGCTCTTTTGGGCATTTTGGGGGCAAATTTACCCGCCGCCCCCAAGTATTTTTTTCGCTGACACCACATCTAATTTTGTGAATGATTAAGTCAATAGAGTCCCACCGACATGTACATATAGTGGACACTAAAAGTGATCCCCTACAGAGAAAAACAATGTTATGGAACCTGTCTGTAGAGGTCACCTTTCCACAGGGGATACTTTTCTTATTTCCTTCAGGTGATCACTATACACTGGTTTGACTGTACAAAGTTATGGAACCTGCCTATAATGGTCACCTGCCTACAGTGGCTACTTATCTTGTTTCTATTGTTTAAACTTCCTTATCAGAATCTCTAAGCAAATTATCTTATTTTATCAGTCCTCCGAGTCTACAGACAGTCCATATCACATCACCAAAGACCTGTTAACCCGAAAATATTTGGGATTTGGTCTAGATGGAGAATACACGTTGTAGCGAAATCAGTCCGTCCTGAACGGATTAAAATTTCCCAATTTTCCAATAACCTTTTAATTCATTATGTAATAATTAACTCACATATTAACATTTTTTTTGTCTAAACTTTGTAACTTCCTAAAAAGATTGCATCAGAAAATGACTAATTTATTACTCTTACAGTCAGTATGTGCACAGAAAGTCTAAATGAGCAAACAAAGGCACCTTCTTACCCCTTTCATTTTCTTTTTTTGCAAACCGATACCACATCTTTCTTCCTTTTTCTAAACTTCCCAATTTCCTACAAACATCCCCTCAGTAAAATGACTAATTTGATTACTACCTGTGAGTGTGTACAGACAGTTTACATCAGGTAACAAAGATCCAGATTGTGTGCCCCATTAGTTTTTTGCAAACCGGTAGCAAGTGAATTCACTCGATACCACATCTTTCTTCCTTTTTCTAAACTTCCCAATTTCCTACAGAGATTCCCTTAGTAAAATGACTAATGTGATTAATCCCCAAGTTTATGGATCCTCATAGTCCACGTCACTAAAGACCTGTACATTTTTTCAAATTTGCCCATCCGATAGCGTACCGTTTGTTTCATCATGATTATAAAACATCTTTGTTTCTAAACTTCCCAACTTCCTACACATATTCCCTCAGTAATTGACTAATTTGATTACTACCTGTGAGTGTGTACAGACAGTTTACATCAGGTAACAAAGATCCAGATTGTGTGCCCCATTAATTTTTTGCAAACCGGTAGCAAGTGAATTCACTCGATACCACATCTTTCTTCTTCTTTTTTTATCTAAACTTCCCAACTTCCTACAGAGATTCCCTCAGTAAAATGACTAAATTTGATTACTTCACAAGTCTATGGATAGTCCATCCCTGTGTTCACACACAAAAATTTCATCGTATAGCTAATCAGGAGCTGATTCTTTAGTCAGCTCCTGATTAGCTATACGAAGGAAATTGTCGGAAACTGTGTGTCTGAACGCTCACGTAACGAAACGTCATATAAAGAATCATGATTAACGAAACGGGGGTTTTGAAACGGGGGTTTGAGCATCGTTTCATACGAGAGCTGACTAAAGAATCATGCTCGTTTTGTGTGTGAACGCCCGGCGACTCGCTAATCATGATTCGCTATACGACACTCGTATAACTGGGCGTGGCTTAACGTGACAGCAGACAGAAAAAAGACAGCACACTGCGCAGTAGCAAACTGCGCACTTATACAATGTTTCGTGCAGCTGAATGCCAGCTGTCTTGGGATCTTGTTTTTGTGTGTGTGAACGCTCGTTAGTTTCGTTAATCATGATTCTTTATACAATGTTTCGTTAGTCATGATTCTTTAGTCATGATTTCGGGATGAAAATTTGTTGTGTGTGAACACGCTGATAGTCCTCACCAGCAAAATCTCCCACCTGTAGAACCCCCGCTTTGATTTTTCAGCGGCGTAGTGTGGTCGGACTGATTGGGGAGGGGCATTGAAGTTATTGGGGGGGGGGGGGGGGGGGGGGGTACACCTTAGATGTATTTCTTCTTTTTTTCCCACAGATTATCATCTCATGTTTTTATTGTTATTGGGGGGGGGGGGGCCCGGGGGGGTAACTCACGTATATTGGGTATACGGGGATGTGCCGCTGGGAAGGGTGACTTTTTCAAGAAAGATCCTTAGACATGGGTCCCCTTTTCATCAAAAAAATCCTTAGACATGGGTCCCTTTTTTCATATTTCCCCTTTTATATACGGGATTTTGGGATTTGCCGATGTGAAATTGCAAAAATTTTCAAGCTCGCTACGCTCGCTAACTTAAAACCACAAAATTTGCGGGGAAATACACCCAAAACATGCGCCGCAGGCGAAAAAAAATCCTTAGACACGGGTCCATTTTTCGCAAAAGGACCCTTAGATGTGGGTATGGTTTTGGAGGTCTCAGCCGCACACCCCCGTCCGACTATAATCTGAGTACCCCCCCCCCCCGGGGGGGGGGGGGGGGGGGCACATCTAATATCCATTTCTAAATTTTTCTACATTTTTTCCTCTCTGAATGTGTTACTAATTTTATCAAATTATTGGGGGGAGGGGGCACATGCCCTCGGTGTCACTCTCTCCCCCCCCCCCCCCTTGTAGCTATGCCACTGATTATTCAAACCCATGTATAGCAATTTTAAATGTACATAAGTACCTTGTGATAAAATTATTTGATGTCACTTTTTTTTCTTTCTCTCTTTTAACTTTCCGACGACTTCCTCCTCACATCTCCAAACAATACCGCCACACTTCCAGCTCTTAATCCCTTCAGGTAATTGGGATTATGTGATAAACACGATAAACGATTCTTATTCCTGATAAATTACTCATACAAAATCCGTCCAGGGTTGCCCGCTTGTTATCAACAATGACGTCATACGGCGGAGACCCGTGAGGAAGCTGAATCCAGTGCATATCTCTTCATCTAGCGGACTCCCATCCAGAGTTCAGACATAAAACACCTAGCTAACTTAAAGGGATCTAGTCAATTTGTTGACAGGTTCAAAAAGTGATGAGTGATTAATAAAAATGGGTATTGCTGAGTTCTGATATGTCCACAAAGTAATGGGTGAAAATTTCATGTCAATTGAATGTTTTTTGGCCAATAAAAGAGCAAAAATGCAAAGGGATATTCATTAACTCATTGCACTTACTTTGTACACGGCTTAAATGATCCCATAGACAGTTTAACATCTGAAGAGTTCAGTTCAATCGTAAATATCTTTTGAACGAAATTGAAATTTGAACAACCGAAACCTGCCCCATGCTTTTATTGTTAATATGAATATGACAAGGTATGAGAGAACCACTAGAGTTCCAAGTAAGTTTTGAGGATTTGGACAATGTTACTAAGTCCCTTTAAAGGGATCTTGTAACATTGTAAAAATTCTCAAAACTTGCTTGGAACTCTAGCGGTTCTCACATACCTCATTGTATTCGTATTAGCAGCAGAAGCATGGAACAGCTTTCGGTTTTAGAAGTCCTCTTCCGTTATAAAGATATGTATGACCAAGTGTTTAGATTTATAATTATCTACTGGATAATTATAATTGTGTACGAAGTCAGTCAAATAAGTTAGCGAATATCACTTTCCATTTTAGCTTATTACTTGGTGATATGACAATAATTTTCACATATAACTCAGTGGACATATCAGATTACAAAAATACAGATTTTATGAACCTTTCTTCAGTTTTTGCACATGTCAACAAAGAATACTAGATCCTTCCAAGGGCACCACAATCTGAAGGAAAACATTTAGCTGTCTTGGAATTCACAGCCTCTGATATGCTCCTTTAACTTGACAATGTAATCAATTAACAGAACTTACGCAACTTAATAGTTCTGTACGCACCTTTTGTTTGCCTGAGCTATATGCCTATTTATCGCATTGACTGTATTTGCCTGTTTGCTGCTGAGAATAACTGACAGGTAACATTTAAAGGGGAATTCCGGGTCTAATTTAGTCATTAGCTATTGAAATAATTCGAGAGTGACGTCACTATCGATAGCAATTGCGAACGATACACAAAATCAGAGCAAAGTTCATCCTGTCTTAACTTTTTTTATTGCTCTACCGTTATGGCTCAGATTTGCACTCATGATTCTTCATTTTCACTTCATTTGATAGCAAACATCACATTTGTGGGGTGGAATTATCCTTTAACCTTCTTCCCTAGCAAAGCAGTAGTTACAGGGTGTATGTTCATTTTCATTTTGGGTTGGGATATATCTTTGAGGATGAGAATGATGATGGGTAATATTAAAACTTCTTCCCTGGCAAAGTAGCAGTATAAAGTCACAGGGCCATAAACTTTTCTTTTAAATGTTCCTTTCGGATACATCTTTTTGAGATTAGAGGGGAATATATCAGTAATATGAAGCCATTTAAAAGTTTCTTTCTCAAAAGCAGATCATTAATGATAAAAAAGCAACTCGATTCATATTTGCACTTACATGTAGTCAGTGTTGAACAATACATTGTATCAGGGCCTCACATCCACTTTTACCACTCATTTTTATTGTGTAGGTTGGTGGACCAGTAAAATGATTTCCGAACAAGTTTTGGTGGTCCAACAAAATTTCCCGGTCCAAAAATGCATATTATGAATACTGTACTATTCAAGATATCACTTCTATCACGGAAGAGGCTGGCCGTGATAAAAATACAATCAAAATTAAATAATAAATCATTACAACAATTACGAAAACTGATGGGGAGGGGGATGGGGCTCAAGCTAAGGACCCACCCCCCGCTACACAACAAATTAACAACCTTAAACAAACTCCACGAAAATTACTTGGAGCTTCCTCGTTTCTCTTCTACCGTGTTGTTTAGCTTATGGTAAGAGAAAAACAAAATAGGGTTAGATTTTGTTTAATGCCCCTTTAGTATGACGATATCTATCATTCAGCTCAAGAGCGTTAATGAACAGTAATTTGTTGTAAAAGCTGATGCATATTTTCGCTTTTTTTACCAGGAAAGCAGTGTTCTTTTTCAATAAAACTTTCACACATCATTCGGACATATCGTACAATGATTTGGGTACAGGATTGAAGTCTCAAATGCCATTTTGGGCAATATCGGATACTTTACAGGTGCACCTTTAATTTAGATAATTGTTCAGAAAATGTAATTTGATTGATTAATAAATGCTTACCTGGTAGGTTTTCCAGCAATTCACTACACAGTGCTTTCAATTTCGATGCATACTTTGATCTTGTCAGTTTGACCTCGTAGAAACCTGGAAAAAAATGTAATAAAACATTTTAAAAAAGTGTTGGGTAAGCCTGGTAACACTTACATAGTGTAGGACCTGGAATCAGGAATAGCTAGTATTCAATTAGTTTACGTACCAACTGGCTTTGCTAATAAATGTTATTTCTCTCGTAAAAGACTTGAAATAAGAATTCCGATTTTCACTGGCAATGAAATGAAATCTTTAAATACATGTAGAGTGATCTATTAATTGTGTCAAATTCAACAAAAAACAATTGGAACTTCCACACTTCTCTTGTACAAGTACCTTGTTGTTTGGCTTAAATGGTAATGTAAGGATGAAATGGGATTTTATTTTTTAAATGTCTCCCTAATTATGGAGATATTTATGATTGCATTGAAAAGTGTGTCCCAGAAAAAACGAAACCGGGTTTCATGGCAGAAATTTTCTGTCATAATGAATAATTTAATTGATGATATATATATGCCTGGAAAGCTCTGTGGCTCTTCTTTAATTTGATGTGCAACTTATGGCACATACTTCAAGCATGACTGAATTAGAACAATGGAAAGTGGTGTTACCAATATTCAATTTGCACGCATAAATTTGAAGTTTGGGTGAGTTTTAAGAGTTGTAAACGTACTTATTTTTTAAAAGGACAAACACCACATAAAAGTTCATATTTTTATCTTTTACATGACACCTCATGCTAAAAAAATTAATGATTTATGCCAGAGAACGAGTACAATGAAAACATGCCTGATTTCTGCCCGAATGAGTGAAAGTTGAGTAAGAAGTCGCTCAGCTTTCCTGACTAGCAGCTGACAATGGACTTTGATGCATGAGTGAATTTACACAAACATGGGGATCAGGAAACAGGCTAGATCAGGAAAGTTACTCATTTGGGCTGGAATCAAGCATGTTTTCATTGTATTCGTTCTCTGGCATATATAATTTATTTTTTAATCATGAGGTGTCATATAAAAGATAAAATTATGAATTTTCATGCGATGTCTGTCCTTTTTCAAAATAAGTACGTTTACTACTCTTAAAACTCTCCCCAAAACCTCACCCAAACTTGCAATTTCTGCGCGCAAATTGAATTTTGGTAACACCACTTTCTATCGTTCTAATTCAGTCATGCGTGAATTATGTGCCATAAGTTGTATATCAAATAAAAGAAGAGACACATAGCTTTTCAGACATATATATATCATCAAGGAAATTATTCATTATAACATAAAATTTCTGCCATGAAACCCGGTTTCGTTTTTTCTGGGACACGGTGTATTGCTGAGGTAATTATCATGACAGTCACAAAGTATATTTGTATTTCTTTCAAGGGTCAAGGGTCAAAGGGCAAGTACCTTTGGAACTAATATGGATATGTATGAAGTTGAATCTCTGAGAGCACACATAAAAGATTATAGCTGAACATCCTAATCATGTTGTACTTTATGTACAGTATTTCACAATTACATAAAATGCATATCATGGACACCTATTTCGTCACATTGACAAAATAAATCTAGTGGCAAAAAAAAATCCAGTAATGATTATGACGTCTTTCCTATATCACATGTACTGTAGATAGATCAATTTAAAACATCCTTTCTTCTATGATTAAACATATTATTTATATATCTGGTTCAAAACTTGTCCTTTTTAGGAAGTGGAAGTGTGGTTTCATACATGTTCACTTGCTAATTAACCCGTTGAGGACTGGTCCCGAAATATTTCGGGCTTGAGTCTATGGAGAATGCGTGTTATACCAAAATCAATTCGTCCTCAATGGGTTAAAATGAATGACAGGATAGCATACTACATTGTACTTTATAAACAACTTTGTTGTGTGTATACACTTCCTGTTCATTATATTCTTAGAATCCATCAAGATTGATTTCCAACAACCACAGCGCTTACAAGGGCCACTTTAGGTATTACAATGGTTCTGTGCATGGCTCCAATCATGGGTACCCCAAGTGTAACATATGGGATCAAAAATGAAGTTCATGGAAAGAAACTGATTCTGTCCTAATATTGTTCCTTACACCCTGTACTACTCACACACCAATTTCAAGACCTGTATCTTGGGTGGTGCATGTGTAATCAATCATCAAATGTCCAAGAGTCTCTTATGTTCATAACTCGATTTTTTATTTCTTATTATTCCTTTGGAAAGGAGTTTCAGGAAAACTTTGGTAATATTTTAGATAGTAATTACTGTAACTATCAACAGAAATTTTGCATATCCCTGAATTAATTACACATCACCTTAGAACAACATTTCAATAAACAAGGACAAGACCCTGGAGTGGACCATTGAATGTATATAACCATAATTGTAATTATTCTTTCATTCTTTTTCAATAAGATCGTAGTATCCACGGTTATGAACAAAATAAGATGAAAGGAATACAAACAATATATAGTGTACAACACATGAAATCATACTTTGCTAAGTATTATTTTTACTAAAGAAGTCAGAATATTTCAGAATAGTTTAGAAATAGCTACATGTACATATCTTTGATATTAAGTATCAAATAAAAACTGAATCTTATGTTCATAACTCTGTCCACATTCATTATTGCCGAAATATCAACAAAAAGGTGTGAAATACAATTGTCTGTTTTTATTTCCTTATATTTTCATGAAATAAATCCCCTATGATACAAAAGTTTGGAAAATGAGTTTTCATTAGTTCAGAATAGGCTGTTCTTATGTTCATAACTGTGGACACTAAACAAATTAGTGGTGCTTCAAGTGATAATAACTTCATAATTTCAGATAAATGGGGGATAAAAACCTTTTTTTATTTTTAGAGACAGTTACTCGTAACACATTTGAATCCTGCATTAAAAGAAACTATTGCAATATCAACTATATTTATGTAATTGTATTTCTTTACGTTTGGTGGACACCAACAATTCTAAAACACAAACAAAATATGAATTCAAAGATATAATTTTGTTTGAAGAGCATTTGACATGCTTTCAATTTAAAAATACCTTTGTATATACCTCTTCATACTTTTCATTCATCATCTGCCTAACAAAGGCACGATCTTCCTCATAATGATGGGCACAAGGACATTTGTTGTTATAATGTTACGTTTAAAAAGCCCCAAAACTACATTTGTTAATGTATAAATGGCAGTAAATACAAACTTATAATTATAAACATTATGAAACTTCTTTTACAGCTTCTTTAGATACATTCTATGATATCTTTATAGGAAAATTAAACCTGGGTGTGGTTAACATAATTTTATTGATGTAACAAAGTTTGCAGGATAAAGGGTACCCATGATCAAAGCCATGCACTTCTTCAAAAGAAATGTTTTCAAAATGATCACTCCTTTCGTCATTAAAATGCTTATTCCATATAAATGTTTTTAAAAATGTATGATAAAAGATTAATAGTAGCAAGTGCAGTATAGCTCTGTTGAAAGGTGCATGACTGACTACCTTTACTAGCTCAGTAAACATTATAATTTAATTTAAAATTCCTGGCTTTCTTCATAGTTCAGTTCCGGAGAACAAAATAAAGATTTGTTTGGAAGTGCAGGGCCATTCTAATAGGCATTCATACATTTAGTTGCAGACTCCAAAAGTGTTATTTCATCATCATTTTCTCTCAATATACTGTAGCAAATGAGATTAATAATATATAGGAACAGTTAGGAAACTAACTTTTAAAGGTCCAAATCCTCAAAATAAAATTCTAATTCTAGCGGTTCCCTTATACCTTGTTGTATTCGTATTAACAATAAAATCACGGGACAGGTTTCGATTTTTCAAATTTCCCTTTCGTTACAAAGATATGTATGATTGAAGTATTCAGATAAGAAAAACTCCGGGCGAGTTTTTCTTCTGTGTACAAAGTGAGTGCAGTGAGTTACTGAATATCACTTTTCACACAATACCCTGTGGACATATGAGATAACAACAATATACATTGCATCAACCATTCATCACTTTTTGCACATGTCAACAAAGTTACTAGATCCCTTCAAGTTCTGGCAAAATATTAATTCAAATTGCAAAGTCATTGAATTGACAATGATCTAATGCAAGATCCTTTTGTACACTCAGGTTTTTGGTATGGCATTCTTCATGATGAAGTTCCAGAGAACAAAAGGTGTTTTTCATCATTCTTTCAATATAACAAATGTGATGAATCATTTGTTGAAAAGGTGACTACCACTGTTAGAAAAATAACTTTTTAGCTCCGGCAAAATATCAATTCAATGCATATGTGTTCAATTCACCATGATCTAATTCAAGATCCTTGTGTGGGGTTTTTTGTATGCAGAACACCTGGTAATGTTCGTCATGATCACGTTCCAGAGAACAACATAAAGACTCGTGTTGTTTTAAATCTAGACATTTGTCATATGATGAATCTGAAAGGGAAAGTTCAATTACAGTTTAACTGTTGCAACTTGCAGTAATCCATTAGCTTTGTTAATTCGACCAAAATCACTTGGAGCGCTCATATTTCTCTTGTACGTACCATGATGGTTGGCTTAAAATGGTAACAGAATGAAATGGGTTATGATTTGTTCAAAATGTCCACTAATTATGGAGATACATAATAATAATAATAATAATAATTAACAATTTTTGTATAGCGCATAACACATAGTTTTTAAACATGTCCCTATGCGCTGAAGAGAAAGGAAAACACAAAGAAGAGATTATCTGGGTTTAAAAGAGAGAGAAAAAAAAAATGTATTAAGTATTAAATAAGTACGTCTTTAAAGCAATCTTAAACTTATCAATAGTATCAATATTTTTCAAATGTTCCGGGAGATTGTTCCATAGGGTTGAGGCAGTGTGAGCAAAGCTGCATTCACCATATGATTTAGTGAAAACTGGTGAATAACAAATAATTTTTTCTTATTTGAACGAAGATTTCTTAGCGGGGTGTGCAATGTTAACAACTCTACTGTATATGATTGAATGAAAAGTGTTCTAGGAACGTTTTTCAATTGTAGTCAAAATCAACAGACAGTAAGTAATAAAACCTGACATAAAATGTTCACTTCTTCACTAAGTAATCAGTGTTCTTTTTTCTATGAAGCATTCACACATCATTCAGAAGAATCTGAGAATGATATGAGTATATGATTGAAGTCTCAAATATCATTTTGTGAAAACCAAATCTTTGAAGTAAAAAATTTTGATTGAAAAGTTCATGACGCTAAAAAAAAAATAATAATAAAATGCAATATGTTCTGGAATCATCGGGTTCAAATTCCAAACTTCCAAAGAAAGAAAAAAAAAACATTATTGTATCTATTTTAGGAATTTTTTCGAGGTCTACAAAAACAATATTGTATCTCATTCTAGGCATTTTGTCTGGTTCTATTATGACGGAGTTTTTTTTAATGTGAACATTGACTCATTAATTAATGTTTTGATATTAAAGTGTACTTACAAGTCGCTTCTTGCTTGTCATTTCCTCTAGTTATTTACACGTTTCACTTCTGTCATTTGTTATTTATCCTTTCTTTTGCATATGATCTGAAATTGTTTGGTAGGATATCCTACTATTATATGTTCAGTTAAAAAAACACATAGGGATTGCAAATCGTTTGTAAGACAACAAATTAAATAACGCTTAACTAATGCTCGCCCGGTTGCGACAGGTTACCATTTTTTGAAAATAACAAAAATATTGCAGCACTAAATTTGGAACATTATCAGATAATCAATATTACTCAAACGAAGGTAGCAATTTTCAATAGGCTCAGACTACATGTGCTTCAAAATATCACTTTAACCCGTTCAGGACTGGTCCCGAAAATACTCAGTCTTGGGTCTATGGAGAATACATGTTATAGCAAAATCAATCAGTCCTGAATGGGTTAAGTGTATTAGGAATAAGATAACATGACCCTCAGAAAATCTTAATGGCTGAATAGCATCCGATTTGCAATTAAATTTGATACTCCTCTGAAATAAGATACCAGTCAATGTGGTTAGCTTTAAAATATCTGTACCATCTTTTCTTAGAAAAAAAAAGCATTCTACAATTTAATATATATTTTTCATGTGTATTTTGACCTAGATTTGTAAGGCGTATGAACCTGTAGATAAAAAGAAACTTGGTGAAAATAAAAAATAACATAAATTACGTATTGGTATATCAACTACGGTTGATAAGAAGCAGTAGCTTAATATGTTATGTTTACAAGAAAAACATGGGGGTCTTTACTTTGGTTTGTTTAGAAGGATTTAGTGAAAGTTGGTTTTATTTATAGAAGGGTTCAGAAGGAGTTTGGTAGGTGCTTGTTTTTAGATAACTCACATATGCCCCATTGCAGAAAGAGATACAATTAATTGTACTGTAAGTTACAATTAATTGTAAGTCAGATCATGTGTTCGAAATGCGCAAATCTGATTGTTTGAAACACACAAATTGTCTGACTTACAATCAATTGTAACTTACAATCGATTGTACCTCTATCTGCAACGGGACCCACTTCTTTCATCCCCATCGATTTTGAAGCTAAACCTACAGTCGCTGCACTCACAGGGGTGTGACCCTGGTTCAGAGGCCAGCGGAGATAGTGTCTAGGGGGGCTTAGTAGGGCTAGGCACAGGCTAGCTGAGTTTAGAGCATTGTCTAGTTATTCAGACGGACTAAATTAGGATAATTAGGAAGATTAACTTGAACAACTTACCTGGTCTGTCGCTCCCAGCGATGTTGAAGCTAAACCTACAGTCGCTGCACTCACAGGGTGTGACTCTGGTCAGAGGCCAGCGGAGATAATGTCTAGGGGGGGCTTAGTAGGGCCAGGCACAAGCTAGCCGAGTTGAGGTGCAGGATCAGCTTGGGATGCTCTGCAATGGCGGGTCCGTCCACTGCGACACCTCCCAGCTTTCTGCAGTAAAGAATATAACAATGTTTTGTTCTTCTTAATAAGAATGAAAGAAGGGTTGAGGCTTGAATTAACAGAAGGGAAAAATAAAATAACCAGAACTAATTTTAATCATCATATTATCTGCTGTCTTTGGCTCAATTGTATTACCGTCATCATTGCCTATATTAAAGGATAGTTGAGTTCTGGTAAGGAGAGTACAGTTTTGGCGAAACTGAATTTTAGTAACCAAAACCTGCATCATTACATGACAAACTAATAGTTATAACTAGAAAGGAACACAAAATTACAAATGACGTAGTAAAGATCATGTTATCATTAAAAAAAGAGCCGTTAAAACGTAAGAGGGCGCTCTCTAAACACTCATCGGTTTCAACCATTTTTAATAAAATATTGTGCATGTGATGTTTTGTTGATATAGTGATTAGATAGAGAAATAACCAACAACTATTTAAATACCTATTTTGTAACTTCTTGAAAAGAGGAAGCATTTTTTTGAATTTTTAACGGCTGGTTCAAAATTCTCTAATAAACCTGGGGCCCAGCTTTATTACAAATTGTTATATTTATGGATATTTCAGCCGTCTCTGAACCGATTTTGATCAAACAAAGATGATTTTATTATTTAAATATTATGCTCTTTCAAATTTTACACTCAGTTTGTATTACCTCACCAAAAAAAAAAGTAGTCTAGCGCCCTCTCTACCAAAACTTAACTATCCCTTTAATTAGTCAAACTCGCACGAGTTGAAAATTCCTTTGTTTCCTATTGTTTTAACACACATAATACAAAACATTGCATTTGAAGTCAAAGCTTTTCTGAAACCACAAAAGAATTAACTTTTGTAATGTTGCCTGTAGTTATTTTCCACAAACATTACATTTCAAAATTTACTATTTTCTATACACTAATTATTTACTTCAAAATAAACTACAAAAAAGCACCACCCAGTAGAGATGCAAATAATTACAGTTCCGGTGAGACCTTCGTTATAAATCATTTTCCAAACCTAATCATACTAATTAAAATAGCATGCTGCGTATAACAGGACGTAATTAAACCATTGAACCAAGCCTGCAAAGTGCAAACAGACCTTTCGATCCATTGTTATGAATATAAACTCTGTTGGTGTCTTCTTCCACTACTTGTGTTCACAGTGGCAAAGCGAGGGGGGGGGGGGGGGGAGGGGGGCACTTGCTCCCCCGATAATTTGCCCAAAACAATCAGAAATATGAGAGGAAATTCTTTTAAAAAACACAGAAAAACATCAGGTATACCGCACCTCACCCCCCCCCCCCCCCCCCCCCCCCCCCCCCCCCCCCCATAATTTGTGTAACCCCAAACAGTACGACCTGTGTGTTCAGAACCCGTTACCCGAATAATAGCAACAAATTATGAGAACATTTCATCTTTACAGCACAGCTTCCTGAAATTGCATGTTTTCCTTGAAAGGGGTTCAAACATTTCTAGAATTGAAATAAAGTGCAGGATTCAACTACGGGCGTCATAAAAATCAACAAGGGGAAGTTTTCTATATATCTGATGGGCCATCCATATTCCTAAAACCCCGCTTGTTTAGTTCTAGTGTACGTGTTATTTCAAATTATACAGTGTAGTGAGGAACAAATAGTTTTCATAGTCCCCAACTAGGTTTAGCTCGGTAAGACTACGGTACCAACTGAGTTAGGCCTAGTTACCAACTAAAAGATCATGTATTGAATTCTTTGTCACCTCATCCGAAAAAGACTTAGCATGCTAAGCTAACAGGCTTTTATGAATATAAGCCCAGATTTTTACATTTGTTACCCTTTTGTTACATAAAACCGTTGGGTTTAAAGTTTGTTATGAATATTATTCTCTATCTTCCGTGTATGTACTAACTGTTCCCTCCTTCCCACTGGTTTTTTCATCACAAAAAATTAAATAAATAAATATTTAATAATTTCAATCTCAATCTAAATGAAGAGAATACTGCTGAATACTGCTTAAATCTATTTTTAAAAACACCTGTGTAATAAAATGAGAGTTAGTAACGATCCTAGCTTTCGATCCTAGCACAAACTTTGTCAGCCTGGCAATAAAAGAACAATTCAACTTACGGTGATTCCATATCTGCTTGACCGTATCGTTCCACCTCTCAAATTCGGACTTGTTCTTGTCCGTAACCTCCTTATCCTTGAACAGCACCGTCTCCTCCTTCAAGACGATCGCCCAATAGAGGACCTTGCGCCTCGCGCCATCATTGATGGTGCCCCGCTCCGTGCCGACGAAGTTGTCTTGCGTAAACTCGTAGCGCTTCTTTAATTCGTTCTCTGTCTGGACTCCGCTACTCTTTCGGTACACGCTCAGGTACATGTGGCCTTGGGTAAATTTAAATGTTTGGGAGTAAAAAAAAGAATTGTGTTATTGTTTTTTAAGATAATCGCCCAATAAAGGACGTATCACACATTTTCTTGTCATTGCTTTTGTTTGTCACCAGGTTTAATTGCAATAATTTCCAATTGGTACAAATGTTTCTATCGGTTTTGCAGTAAAACCCTTCATATGTGCTCTCCCGTCTACATGGTGCTGTACTAGCATTTCTTAGATATATAAAAACTGTAACTTTTCACCATAAACCTGAAGACCAGTCAGTCAACCTTCTTTTAAAAGTTCTTCTACCCATTTTCTTATTTAAAAGAAATGGCTTAATTACCAAAGTATGTTGACTATGTAAGGTTCTATTCAAATTTACCATCAGAAATTATTTTCTGCATATTTTTAGTTAACAAAATACAGTAAGGGTATGCATGGTGTAAAAACAGGGACCGTTCAAGCTAGAGCTAGAGATTTCACCCTTTTTTTCCAAAAGCGCAGTTTTTAAAATTATTTTACACTTACCTAGATCTGCATTGTTTTCCAGTACAACCCATCTCTGTGAAAGTAAGAAAGAAAGAAAAAATCATGGTTGTAAACATGTGTATTGTGGAAGATCAAACATTCTGAAAAATTGTAAAGACTTACATGTACATGTACATTGTATGTACATGTACATGTCTCTTCTCTAGATTAAAATATTCATGCAAAAACATCTCTATATTGTGAAAGAGGCATTGCAGCTACACATACATTTAAAAAAATAAATGTGGGAATAATGATTAGGGCTTTAGGGGGTATGCCGATTATTGGGAAGGGGCATTTTATGTGCTTCGTCAATTTTTCTTCTTTGTTAACCCTTGCTTAAAATTGCTTAAAATTGTATGAAATTATTTTGCCAGAGAGCCATAGAAAATAAAGAAAGAGTCTGCCATAGAGTTCGATTGGAGAAAATTCATCTGGTTAGCTGGTTATTTGGTTTTAAAAACGTGTGCAGAATCTACAGATGTGCCCAATTATGTTTTAAAAGAATATTCCTTTCAGAAGTAGATATTTCTGACTTGGGGGAGGGGGGGGGGGTCAATAAGGGAGGAGTAGTCCCTCAGACCCCCCCTCCCCAAACTTGCTGCCCCCTTGGCAGCAACACTGCATCTATATTATAATAAGAGGACGGTGTTGGTGTCCGTGTGTTGCTGTCCGTCACGGTACTTTTCGCGTATATTTTTAGCTGGGCGATGGATCTGACGTTTGTACGCAAGATGTGCGATATCCTTTTTAACTATATTTCGCGATATATCAGAACATTTCGCTGGTCCACTAAACGGGATGGACGGGATCTGTTTTGCATTGGTATATAGTACTGCGTACAGACATGCTGGGTACAGCCAGTTTCTGTGGCGGATTTATACATCGCATTGATGTCTTACATGCTCAGACAATCTACGGTAACAGTACATTCCAAAAGCGAAAGCGACCGTCGGGCGGGGAATTTGCATAGACTATATACAGAATAGCGGAATATTGTAGGTCCGGCATCTGTGCATTGTCAACGCACAATCTACTACATTGTACACACATTCGGGTGATTTTACATGTCCGTATATGCATGACTGAATTTGATCGGTGATTTTTGTTCACATTTTCAACACGATATTCGCAAAATTGGCAAAACAGGTATACGGCTACCAAAATAGGTTTCTCTCTGTCACTGGTTTGATTTTCTGAATAAAGGCTAATTGTAAATGTTTACTCGAAGTGCATACTTTGTTGTACTGAAGTATAAAAAATGTGTGCTTTTTGTAAATAATGTGTAAACAAGAAGAGCAAGGAATTAGGGTTATTCATCTACTTGACAACGATTTAATTAATACTGTTTATTGTTTGACATGTGATCGCTGGCAGCATACCTAGGGTTTTTACAAGGGGGGGGGGGGGGGAGGGGGGGGGGGGTTATTGCGTCAACCAAAATGTTCCAGGGGCTGGGTGTCGGCCAAGTATTTCGAGGGGGGTGTCGGTCAAGTAATTCGAGGGGGTGTTGGTCAAGTATTTCGAGGGGGGTGACGGTAAAGAATTTTTCGAGGGTGGTACGTGTCGGTCAAATATTTCGTAGGGGGGGGGGGGGGCGGTGACGAATTTTCGAGGGGGGTGTCGATGACAATTTTTTCAAGAGGGGGGTACCGGTGAAGACTCTTTCGAAGGGGGAAGGGGGGAGGGATGTTGGTGAAGAATCTCGAAGGGGGGTGGGGGATTTTTCGAGGGGGGGTGTCAGTGAAGATTTTTTCGAGAGGGGGGTACCAGTGAAGATTCTTTCGGTGTCGCTGAAGAATTTGTGAGGGGAGTGGGTGTCCGTGAATATTTTTTGAGGGGGGGGGGGGGGGTGGTTATTTCCTCAACCAACATTTTTGAGGGGTCGGGTGTCGGTCAAGTATTTCGAGTGGGGAGGGGGGGGCTGTCGGTGAAGAATTTTCGAGGGAGAGTGTCGGTGAAGAATTTGTAAGGGGGGTGGGTGTCCTGAATATTGTTTGAGGGGGATTTGAACCACACCCTCCCCCCCCCCCCCCCCCTACCACCCGGGTACCCATATGCCTGTGAATATGAGATTGAATCACCGGGGGGGGGGGGGGGTGTCGGTGAAGAATCTTGAAAGGGGGGGGGGGGGTGTCTGTGAAGATTTTTCGAGGAGGGGGGGGTTGTCGGTGAAGAATTTTCTAGGGGGGTGTCAGTAAAGATTTTTTCGAGAGGGGGGTAACAGTGAAGATTCTTTCGAAGGGGGGTGGTGGGGGTGTAGGAGAAGATTTTTCGAGGGGGGGGGGGGGTTGTCGGTGAATATTTTTCGACGCGAGGGGGGTGTCGATGAAGATTTTCTCGAGAGGGGGTACTGGTGAAGATTCTTTCAAAAGGGGGCGGGGGTGTCGGTGAAAAATGTGTATGGGGGGTTCATGGTGTCCGTGAATATGTTTTTGAGGGGGGGGGGGGAACCCCAAAACAGCCCTTTTTCATCAAAGTGGAATTTGACACCCCCCCCCCCCCCCCCCCCCCCGTGTACGCATATGCCTGTGAATATGAGATTGTATTTTTAATTATACACTTATTAAATCATATCATAACCATTCAAACAGAGATTCCATTAATTGACCAAATGTTTTTTACAGGACAGATACAAAAAATAACGAAATACAAAAATACAACATACAACATTATCTTACTCAAAGATCTGGTGACGGGTAATTTGCTAGTAATTCTCAAATCTTAAATTTACAAGGTCACAATGTCATTGTATGTTATAGTATGTGTGACTCAGACTGTATGGCTGACTGAACAGTGTACAGTGACAGGAAATGCAAACAAAGTCAACACAATTGCACTTCATATACATGTTTACATACTAACAAAGTTGAATAATTATGCTTCTAACTCAGGACCCAGTTTCATAAAACTTCAAATTCTTGTAATTGAACATTTATTATTGAAACTATCATGGGCAACAGAAAAATTGCTCTTTAGATTTAGCTTGGCTGTTGACACAGTAGTTGCAATAGTTGGATATTTATGATGATGTGAAAAGTTATGTAATGGGACTCGGTTCTGTCTATACTCAATGTTGATTTTCTTTTTTTCAGAAAAGACATACCTCTGTAAATGCACATAGTAATAGCTGTCAATTTTCTTTCTTTTCTTTTCAGAAAAGGCAGATTTTTAGACTGTAAAAACCTTTATAGCAGACATCATTTTCAAGCATGTACAAAATAGAAACTTCTAAACAAACACTTCTGTAAAGATTCTTTATACATTGTGTTTCTTTATGCAATAGTTGAATGATTTTAATGATTCAGGTTTGGATCATATTAGGCTATAATATCTGTTTAAAACAAACCATTTCAAAGATGAGTTTTCTCTTCCTAACAATCATCATGTTTAAATATTAAAAGAAATTCAACATCTTCATGCTAACTTTTGACAAAGATTATGTAATTTTTGTTTGTATTCAAGTTAATAATTGTGAACAGTTTTATGTGCTTTGAAATGATAGATATAATGTAGGTATTCACGCTGATTTACATTATCCTTATTGCATGGTATGTGTTTGATGTGAGTTTCATTCTTTTCTATTTTTTCTCTTTTTTTCATCTCCTTCCAGGTTTTGAAGAATTTTGTGGATTTTGATGTTAGTTACTAGAAGCCATAATACTTGCTTAGCACTCTAGTGGTTCTCTCATATCTTGTTTTTGTATACTAAAAGAAGCGTAGAACAGGTTTTGGTTCTCAGAATTTTTCGTACAAAAGATATTTACGATCGAAGCATTCTGATTTTTCACAGTTGGACAGTTATAACTGTGTACAAAGTCAGTACGACGAGCCATCGATATAAAAATAACCGTGTATATCGATGCTCATCAAAGCGCGCCCAGCAGCTACCGTAGCAAGCGATTGCGCAATAATTCTTCACTTCCGGCCGGTGCTTGCACACGGCGATTAAATTCCCTTGCAGTATGAATGTTACAGAGGAGACGCAGCGATTTCACCGTTGTTTACATAAGGGACATTCTATCGGTATTTTCATTGGTGAAGTGCAGCTTGAAATCGGTATAAGTGGACATATCAGATAATACAAAATACATTTCACCAACCATTCATCACTCTTTGCACATGTGTCAACAGGGTTACTAGATCCCTTTAACCCCTTGACCACGGGAACCGAGTGGGTTGTGTACAAAGTCTATGGGGCTTTCATAAACTCATAGAGAACGAGTTAATGGGAATAGGATGAAGCTTATAATTTGTATCAAATATTACTGGTAATTTCTTTCTACAATGCACATAACAATAAAAGGCAAAATTCTGCAGAATCAATTAAATTTTAATCATTCCAGAAGGACTGTATCTAAAAGCAATTGCATGAATTTACAAAAGCTTTCCATCTTTTACAAATGTATGTAATAATGCACAGTGTAAAATATAAGGATGAGTCATTACGGATATTTTATAAACCAGGTCCCGATCGTTTTGCAACGGTCGGAACCCGATATTACGATTTTAAAAATAAATAAATAAATAAATAAATAAAATTTACTACTTGAAGGAACATTTAGCAACGTGTATAGTTTTCTCTTATTCAAAAAATGACTAGTAAAAAGTTAGGTCATGTATATTCATGAACAGTAACACTGCTACTCATGAGTCATGAATATTCATAAGATAATTTTTGACTAACCACTTTTTTTATATGAGAAAATTGTATAATATCATTTTTTTTTTTTTTTTTTTTTTTTTTCCGAGCCCGTTTCTGAAAAAACGAAACCGGGACCCGATGGTGACGGTCGGGAACCGATTTGATTGACCGAACCGACTCGGCCTTAGTAAAATATGTGTCACACTCACAACAAAAGGCAACATTATGCAGATGACATTCAATTGTAATCATTCCAGAAAGACTATTTATAAAGCAAAATTTGCATGAATATATTCAATTTACAAAAGCTTCCAAGCTTTTACAAAGCTTTTACAAATGGCAAAATTCTTCAGTTTGATTTGAATTAGAATCATCAAACCATGCGCGTAACAAAAGGCAAAATTCTGCAGATTTAAATCAATTGTTATGATTCTAATGATGAGAAGAATAGAATGCAGGACTGGGAACCAGGGGGAAATCCCCATTTCCTTTAGGCTCATTTCCAGGCTATAGTAATTATTTTTTGTTATTAATTAATTAATTGCATCATGTGCCGAATATTATCATAAGAGTCATACATTTCCCAAATTTAATTTTTGTTCTACCACCATAGAAAAAGTTGTGTAGGATTTGGTGGTTACAAAATACAATATAATAATACATTTTATATAAATGTATGGAACAGATAATAAGTCTCATCACCTTGAATTAAGGCTAGATTATATTTTGTTTATCTAGATGGACTTTATATCTACTTTGTTACACCCCACCAGTTGAATTAAAAATCACACAAACTGGTTTATGGCCTTGAACGATCATGATGAGTCACAATTTGAATAGATGTTCAAAAGGAAAGTTCTGGTCAGACTGAATTTTAACAAATAAACATGTTATCATTTAAACCTAACATTATTTATTCCTTGCTGGGTGCCGAATTGAGAGAAATCTTAAAGGCTAAGTTAAGAGGCAGTTTACATTCAAATAGCAGCCAATAACGTTTTTTATATGGCCCGATGGCTCTGAAATTTTTACCATCTTATTTTTCAAACAAATATTTATTATATTTTCAAGGTCAAATAGAGGGAGCAGGGCAACATAGGGCAATTCCAAGCAAACGCCGTGACGGTCAGAGGGTGTTTCTCACAATGAAAGTCCAAATAACTCATAAAATCTAAATATCTAGAACCAACTTTTGATATGCATCTGTAACCACTATCCTACCAATAATTTACAATAGGCAAGAAAACCAAAATTCCCAATAAATTATGAATTATGAATATCAATATCTGCCGTAACGCCGTGACGGCAAAAAGACATGGGTTTCTTACATGCTAAGAAACTAAGTAAACTCTGTGAACTACAGGAACCTTTTGCACTTTTGTCACATTGATTCTTTGTACTAGACATCAAGCTAGAACATCCAAATAAAAATGTAGAAAAAATCCAATGCTCATAGTAAATATGATATCATAAATGTATCTATGCACTGTAACGCCGTGACTGTAACGCCGTGACCTCTGAATTGTACATGTTATATATATGGGAGATATTAAAGAGATGAATAATATGATATAATTTTAATGTAGTGATCCAGAATCAATAAAGAACTAGATGAATGGGTGATATAACCAAGATGCTATTAAATGATCATCCGCATGACACAAATTTGCAGCACAGCGCCCTCTATTGAGCAAAAAATCTTTTAGGACATAATTGAAATTCTTATCTATTTCAGAAGTTAGTTAATGGAACCATCAAATATTAAAACCATAATACATACTTAAATGTAACAATGAAATATGAGACCTTTGACATCTGACCTTTGACCTTGTTTCTCAAAATTTATGTTTAATTTTTGGTCTGCACAGTGCATATTTGCAAGTGATTTGTTTCATGTAACATGATTTCAGAGTTAGTAAATGTTTGTTTTTGAATTGGTAATTATCCGAGTGACCTTTGACCTGTGCCCCAAACAGTTTCAGAAAATTGTCTTTTACCTACAGTACTCTTTCTAACAGTGATTCTGGAACTTAATTGTGAGAACAAAAAACAACAACAATATTTTGACCTGTTGACCTATGACCTCCCATGACCCCATTCCCTAATCAGGTCATATACTTCACTGGACGCATACCAGTATTATTATCATGTTATCCTTCAAGGATTCTCCAACTATCTTGATAATAATATAATTTTTGCATATTTGTTAGCTATGTGACCTTTGACCTTTGACCTCATGGACCAAAATCATATCCAATAATCCGTACCTCTAAATACATGGATTGTACAAAGTTTGAACGAAATCCATCCAACGATTCTTGAGATATTGCAAAAAAAAGAACACTGATGTACAGATGCACATACAGACAGACGGACATACAACCCATACACATACATGACTCGGGTAACTTTGAGATGGAAACATTATCAACTGACCCTATTCATATAATTATAGCATGAGCAATGCCCAAGCATACCTACAAAAAATATCTTACACTATTTGATTATGTCTACTGTGTTATGTCAATGGGAATCCAGTAGGTAGCGTCACGGCGTTACACAAAACGTAACGCCGTGACCAAATTGATATTGATTATATTAATAAGTGGTAAAAGATAATGCTGCTATTCAGCATGCATATTATAGCCCTATGGGCTAATACAGAGAAAACAAAAAATTATTTCATTCCCATTCATATTTTTCCAGAAATATTAAAAATATATGTTTTTAGTGTAACGCCGTGACATATTAATGATTGTAAATGAGACAGTCACTGAAGCGGAACGAAGAGCGAAAATGACGAAATTGATATTTATCTGAAAAATTGAAGCAATGATCCTATCAACACTGAAATAAAATTTTATGAAAACTCCTTTTCGCAGTTCTTTTATGCTTACTATTTAATTGAATGTTTTGTGAAAATAACTGAAAATTAATTTATGCTATATATTAACAATAAAATAATAGTTTACAATTTTTTTTTTCAAAAACAAAATACATTTTTGGAAAGTTCAATCTTTTAGCTTTCATTTGATACCAAATTTGTTATGGTACAACGAATTTGAAAAATCAGTGGTTATGTCAATGTTTGCTTGGAATTGCCCCATATTCAATGTATTTCTAGTTTGATTCTTTGGCATGAAAGGTGGGGGTGCAGTAAGCACTTTTACTTGGAGGGGTAGGGGCGCACTGGGCAATTATATTATAATAATTAAAGTAAGAACAAGAAGAGGGAGATGGGAGGAAGAGGAGGAGGAGAGAAGAGAAGGGAAATGGGAGATGGAAAGAGGAAGAAGATGATGAGAAGGAGGAAGATGATGAGAAGGAGGAAGATGATGAGAAGGAGGAAAATGATGAAAAGGAGGAAGAAAAGAGGAGGGTGATGGGGGAGGGGTACAAGGATGAGAAGGAGGGGAGAAGAGGAGGGTGATGGGAGGAGGAGGGGGAGAATGGGGGAACAAGATTAGGGAAAAGGGAACAGGAGGGTGATGAGAGGAGGGGAAAGAGGAGGAGAAAGTGGAAAAGAGGAGGGTGATAGAAGGAGAGGAAGGGGGTAGAGGATGAGGAGAAGGAAGAGGAGAAGAGGCTGTTGGGAGGAGGAGGGGAGAAGGGGGAGAAGGGCAAGGTTAAGACGAGGGGAGGAGGAAGAGGGAAAGAGGAGAAGGAGGAAAGGGAGAGAGAAAAGGAGGGAGATGGGAGGAGGAAGAAGAAGTGGGGGAAGATATGAGTATGGAGAGGAGAAAAGGGAGGGGGCAAACAAAGAAGAGTATGGTGAGGAGAACGAAGAGACATTTGAAGAAGAGGAGGGGAGGACTGGAGGAAAAAGGATGAGAAAAAGGAGGGGGAAGAAAAGGGGGAGCACTTGTACACTTGTTAAACAAAAGCCTTAATTGGAGCAAGCAAAAGGTGCAATGTAACTGTATCTATAAACGAAAAAACCAACTCTTACCAGCGCTGACTTCTGTTCGATGATGTGATTCAGGTATCCATCCATTACCCGTTCATTCTGGCCGCACGCACTGGGTACATTCATAGTGGCAGCAGGCATGGCCAACCCCACTGACGACCAAGTAGATAAAAGTTTTCAATCACAAGTGATGACAGAAAAGTCAGCAAGTCCGCTTTATAACTTATAAATAATGATCCTCAATTATTCCACTTTTGTTTTTAGACGATAGCAAACGGCTAGCAATTCGTTCTGAGTTTTGATTCTCAATTCTTAATCTCGTGGTACCTATTAAATGTAAGTTGCCACAGATGAGCTAAAGATGACGCTTGAAATATATCAGGAAATTTTGTAGCGATGCATGATGGCCGAATCGATTATCAATGAATCCTCACCGATACAAACTTCACACTAGTGACGATAGATTAACACAGGATGAGCTTAACACCTACTTCTTCTGTTCTCTCTTTGTTCATACAGTTCCTGTAAAATCTGGTGGGAAAAGGAAAGAAGAAGCATTCAACATGTTACTGGTAATTGTTTAACTTCAAGCATTCTAGAGACTGTACCAACACGTGCCTACAGTCTTGGCTGGCATGAATGACTAAAATAAAAGCTTGCTCTTTACATCTTGTATAGAACATGGTTCCTTTTAATAACATCAAAATACTTTCGGCAACATTGTGGTTTACCTTATTTCCCTAATTCACTTACATTCCTTGTTTAATATTCGGGACATAATACCACTGCCATATACTAGGGTTTCTTGTGTGCATGCAGACATAGCTAGTTAATTGAAGGGGACCTATAAACCCAATAAGGCCATGTTTCTTTTTTTGTGTGCAATATTTACCAATAATAGACATCTCTCATCCATACAAAATCACAAGGTAAGAATACAATTGAATCTACATTTCCTTTAATCTCATAATATAATCCAATATATACTTCAAAGAAGTATATACAAGAAATATAATAAATTTTAAAAGTATGTATTTTTAAAAGTGAATTACTGTCCAAACATATCCAATAGTCCCAATACACAAATAGCACAGTATCTATGACATTGTGCGGCAGGAGTTCCTTTTGTACCCTTTACCGACACTGAACAAAATTATTGAATGTTATAATAATCTAGGGACTTTAGGGTGGGAAAAACTTTCAAATTCTTAAAAATACTTCAAAATATACTTCAAAAGTTAAAGTTTTGTACAGGGTATTGTTAATTAGGGTACTCTTTCCAAATTTGCAATATCATACATCATTTATATTAATTAGAAAGGTTCAAGCATGTCAAATATATATAAAACCAGATTTTAAAAACATATTATTTCACAGTTACTTATACTTATATGCAAATCCACAGCCACTGCATTCACAATACATCAACCTCACATGCACCGCAAGGGAAACTTCCTACCAACAATACACAAAAGTCCCATAACATGCGTAAAAGTCCCATCACATTTCCAGTATACACCCCTATACTTACCGCATACTTCACTGCTCTTTTCCGAGTCTTATCACTGTTCAATGCACGCGATGAACAAACTTATGACGGATCTGAATCTGATATAGTAAAGTACTTATGTAGTAGCAATCACGAAGTTGACAAACACAATTATTGAAGAATATTTATAAACACACGATGAAACAATCCGCACCTCTTATGAATACACACGTACGTACATGTAGGTACTCCCCTGAATGTGGTCCTGAATGCCCTAATACAATGTTATGAACTAGGTTCTTATTTACCTACCGGTACGGTACGGTGTGCGGTGTAAAATCGCAAGTGGTATATTACGGTAGCTGTTTAAACCTCAATGATTGTCGCGTATTACAACTACATTTACCAAGCGTGCGCTCATAATAGGGACTTTTCATTTTGCGGATGGTCGATAACTGGGGTGCGCAGCAGGTTGTTGTTGTTGTTGTTGTCGTTATTTTATGGCAATCAGTCAAACTTGATTATGGTTGCCAATATAAATTCTCTTTAATTGTTTTTTTTTCTTCTTTTTGTATTCTTCTTTATTTTTGTTTTACTTTTACAACCCCCCCCCCCCGAACCAAACAATGCTTCATATTTAATCAAATTATAACCATATGGCACCATTCTGAATAATCACGATATGTATATTTTTTAACACCAAAATAACCTACTAGTTATAACACATAGACCTTACGTATACTCGCATAGGGACTCCCGCCACGTATGCGTTACATTACAATATCAATATCAATATAATTTTCTTTTAATTATCAAACATATATTACATATATACATACAATACGGTATAACACTAACAAAGGCATATATTACCGGTATTTTGTGCAAACTTTCCGTGGGCTTATTTATTATTTTGTGCTTGTTAGTACAAATGCATATGAACTTTTTTTTCTGTTTCTTTTCTCTTCACACTAAAAGAAAAAGAAAACTATATAATATACATATACGTGGGGGTAGTTCAGTTTTGGTAAAGAGGGCGCTGCACAAAATAATACTGAGTGTAAAATTTGAAAGAGCATACCATTTTAATGGTAGAATAAACTTTATTTGATCAAAATCGGTTCAGAAACGGCTGAAATGTCAATAAATATATCCGATCGTAATAAAGCTGGGTCCCAGATTTATTCGATGTTTTTTTTTTTTTTTTTTTTAATATGCCTACACTTTTTTAAAAATTTTCAAAAGAGGTTTTTAAATAATTGTTGATGATCTCTCTATCTAATCATTATTTCAACAAAACATCATGCATAATTTTGTATGGAAAATGGTTGAAACCAAGACTTTTTTAGAGAGCGCCCTCTTGTGTTTTAATGGCTCTTTTTTATATAATGATAACAGGCTTTTTAGTTAGTCGTTTGTAATTTTCTATACCTTTCGAGCATGGTGGAGTTATAACTATTAGTTTGTAGTGTCATTGTGCAGGTTTTGGTTACGAAAGCTCAGCCTTACCAAAACTGTACTACCCCTTTAAACGAACAAACAACAAATCCAACACCGAAACAACACGATAATGATAATTACAAAGCCAGTTCTGTTTTGTGCTTGTCTCACATAGGGACTCCCGCCACTGATGTGTAAGCATCAAGACATTAATAGGAACTATATTAAACCGAATTAGAACAGTCTTTCCTGCACACATTATGCACATCGACACAATAGTAATTACATTCAAAACTACATACTACAATAACCTGTACACGACATAATTAGTTCATATTACATATAGTATGCCAACTAACTACTTATAAACTAACTGATTTAGGTGCCTTTCTCACAAAGGGTCTCCCGCCACTATGTGATATTGGGCATCACTATTATTTTCAAATATCTATAAGGGATTTCATGTAATCTCAATACATACAATATTATGCTAACCGAACTTGATCAATACTAATCTGTACCGTCATTAGCACATTAACTGAATACAATTATTATTTCCTTATAATCCCCGAATGATGGGCCACCAATGTCTGTAAACACGGTATTCTTTGGTTTGTTTTCATATTTCAAACCATTGTGTGTTCACGACGTTTTTTTGTCTTCTCCTTCTTTTCTCATTTATTCCGGCCTTACCATTGATATCCATTTATGTTTGGTCCTTATCCCCTGAACAAGTTCATAAGCTTATTTATTAAACGCTTGTTCGGGGGTTCGGGATCCCGTTCATGCTGATATTTGAATGGATTAATTGATTGTTTTGTATTTATCGGTGGTTTTAAAACGCTGTCCTGTAGAAGGTTTCCATTCTGCGATCTTTTACATTATTTCAGTATCCAAATAGTGAACAATCTACCCCATCACATTCGATCTATGACCTCGTTGGACTCATATAAAATTGCACTAAAAACCCATCTCTGTAATGTGTAAATTATGTAATCTGTAGCAGAAAATTTGAATTTAATTGATTTGTTATTAGGCTTTTTTTTAATTTTATTAATTACGTCTTTGTAGTAAATTGGCCCGCTTTTTGTAAATTGTTATTAATTAATCTTAGAATAATGTAAGTATGTAAACGTGATAATTGTTAGCGAAAGTTTAAGATATATTTAAGTCTATTTGTATATTTTTGTAAAGCGCCTAGGCTAGAGATAATGACATATTAGGTGCTATATAAATCGAATAATATTATTATTATTATTATTAAATCAGTCCAACGACGCTTTGCCACTGACTATCGTACACACTATGAATTAGCACCCTTTAGGATTCAACACGCTGCTATTACAATTCAAATTTACACCAAAAACTGGGGTCTGCACTCCCTATCATGGGGTCACAATTGCGCCCTAGGGTGCCCATATACCTCATCTTTGGGGTGCAGCATTACGTTTTGCACCCTTATTTTACCCTCATATGTTTAGTGTGTATCTAAACCTTGCCAAACGATTTGTGTATCCCCCCAAAAACGAAAACGTTCACCAAATGAAATAGGATTGAGAATATATCATCACTAAACTTGTACAGTATTTTAATATAATACAAATTTATGCGACAGTGCAGTAATTCGATCACAATGTGGGGGTTGTTGTTGATGTTGTTATGTTATGGAAATCAGTCAAACTTGACTATAGTTGCCAATTTAAATTCTCTTTAATTTTGTTTTCTACTCTTCTTTATTTGATTTTTGTTTTGTTTTAATCAAAAGTAACCTACTAATTATAACACACAAGCTTAAGTATCTCGCATAGGGACTCCCGCCACTTATGCGTTATATACATTTCAATATCAATATAATTTTCTTTTAATTAAGGAATATTGCGATATTTACATTACCGGTAATCTGTGCAAACTTTCCGTGGGCTTATTTATCATTATGTGCGTGTTAGTAAAAAGGCATTTATAACCTTTTTCTGTTTCTATTCTCTTCAAACTGAAAGAAAAAGAAAACTATATAATATAAACATATAAATATATATGTAGACAAACTAAAACAAAAACAAAATCCAATACTGAAACAACACACGTAATTATAATTTCAACGCCCGTTCGGTTTTCTGCTTTTCTCACATAAGCAAGGGCGTCGATTTCTTCTCATGGTTGGGGGGGATGATCAGGGGGTTTGACCCAATGACGATGCGGAGCATCGTCCACGAGCCGCGAAGCGGCGAGGCGATTTTTTTTGGCTATTTTGCTAAGGGGGAGGTTTGACCCAATGACGATGCGGAGCATCGTCCACGAGCCGCGTAGCGGCGAGGCGATTTTTTGGGGGCTATTTTGCTAAGGGGGGGGGGGGGGGGTTGACCCAATGACGATACGGATACTGTGTGGGTCTGGACACAATGATGGCGTTTTTCTATGCACATCACATTTTCACTTGGCAGCCCAACGGGGGGTGGGGGGTTTAAACCCATGATGGCGTTTGTCTATGCACATCACATTTTCACTTGGCAGCCCAAGGGAGGGGGGGGTTAAACCCCCTAACCCCCCCCCCCCCCCCCCCCCGTAGATCCGCGCCTGGGGGGGGGGGTGGGTGTGGGAGGGGGGTGTCCCCCTCCCACGGTAGGAAGCTTTTGCATTTTGGGGCTTGAAATTGTGCAATCTGGAGCATACCTAAGGCATCAATTTCACGTTTTATAAACTTGTTTCTGAGTTACACGCGTGTTATAGATAAACACAATTAATGAAATCAAGTTTGCAGAAAACCAAAGGGCGGATCGCACTTCTTGTTTTGCTTATGGTAGCCTCTTCCACAATTACATGCGCCAGTATACTTTTTTTTTTTTTTTTTTTTTTTTACCCTCCCAAATATTGGGGGGATGATAATACAGGCCATCCCCCCCACCTCAAATATTGGGGGGGGGGGGATATATCCCCCCATCCCCCCGTGATCGACGCCCCTGCACATAAGGAATCCCGCCACTGATGTGTAAGCATCAATACATTAATAGGAACTATATTAAATCAAATAAGAACAGACTGTTCTTTCCTGATAAATACACATTATGTACATCAACACAACAATAATTACATACAATTATTAAAAACTACAAAATACAATAAACTATACATAATTAGTTCATATTTAATATAGTATTCAAAATAAATCTCCCTAACCAATGAAAGTTTTTTGTATCAATAACTAACTTATGTTAGTGCCTTTCTCACAAAGTGTCTCCCGTCACTATATGAAGTTGGGCATATCACTTATTATTTTCAAATATCTATAACTAAAGGGATTACCTAAATTGACCAATACTAATTTGGGGGGGGGGGGGGGGGGGGGATGTATCCGCAGTTTTAGTCATCAGCGCGGAAGCACTGCATGGCAGAAGGGCAAGCGTGATCGTCAGAAGTCGAGACTGAGTGTTGGTCTTTTTCCTACAGGTTTATAAACTGTTTTCAAATGACAGTATGATACCAATCATTATTGTGCGACTATTCCAGAAAATTATGCTGAAAATTGTATTACATGCAATAGAGGTATAATCGTTTTGAGAAAACAAAAATTATTGTCATGATCATATTCTCATGATAAAATGATCTAGTCAATTCGCTTAACTAGCGGTTCTCTCACATTTTTTTTGTTTTGCATTCGTTTTACCGATAGAAGCATGGAGCAGGTTTTGGTTTTTCAAATTTCCCTTTCGTTAGAAAGATATATTTACGATTTAGTCATCAGATGGAAAAGTATAACCGTGTTTGTATTCAAAGTCATTGCAATGACATTGTTTGCACATTAATTAGTGGACACAAAACTGACAAAAGTACACAAAAGTATACATTTTATCAACCTTTCATCACTTTTTGCACATGTCGGTAAAGTTACTAGAAAGAGGTGTCGATCTGTGTTTGCGATTGGGGGAGGGGAAGGGGGGGGGGGGAAGAATTTATCAGAGTCACTGGCTAGAGAGCTAGAAGCCCCACATTGATGTCTAGAAGAAAGGGGGGGGGGGTAGGGGTGGGGACAGAAAATAGTTTTCAACCGAATTACACCCAATCAGAATCAGGGGTCTATATAGGCCGGTGCCAGAGCTCCCAGAATATGTACCCCTGCAGATTGTCAAGAACAAAGTCTATTTTTATATTACAAATAAGTTTTATTCTGCGCACTTACAAAGGGCCTTGGTGACTCAAAGCACTGAATGGGTTGAGTCAAGGGGCACCCACATTGGGGGCCCCTAATGGCTAATTCCAGGGGGCGAAGCTCCCGGAAGCATTTCGATGAATATTGCGGGAATTTGTAGGGGGCGCTATTTAGAAAGATAGAAATGTGACTTTGTTGGACCCCGGGAGTTGGACGATCGTTTATATTATTATGTTTCTATTTGGCTTTTTGTCTCGATAATTGAATTCCTTCCGTGTGCCCGTATACGGCTCTTGATATTGCTTATATCGTTCAAACTAAAGGGATTTAAAGGGATAGTTGAGTTTTGGTCAAACCTAACTTTAGTAACCAAAACCTGCACTACTACGGTACAAACTAATAGTTCTAACTTCACCATGCTCGAAAGGTATACACAATTACAAACGACTAAGTAAAAACCCTGTTATCATTCAAAAAGAGCCGTTACAACTCAAGAGGGCGCTCTCTAAAAACTCATTGGCTTTTGCCCTTTTTCATACACAATTTTGCATTTGATGTTTTGTTAAAATAATGATTAAATAGAGATATCATCAACAACTATTTAAAAACCTATTTTTATTTTTCAAATTAGTCTATAAGCATTTTTTTTATTTTTCTAAAAAGTCAAAATGTCCCCCGGCCATAGACTTACTATGAATAAAATATCTTGAAATCAAATTTGTACAACTATGAGAGCATTTGAAAGGGAATGATTCTCATTGTATATGTTTTATTCAATGAAATTTCCAATGGAATTAAAACCAACCGATTTAGTTTCAAGGGGCATTTCGGGAATTACCCATACTCAAGTGTACCTTTAAAGTATAATAATTTTATGAAATACAACCCGTTAATGCTTCTCGATCGATCCCTATCCAGTTATTTCCTTTCTCTAAATTACTGTACAATGAACAACTTCGAACATTTCATCTATTTCTTACCCATCGTGAGAGTCAATAATAAAAAGTTCCCAATTATCCTCCGGTTTTGCATGCATGGCCTCCGATTCCGATCCCAATTCCCGCCTTAATATCTTTTTCAATGTTTTGTGTACATTTAAGTTTTGTGTACATACTGCATTAGAACAGGAATTTATTGGTAAAACATTGTAACAAGCCGATCATAAACATTGGACATAATATGCGTACTTTCAAGTGAACACAAATAAGAGCAAACTAGACACTAGATAAATTATGATGAAACGGATAGTAGTTTGGACAGAGGTCTGAGTTTAGAGGGCGCTTCAATAAATATTTTTTGTGAGGTTATGAATAACTGAGTGTATAATTAGAAAGAGTACACAGTTATAAAGATAGAATAAACCTTGTTTGATCAAAATCGGTTCAGAAACAGCTGAAATATTAACAAAATATTTGAAAACCTTACACCTTTTTGAAAATAAACCAAAGTGGCTTTTCAATTGTTTTGAATGATCTCTTTATGAAATAATTATTTCAGCCGAACTTTACATTCACATATTGAATTTAACAAATGGTTGAAACCTTCAGGTGCCTGGAGGACGCCCCCTTGTGTTAATGGCTGCCTTTTTAAAACAAAATATCCCCGTACCTTTAAATAGCCGTTTTTTCTTTTTTTCAGGTTTTTTACCATCAAATCATCATTGCATTATAACTATACGTTTTTAAAGATAACTTACACAAGTTTTAGTTGAAATATTCAGTTTGACCTGGACTGTTTCATCCCTTTAAAATGTTCTTTAAAACGGATTCTCCACGTTATGATAACAAACTAATTATGTAATGATTATTATAATTGTTGTAATCATGATACATAATGCAATTAATCATTTATTGTCATAAGATTTGTGCCGATCAGATCACCATCATCATCATCACCATCAGACCAAAATCATCGTTGTCGTCGTCGTCATCATCATCGTCATCGTCATCATCATCATCATCATCATCATCATCACCACCACCACCACCACCACCACCACCACCACCACCAGGACCACAAACACCACCATCACCAACCTAAAAATCATTACATAAATTTGTCATCATCCTCAACATTGTCAGTATCATCATCATCATCATCATGAAAATACATCTTACAGGTAAGAAACTATAACACAGGCAAGTAAAATATCAATATTTAATTTGTATTGTTTGTAAACTCTGGCAGTTACGCAGTGTAAACAATACAAGCATTATGAGTTTCAAGAAAGTGTCCATGATTTCCCCTACCTACAAGAAATTACTTAGATGCTTTTTATGATGTTGACACAAAATGGCTTTCTTTGTTGGTTAATACACCCATTTTCGATTGTGATAAAAGATAAATACTGAGTGACCAAAATGCGTGTATTCTAAAACACCCACACTAGTGTCTAAAATGCATATATGCTGTCAAAAACTGCAAACAGGCATGTTGCGACAAAAATTTGTAGCATGATCAATACGAAAACAGGAAAATTTATAATTGTTGTAAAATGCACTTTCAAAATGGTTGACATAATTAAGTACCAATGTATTTAGTAAACCAATTCATACCAGTCATACAAGTATTAACTGGATGAAACCAATGTCTCCAATCTTTTTGTTTGTTTTTTTGTCATTTTATTTAGAAAAATCTCAATTGCTTTTCAAGATATTATTCATTTCTTAAACACAATGCTTCTGTTTCTCTGCTCTGGCAGTAGTATAAGATTGTGGATGCATAATCCACTGTAATATAACACAACATTTTCCACCACTATCATGGAAAATTACAGTCACACAACATAATAATTATAATGATGTTTTGATTTATAAAGCGCCTAATATGGATCATCTCTCAGCGCTTTAAATTATACCTTTGCTTTATAACTTGTTGTTCATTAATTTGTTTGAACTTGCTTGGCCAAATTTGACATGATATTGACAGCTCGAATTTGCTGTCTCTTGCATGATATTAGTATAACCATTGATAAAGGCCCTGTTTCATAAAACGTTTCCAATTATTGTAAATGGCAAATTATTCTAACTGCTAGGTCAACAGCCAATCAGCATGCAGCATTGCAGCTGTTACCATGGTAGTTACAATAATTGGACACTTTCAACAATTCAAATGCTTTATGAAACAGGCCCCTAATCTATTTTTTAAAGAAATGTCCAATTCACTACACCTATATTTCTGCGTAGCATTTGTAGTTTCTCCATTAAAAAGAAATAGTGGTAAAAAGGCAGGAGTTGCATACATTATTCTGGCAAGACAAAAAAATTCATTGTAAGTGTCCTTCTCTTTCAAAATTACACTATATTATAAATCTGCACTTCTAATAACTATATCTATACTTAAAGGGGACCACCAGGCAAAGAACAACACATAATTATATGCTCTGGTACCGTTTTGTAATATCAAATAGATACCTAACATTTTGCAAAGGGTTGTGTAATTCATAAACAAAGCAATTAATTTCCACCACTTACGGAACCACTACTATTTCCTGGTTCCATACGGGCCAAACATTTGCGAGTGCGCCAATGCTATTCACGCGTACGTTCAGAGACTATAGAATCCCGGGCGATTTGTTCGCTCTGCACACACTTAGTCTCGTACATACAGACCCCATAAACGCATGCTTTAGAATGGTGATGCGTTTTCCAATTATATATTTTTTTCTGGAAACATATTTTTGTGAACTTGTTGATGGAATACTAAAGACGTTACCTTTCTTTAATAAGAATATTATTTTTGGGGCAATGCTAGAAATTAACTTGATTGCCTTGCGGCCCATGCAGTTGGGCAAGAATAAACAAGATTTGTCAAATATGGCCCAAAGCCTGAATCCGGTAGCCCCAAACCCCCAAAAAACATGAACAATTCTTTTATATTAGGTTGCCCATTTGGGCTAGTGGAAATAAGCATAAATGAAATTTGGTGGCCCAAAATTAATTTTGAGTGGCCCTGGGGCAGCGTGAGCGGGGCCTGTGTGCTAATTTGGAGCATTGCTTGAGGCCTTCTGTTTCACCATTAAACTATATATATGTCTAGTAAGAAACTACATGTTACTACTACAACTGTATCTATACTTGAGGCCAATGAAGGTTTATTTAGGAATGTTATACATATATCTCCGCCTGCTGTGAATACACATATTAAGTAACATATTAACATTGTATAACTTGTACATATATATATATATATCATTAACAAAGGTTGCTCCTAGCAACCTTAAAGCTTGCCCACGGTCTGCCTTACATAGCAACGACTACAGGCAAGGTGGATTGCAAATATTGAATCGCTTCTTCTACGAACAGGGCATTTTAATAACTTCTCTCTATTTCTTTTTTTAATCCATAATTATTTAATACATTATTATAAAAAGGCACACACAATATCAGAAGAACATACATGTAGATAGATATAAGAATTTCTTAAAATTAACTTAGGTTAAAATTGACAAAAATATCCCCATAAATATCTGTGACAAAAAAACAAGATGGCAAAATTCATGAATGATGAGATGAAATCATCAACTTAATGCTCATTTATAAACTGCAAGTATAGATGTAGTACAAATTCAACCACAAAGATGCATTTATCATGTTATAACAACAAATCTGAAATCCATTCATATGTAATTTATTATATTTGCATCATACTCTCTTATGGCCAAATCTTGTTATTACATAGTAATTTATCTGGTGATAAGAAGTTTATTATAATAATAACGAGAAACACTTGTATTCTTATCTTTATTTTAAATCATCAACATTATTCACCACCTAAGTGTAACTACAATATGGGTGTATGACAGTGTTGTAACGACTCAACTCAACTCACATGTCTTATCGACTCGACTCAAACTCACTCAACTTGATGACTTGAATTTATGAAATGTATTGAAAAGATCATCAATTTGAGTGATTGAATTAATACCAGTGCATAGCATTTACACAGATATTGCTATTAATAAATGAACATGATTTTATTCCACAAACATGCAGTACATGTATGTAATTTCAATAAAATACAATCATCCTCATATTCATAAAGCACATTTAATTTTTGATTGATTATATGATACTATCGATATCATATTTTTGAAGGAAGACATTTCAAAATAAATTGAAACAAATAATAATTTCTTCAACCATTTTGCAGTATGATGTAGATTAACTTTGGAACATTACCGAGACACAAAGACAACCCCAATTCATTCTAAAGAAAAACAATTCTGGGGCATTGGCTTTCCTTTATTACAAAAAGCTCTAAAATTATATAATTTTCAATTGATGAATTAACACTACATTTCATTTATTAAAACAATGATTCTAAATTTCATGCAATGAAACCATGATTTTATATTTTAAAAAGTAACAACCAATTTAATTTATAATGATTTCTTATGTAACTTTTATAACTGAAATTTAAATATGTCAACATGGTTAAAATACATCCTTACTAAAGAGTAAAAATAACATATTTTGTATTGATTCTTTTTTTTCTAATACTCCTCCATCAAAACAAAAGGGTGATGATCTTCAGCTAAGCAGTTTCTGGAAATGATACTATAAATAGGTGCAGCTTTTATAGGAGTCCAAATGTACAATTTTAATGGCAAGAAATATTCACTAACAACGGTAAGAGGATGTTTTTTTCTTGCTTTCTCTTTGTTAAATTGATACAAAAATATGCAGCTCTTTCTTAAAAATTACCACTGCCAACCTGCTTTGAAATTTGCTGTCAGAAATTCAAACATTTTCAATATATGTAATTCACTAATTAATATCTCAACAAATAAATGAGCTCTGCTTTCACATGTTTAGATCTTGCCTTCTGCAAAAAATGAGAATATAAATGATTTAATCCATCACCTATTAAAGTGGATGATAGATAACTCATCAATTCTATTATTTAGACTCAATTATGTACATGATTTTATATGAATTTTCTGTTCATGAAAAATAATTGTTATATATATGCTGTTCAACAACAGTAAAGAGGGAAGTTCAAATTTTTCTAAAATATATTCATATATGGTGCCGTACAGGTACACTTCCGACGATGAGCGTGATGTAATGAAATACTTTATTTTATATTACCTAAACTTATCTGATTTCTCAAGATGAATATAGCAGGTAATGGCATAGTTTTTGTATTGAAAGAAAACAAAACAACTTTGGCAAATTTAGAAATATGATAGTGATTTGTTAGTATTTGCCAATAAACATGAGGTGAATTGTTCATGAATTGTTCATGAATTGCTGATCAGTTTAAATAGAGTATAATTTTTTCAATAATTGAAATACTATCTATATCATCTGAAGTACGTAGTCGTAGTCCTTATATTATCACTCAAGATGGATTAATTCATCATCTTGATATTCAATAATTGCCTTTTGTAAATAAACAAAATGCATAGTGTGCCTCCTGCTTCATTGATTTTATCCCAATACTATTTTTACCATTTTCTCTAATCTTCGCGATCTGTACATTAAGAGTTGAATCGCAAATATACAAAAGAGATGTTTCCTACAAATGATCTATTTTGTTTTCCAAATTCTGTAATTCCACTGCCGAGTTGTCATCAACTACAAAAGAGTTAACAATGTCCAAACACATCCACTTAAGTACTGTGAACAAAATAAAACAAAACAATTAGAAAGTGGCAAGCTTGCTTGAGGCAGTCATAAAAAAATACTAATAAAAATGCATCATATACGAATAGAAAAATATGTCCAATCTTTTCAAAAAAGTTGTCTGAAAAACTTTGTTTCCAATATTTTTGTTCACATCACCTAATCCTCCCGTTTGGTTTAACGAGTCCTAATTCTGACTTTGGATCCGGCGATAGCGTGCTCCAGCTCTGCTCTTCACACAGCCGGAAATGTTCGCACTGGTCGTCCTCGTAATCGCTCATCTTCGTTTTCGGCGCCTTGGCCGGATTGGACGTACAGAACGCCATCACTGTCCAAAAGTCCTCTACTTCTGCATCAATCCAGCTCGTAAGCTCCGCCCCTTGCTTGAAGCCCCTCTGACGGGCTTCCGTGAGCAACGTGGGCGTGTCACGCAGCGTAAACATGTAGCGCATCGCTGAAAAGTCCTTCGCCACATACTCGTTATTCGGTGGGCCATTGTTCACCAGTGTGCTCGCCGCGCCCTTGATTGTGACGCCGTTTTTAAACGAGAGAGGCACTACGAGGAAATTCACCTCCGCTACGATCATCCAATTATAAAGCAGTTTGACGGACCACTTGCCCGGTCGTAGCGGCTTATTGAACTCGGGTTTGTGGTGCGTTTCTTCTCGGTCGTGCTCCACGCCGGTGTCGAACGAGGCAGCTATGTGATCGGTCGGGTCGAACCACGTTAGTGTCACTGTGTACGCCTCCGCTAGGTTCCAGGTGATGAAGATGATTGGGTCGTCGTACGGGCTGATGATGCCCTCATACTTACGGAAGACTCGCTCTTTGGGATCAAAGACTAGTCCAACCTGTCACAACAAATGGAAAAAGAAATACAAATAATAACATTAATAACATCAATTCTATTAATAAATTTCTTCTTTATTCAGTATTAAAGTGATGCCTGTAAAGTGTCTAACTCCACGAAAATTACTTGGAGCTTCCTCGTTTCTCTTCTACCGTGTTGTTTAGCTTATGGTAAGAGAAGAATAAAATAGGGTTAGATTTTTTCAAATGCCCCTTTAGTATGACGATATCTATCATTCAGCTCAAAAGCGTTAATTAAGGGTCATAAACCTCATAAACGTCCGTTGTAAAAGCTGACGAATATTATCGCTTTTTTAACCAGGAAAGCAGTTTTCTTTTTCAATGAAACTTTCACACATCATTCGGACATATCTTACAATGATTTTGGTACAGGATTGAAGTCTCCAATGTCATTTTGGGCAATATCTGACACTTTACAGGTGCACCTTTAATGGTTTTGTCTGAAAAGTACTCTCTGAAACATGAATACAAAACATACTAGCATCACTAGCATTTCCTAATCTACAGTTCTTTCCAACAGTCTTTTATAGGACTACCCCCCAAAAAATAATACAGTCCTATTCACGCCTATCCACTCCCTCCCACCCTCACATGGTGATACCACAGGCCAGCTGTGTACCTACCTCACCATGGAAACCAATTCTAACAAGCAACCAGGGAAAAAATTAATATTTTAATTTCGGGGGCTCCCTATCTAATTTTATGAAAGTTTTCGGGGGCTACAAATTTCCGGGCCTCTTTTTTTTTCTCGAATTTCAGGGGCTACTATTTGGCTCTAATGCTGTAAGTGATCATCAGATCAGCATTTGATCACGATCTGATCATGCCGTTTTCTGATCATGCATTAAAATCGGGGGCTCTTTTTTTTTTTTTTTTTGGGGGGGGGGGGGCTCTTTTAGGCATTTCGGGGGCGAATTCGCCCGCCACCCCGTGTATTTTTTTCCCTGCGAGCAACATCTAACCTCATACTGGTAGGCAACCAAGGGAAAGGGAAAGGGTGATGGGATGAGGTAGGAGGGCACATGGTAATTATTTGATGATGATGATACCTGTACCGCATGAAACATCACTTGATTGACACTGACAAAAGCGGGTTGTGTAACCACTGACATAGCAGCAGATTTAATAACAGCAGTTACATAACCCGCTTTTGTTAGTGCATGCTCAGGGCCCTGTTTCATAAAACTGTTTCATAAAAACCGTTTCATAAACTGTTTCATAAAACTTGTCCAATTGTTGTTAGTGTCCAGTTATTGGGCCGTATGCATAAAACGTAGCAATTGCTTATAAGCAATTGCTTCAAGCACAAGCAAGAGCTTGTCAAGCAAAAGATCAAGTTCAAGCAATTGCTTAATTTCGTATGCATAAGCTTTTGCTTGTGCTGAAACCTTTTGCTTACACTGCCTAAGCAATTGCTTACGTGTTGAACAAAGCATCGTTACGGTTGTGCGAACATCGCACTGCATGACAACAAAGGGGATTCGTAGTGTATGCAAACGTCCCTTGCATAGCAGCTTTCCCTGGTCGTGCCCGACCTGGCAACAGTATTTTTCTTACGCAAATATTTTCAAATCATGAACAAAATTGCCTACATGGATATAAATGTCTAAAATAACAGCCAATTGATTAAATATGTAATCACAACATAACCTCTGGAACCAGGAGTTCTAAATCATCCTGAAACGGTATGAAAACTTGATTCTAAAACGTGAATGTCCTTAGTAAGCAAGAGCTCAAGCTGGTCTGGAGGTGCTTGAAAAAACACAAGCAATTGCTTATCAAGACAAGTAAAAGGTTCGTTTTATGCATACGGTTTTAAGCAATTGCTTGTTTGGTTAGCAATTGCTTATGAGCAGTAAGCAATTGCTTGTGCTTGTAAGCAAAAGCTTTTGTTTTCAAGCAATTGCTTGTTTGTGTGCATACCGATTCAAGCAAAAGGCTAGCACAAGCAATTGCTTGTTTTTATGCATACGGAACATTGTAACTACCATGGCAACAACCACAATGCTCAATGCTGATTGGCTGTCAGCAGTGTAGTTATAATAATTGGACATTTCCAACAATCGGACAAGTTTTATGATACAGGGTCCCGGGCCCCAGTTCATAAAAATATATGAGTTCATATGAGCTTCATATGGTACAGTTGAAAAATATGGCAGCCTCCAGTGGTCAGTCAAAACAGTTTTAAAAACATTGATTATTTTCATTATTATTGATACCCAAGAGGAAACGTACGACTAGAAGTGACAGGAATTTTACGCTTATCAGTACACAGAAAGCGAAAAAATTCCAGCCTTTTAACATTAGGTCCTGAAGCCAAATGACCACATCTCATTCCATACTGACCTCCATGTTGACCAGTCTCTTGTAGGGGCCAATCTCGTTGACCAGCTTGTAGTGTTTCTGGGGTGCAAGCCATGCCTCCATCACAGTCGACTTGCCCGACTCCGTGAACGCTCGCACCGATGCCACGAGCCCCTGGAAGGCATCGTGGCGGAAGTAGTAGTGGACTTCATAAGGAAGAGGCATCACTTTGAACTTACACTCCTTCTCCTGGTCTCCATGCTGTGAACAAATGAACAAAAAAGTTTGATTTGATTTTGATTTTAAACTTGATTGATTTCATTGGAAGGGTCTGACATACAAGATAAGCCACTGTAAGGTGTCATGGCAGAAGAAGTAGTGGATTTTGTAAGGAAGAGGAGGCATCACTTTAAACTTATTCTCTTTCTTCTGGTCTCCATGCTAGGAACAAATGAGACTTTTTTTTCATTGATCCAAATGGGCAAAACAGAATGTGTAATGTTTTTCTTTGTTTGGGGCAACCAGATTCAGGCCGCCGCCACTAGAATGTGATAATCTTGGTTTTACTTGCTCAACTGGGCCACAAGGAAAACAAAGTTAATTTGTAGCATTGGAAAACAGGAACCAGCAATTGCCAAGGTCTCTGTACAGGGAACTAGGTGAATCAATCATTAGGACTTGTTGTTCAGTATCTACATTGTATCTACATTATAACTCTTTGTTTGGTTATTTATTTGTTCTTCTGTAATTTAACTTAAAGGGGACCACCAGGCAAAGAACAACACATTATTATATGTTTTGGTACCGTTTTGTGATATCAAATAGATACCCAACATTTTGCAAAGGGTTGTGTAATTCATAAATAAAGCAATTTATTTCCACCACTTACGGAACCACTACTATTTCCTGGTTCGTACGGGCCATTGCGAGTGCGTCAATGCGATTCACGCATACGTTTGTAGACAATAGAATCCCGGGCGATTCGTTCGCTCTGCACACATTAGTCTTCGCAATTCAGACCGCATGAACGCATGCTTTAGAATGGTGAGGCATTTTCCAATTTTTTTTTTTCTTACTGGAAACATATTTTTGTGAACTTGTTAATGGAATTGAATACTAAAGATGTTACCTTTCTTTAATAAGAATATTATTTTTGGGTGGTGGTACCCTTCAATGTATGCAGAATCCGCACTTTAACTTGTTATCTAGTTAAATTATGATATTAGATGTAAGCATTTGTACAAATGTAAAATGTAGATACTAAATATTAATCATATTCATTGTGTAAAGTGCATTGTGAATTCCCTCGGATTTGAAATATGCTATAGAGGAGACATTTATTATTATGAGGAAGATTGGGGATTAGCATAAAAGTCATCACAATAAATGGACCGATACACAAAATTGGCTTCATAAGACAATTGTGTTAACTCACACCGATGGCTTTGTTGATGTATTTGGCAAATAAGGCGCATGAATGCCTGGCATACAGTGCATTCCCTACATGTAAAGTGAGTACACTATGAAATCCTTGGATTGATACGAAACAACCATTGTGCAAACTTACGCTGATGGCTTTGTTGATATATTTGGCCATGAGGCGCACGAATGCCTGGTGTACAGTGCGTTCCCCATCCGAAGGAAGCGTCAACGTATCCTCCTCGTTGTATGCGCTCTGCCAGAAGTAATCCATGCCCGGCGTACCGACCGGGTAGTTACCGTACAGCCAGGTATCCAATTGGTTGATGACCTCTTGGTTTATAACCGCCTCAAACTTCCGGGCGAAGAATGCTGGTCTAGCAGTCTGAAATGAAAGAAGTACATATTGTGATACAAGTGAAAGTTGGGGAGGTAAGATTTAAGAGGTCTTCATTGGTCCATGCCTGGTGTATGAATAGGTAGTTTCCATACAACCAGGTATCCAACTGGTTGATTACTTCTTGGTTTATAACCGCCTCAAACTTCCGGGCGAAGAATGCTGGTCTCGCAGTCTGAAATGAAAGCAGTAAATATTGTAATATAGGTGGAAAGGCAAGGTGGCGATTTAGGATCATTCATTCATTTAACCTTGTATCCAATTGGTTGATGACCTCTTGGGTTTATAACTGCCTTAAGCTTGCGGGCGAAAAACGCTGGTCTTGCTCTCTAAAAGGAAGAAGTAAATAATCTTTGTGATATATAAAGTGAAAAGGTAGATTTCTGATAGATCCTTGACTGATTGATTGATTAATTGACTGATTTATTCATTGATTCATTCACAACTCTGAAATTTTCAATATATATCCATGTATTCTCTTGTAGTTAGTTACTTGTAAGTTTGCTTATTAAAATGTAGGATTAGATGAACAATTTTCTTGAGTTTCTTGTAGGTTCCTCATAATATCAAAATAACTAATTAGAATTTATGATTAAAGAATCTGAGCTTACTTTTATTTTGTAGAAGTCAGCTGGTTTGAAGTCATTCGGCGAGCAACCGCACCAATCAACGATGTGTTTATACTGGCATTGACATCCAAGTTTCCTCTTCCAGTTCGTGACACGGAGGTTATTGTCGACGAGCGTTTTGCACATTTCACTATTCTGTATTACTGTGTGGAAGAAAGACTGTGGAAGAAATAAAATAAAGAAAACCCTGTTAATATTTAGCCACAAAGCTTCAAAAGAAAGTCTAAGCAATCAAACCAGAAGAACAATACCAAATGTTCACAGATGTGATGAGCATTTCCAGAGAAAAAGAAAATCATGATTGATATCAATTTTGTTCTTCTAGTTGGTCACGTAAGACCAAATGATCATTGCTTTTTCTTTGTGTAATGATCAAAAATATTCTTTGTTGCCAATTTGTATCATCCCTTTTTTTCTAGTTGGTCACTCTTAAAACTGGATGATCAATGATTTCCTTTTGTCTAATGATCAATCCAATTACGAGTTGCCAATTTGTCTACAGCGGCGAGGAAGAATTGTTTTTTCCTTTCCCGACTACAAGATTGAAATAGTTATACCCAAGTCACCCTGGCAAGACCTAACCCAAACCAACACCAAACTGAGAAATGTGGGATCATTAAGGGTGATATAGATTTGGTGTCGGCCAAATGTATGTTAGGTCTTCCGCCGGTCTGTATTCCGCGTCCGAATTCAGTGAAACTTTCGGCATTGAGACCCCACCAAATCCAAACCAACACCAGATCGAACCCAATCCGACACCAAACCGAAACTGAATCAAAGAAAGCAGAGTGGTGTCCATTTGCTGTTGGTTTCAGTTTAGTCTGTATCACAGTGCTGTCAGGCTAAATGCCGTTTGGATTTGGACTCCTGAATTCGCAGGAATGTATTATTTCGAGAACTCAAAAAAGCCTGGGCTTTATAGGGTAAAGTCCAAGCCTCCACACTAACTTTTTTGTGTACTGGCCCGTTTGGGCAAGTAAAATCATATATATATATTCTTACATTTTACTTGCCCCAATATAAAATTTACTTGCACTCTTACTTCAAGATGAGATTTACACATATGAAATTACATTGTTCTCTCGTAGTGGAACAATTGTTTAGCTGCTCAATTGGGCAAGCAAACTAGCCAATTTTGTACATTTGACTTGCCCGACATCAACTTCTACTTGCCCCGAGCAAGCAGCAAATGCTAGTGCTGAGCCCTGGGTTAACCAACATACCTCAGCAGGCAGGAGGGTGTACTTGTAGAACTCCTTGAGGCCGTTGATGAGGGAGTCGTTGCCTATGGAGATGTATTTACTGAACTCGTGGTTGACAGCGATCCAATCAGAACCTCCGTCCATGTGAACGCCTTGTGGTAGCTCACGGTCGGCTAGCCGCCACATGTGATTGTCACACTCGTAGAACAGGCGATCCAGGCCTTGTTTCTTGATGAAACGACTGGATAAGAAAACAAAACAATTAATCAAATATCTTATTTCCAAGGGATAACTTATCTCACTACTCTAGAGAGTGAGACACCACAACCAGACAGAGAAACAGTGACGTGCCTTAGTTAAAGGATGAAAATCTTTTGAAAGAGTACATGTTGAACCCCACACAAATATATAGCCCTTACCAAATTTCAAGACGAGCAGTCCACATCCAAGATGGCTGCCATTTTTTACTTGATCCTCTCAGAAATATTTGAGAGTATTTTGAGGAAAAAAAATGAAGCTTTCAGCCCCGTTTCTCTCTTAACAATAATCACCTCCAAGCACTCTTTAGTTTCTTAACCCATTGCCTACAGGAACCTGGTGAGTCCTGCATTGTGGTGGAGGTCTTGTGGCACGATTGGATAAGTGCTTGACTTTTAATTACGGGATCCCGAGTTCGAAACAGATCTATGCTTCAGCATTTATGTCCTTCAGCAAGACATTTGATTTTTACCCAAGAGTATAAATGGGTATCATGGTCGGGTGTTAATTAGCCTTGTGCCATTGGCGGCATATGGCTAGTATGCTCCTCGGGGAGTTGAGAAAGTATGCAATATCATTGTGTGGGTTTGAACTGTACCTGATGACCATGGGTAATAAAAGCGCCAGGAGTGTCACATCGTGACAGAACATGATTGTACTCTATATATTAAAGTGGCCATCATTATTATTGTTGTTGTTGTTGTCATTGTTATAATTATTGTTATCTCTATGGAAATTGCAAATTCTAGGAGGGAACAGGTTAAAGTTTCCTTACCTGCTATCATCCCTGCCATGTGACTTCAAGAAGTTGTAGCGCTTATTTGTCGTCAGGAACGTAACTAGCAACTCGTTAGTTCTGTATCGAAAGGGAGTGAAAGAAGGAAATATAAACTTTATAAGTGGCTGCAAAACTGAACATTAAAAACTCAACAGCAATTAAAGGGGTAAAAGATGAATGAAATAAAGTTCAATGTAATATTATATAATTCAGCAAACTTCAAAGGTATGAGGGAAAAAAAAGAAAGAAGAATCCTTAATTTGATGACTGAAAAACTTTCATATAAAATAAGAATTTACCCTAGATTGTTGCTAGGAAGGTATTACACCAGCCAGTGGCGTAGCGTAGTCAGACTAATTTGGGATGGGGGGGTGCACGCAAAATTATTGGGGGCACACCTTATGTATTTTTTTTCTTGAAAAAATGTCCCCTTATGTTTCCTATTGTTTTTTACAAATACTTGGGGGGGGGGGTCATGTGGCCCCCCATGCCCCCTGTCGCTACGCCACTGACACCAGCAACTCATTGGCTCTCTTAGTCTATCATAAGTGATAAACAGAGACAAAACTGAAGAGCAGGTGGATAGAAAAACAAAGCTTAAATGTGACTAATAACGAAGTGCAGGAAAGTATAGATGATTTATATTTCCCCTATTCTCTTGTAATCAAGTGCACCCCACTAATTGTTACCCAACACAGCATATTTTACATCTGTGTTATATAACACTTCTAATATAAAGTCTATGAGTAAGGACTTATGTGCTTGGATCATAGTCAAATCAATTTCAATTTAGTTCTCTATGAACAGCACAACGTAATATGCATGCTTTGTTATTAGAACTGATCACCAACATTTACATTGAATAATGTCTAAGCCATCCTCCAAACCACAATATAATGATTCTTATCAATATTTTTGTTTGAACTATATTATTCAAGTAGCTGGCTAATTCTCAAAGGCAAACATTATTTTGTTAAACAACTTTCTAATATTCAACCCATCCATAATACAAAGAATTAACACTACAGTACTCCAGAATACATCAATGTCACATGATATTAATTCAATAATTTTCCATGGCAGCTTCATCCAATCAAATTAATTTGTCCTGGGGCATTTAATACAAACTAATAATAAAAAAACACTTTCATACCCATTAGGAGACTTTTAACTAATTTTCCCCTAGTCACAAGATATTAAGTCCATAATTCAAGCATGTCTCAATTGTTTATGGCATCTTCATCCAACCAAATTCATTTGTCCTGGAGGCCTGGGGCATTTATACAAAAAAGAAGCACTCCACCAGTCTGCGGTTAATCCTTATCTTGCTTTTATAGGCGCAATCATGTATTTAAAGGGACTACCGGTATGTAACATTGTCCAAATCCTCAAAACTTACTTGGAACTCTAGTGGTTCTCTCATACCTTATCATATTTATATTAACAATAAAAGCATGGGACAGGTTTCGGTTTTTCAAATTTCCATTTCGTTCAAAAGATATTTATGATTGAAGTGTTCAGATTTCTACGGGATAATTTCATGCCGTGTACAAAGTAAGTAAAATGAATTAGTGAATATCACTTTCCATTTTTGCTCATATCTGAGCCAAAAAACATCCATTTAGCGTGAAATGTTCACACATTACTTTGTGGACATTGCAGATCACTCCAATACTCATTTTATTAATCACTCATCACTTTTTTGCACTTGCCAACAAAGTTACTAGATCCCTTTAATGTGGCATTGGTACAACATTTGCTTGACAGGCCTCCATCATGCTTGAGCCCAGAGATCAAATACACAGGTGCTCAGGTTGATTTGGCCCCCAAAATGCCCAAAAGAGACCCTGAAAATCATCTAAGAGCACCCAAACTTGTATTTTAGAGTGCTTACTTCATAGGAATGGTTGAAAAATGCCTCCTGAAAATCATTTTTCCTGCTTAAGCCCACTGGCGCGGAGCTACTAAAGATTGAGATTCTGGCCACTAAATTCTGATAAATGTCAAATTTTTACTTGCCCGACGTAAGCAACCAATATGAACTGAATTTATATTAGTTTTTTCTTAGTTTGGGGCCACTCAATTTTGGTTTTGGGCAAGCAACATTTTACTACCAAATTTCTGTTCTACTTGCTCGACTGGGCCACCAGAAAAAAAAGTACACTTCTAGCACTGCTCGGGCTAGTATTATTTTCCCCCTTTCCTTTCCTCTCCTCTCTCCAGAATGTACAATATCCCCCTCTTTTCTTGAAGACACTCACTCCTGCTTTAATGGGTAAACAGTTCTCTCCTAGCCCCTTATAAACCTCAAAAATGTTTTAATAAAACTTGAATTTGCTTGCATCTTGATCTTAGGTCAGCCTTAAAAAAGTAACTTAACTGTCTTTGATATCATTGATATATTAACAAATATGTAATACATGAAGAGCTAAGATAAAGATACCATGACCTAACTGAGCTATAAATATTTCCCTTTTTTCCCATGTCCTTGAAAATAGTACCCTTGAGATATGTTCTGAGAGTTGAATTATCGAACGTGCTTGCGCTATTTTAATTTCCCCCCCTTTTTTTCTCTGTCTCTGAATGTACAATGTCCCCCTCTCTGCCGAAGGCATCTTGCATCTTGCACATTCGTTTCATCAGTTCATCCCAAACAGTTCTATCCTAGACCCTTAGGAAGTTCAACGATGCTTTAGTGAAAAATTGATTTAGAGTGTTAAAAAAACTTTTAAAAAGGACAAGTTTCAAAACAGAAGGAAATATTTAATTGTTTTGTTTTTGAAAATATAATTTAGATTTGTTCAAACTTCAACACTTGAAGAGCTAAAATATCAATCCTTATTTAATAGCTATTAATATTTCATTTAATTTCCATTGATGACCTTGAAAATAGTGCCCTTGAGATATGTTCTGAGAGTTGAATTATCGAACGTGCTTGCGCTATTAATTTCCCCCCTTTTATTCTCCCGTCTCTGAATGTACAATGTCCCCCTTTCTGCCGAAGGCATCTTGCATCTTGCACCATCATTTCATCAGTCCGTGCTAAACACTTCTTTACATCCCCTTAGAAACCTCAATGATGCTTCAGTGAAAATTTGATTTAGTGTGTTAGAAAAACTTTAAAATGTACCTTCAAAACAGAAGCAAAGATATAATTGTATTGTCTTTGAAAATATAATTATAGATTCTACAAACGACCAACACTTAAAAGAGCCAAGATATCAATCCTTATTTATTGAATAGCTATTAATATTTCATTTAATTTCCATTGATGACCTTGAAAATAGTGCCCTTGAGATAAACTGAGTAAGTTAAACCACCAAACCTGCTAGCGCTTCCACCCTTTCCCCTCCCGTTTCTGTATGTACAATGTCCCCCTCTAAGCCGATGGCATCTTTCCTTATGCAGCATCGTTTCATCAGTTTGTGCCAAACAATCCTCACCCTAGCCCTCAGGAAACTCAACAATGCTTCAGTGAAACATGAGAATCCATTCTACACAGTCCTCTGATCCATTTAAATGTCAAGTAAAAAGCAGCCTTGAGGCAATTTGGCTTACAGTACGGATTGAGACACATACAAACAGCGCCCAGAAAATGGAGAGTGAAATGTTTTCACGAGAAACTTTCACAAGCATTTTCACCCATCAATAAAGCTTACCCCAACCTCCATTTATGATTTATTGTTATTAACAAAGTGTTGGATACAAGATTGATTTCATGTACATTATATATTTTTGGTCAGTTTGAATTTACTTGATAAAAAAGATGCATCACTTAGCACAAGCCCTTGCACTTTCCCTAAGTCGATTGAAATGAATAAAGTAAAATAAGTCCACAAATAATTTCCTGGACCTACTTGATTGGGAAGTCCGACTCGCTGAGGTTGATGAAGAAGTCCCACTTGACGTCCTTCATGTGGACCAGGTCCTCCATGGCCCTGAGATAGACCTGGAGTAGACTAGCCCCACCCCAAATGGTTGAGTAGCGCCACGGTGTCAGTCGGATGTTTGGGAATTGCTCCGAGATCTTGTTGAGCTCACGGTGAAGGTAGTCTGACCTCTGTTATTTGGGGAAAAAGAAGAAAAACAAATTCATATACAACCTTCCGATTTCAATTAATAAGTAAAAGGTGAATGTCACAACAATTCCGCTTTATAATAACAACAATAATCAGTTTACATTAGTTTATATCATATGTACCTTGACTTATAATAATTGGTTCTGTTTACTCAGCTTATATTTGAGCCCTTCAGTGCTTTTTTCACTGTTCTCATAGAGGGACCTGTGTCTAATATTAGTACCTCAGTCAATGAATACACACCCACAACTAATCCAGCACTTATTGTGCACACTCTCCACTCCCTGGGGAGCATTCCAGCCAGTGGCCTGCGTCGTATAGCATTACCTCGATCATTGGATACACACACACACACACACACACACACACAATTAATCCAGCACTTATTGTGCACTCTCTCTACTCCCTGGTGAACATTCCAGCCTGTGCTACTTTAGAAGTGCACACATGCTTCACTCACACCCTCAATCCTACCGAGTACCCATGTATACACCTGGGTGGAGAGCAGCGGTGGTGAATAAGTGTCTTGCTGAAGGACAAAAGACGTCTGGTAACTTTAAACTGTAAATCCAAAATTATACAATTGAATTTGTGTTCCTGGGATTTTAAACAATGATAATCTATGATCCGCATAAAAGTCATTGTGGAGTCACAGAGATTGGAGAGCAAGCAGTAATACTAAGTAAAAGGTACATGTCACAGCAATATCACTTTTTACTTTGTAGAGCTAAACCAAATGATACAATTTCAATTGTGTTTCTGGGATTTTAAACAAAGGTAATCTATGATCAATATACATGTAAGTCACTGTGGAGTCCCAGAGATTGGAGAGTAGTGATTTATTTTCTTTGGATGAGATCGTGGGAGAGTGAAGACTTAGGATCTTATTTGTTTTTATCTAATTTAATTGTCCAAATTAATGGAAATTCCTTCTTTTTTTCTTCACATGGTTACAAAGTATATTGCAGCAAACATAAATCAATTAATTAGAGGAAGAATACAATGTTTATGTTTCTGTCATCACTTAAAACCATGATCCCTTTTTTCTTGGAGAGTCATGATACTAAATTTAATTAATGATTATATAAACCCACACCCCCTCCCTCCTGATCATTTTGCCAGGACATTGTTGACCGAGACACTACCTTTTTTGTTGAAACTTTTATTCAGCAGAAGAAAAAGCAAATCTACTTCAAGGAAAAACTTCATAACTGAAAAAAATATATATCATTCTATACGACAACAAAAATATAACATAATGCCAATCAGTCAATGTAGAGGTTTTTCCCTCAGTGTTAAATGTTTAAGTTCGTTCGTCTGTTTTTGTTGTTGTTTTTGGTTTTGTTTTTATGGGGGGGGGGGGCTTTTTTCCCCTTTTGTATTATATTATTGCAGACAACAGATTGGAATTAATAATTGAAAACCTCTCAGGTTTGATCTAAAACTATGAATAATTTAGTATGTATTGGACCCTGTGACACCTGATCCTCCTTCTACACATACCTAGATATACCTCACTACCTCAGACACATACCTAGATATACCTCACTACCTCAGACACATACCTAGATATACCTCACTACCTCAGACACATACCTAGATATACCTCACTACCTCAGACACATACCTAGATATACCTCACTACCTCAGACACATACCTAGATATACCTCACTACCTCAGACACATACCTAGATATACCTCACTACCTCAGACACATACCTAGATATACCTCACTACCTCAGACACATACCTAGATATACCTCACTACCTCAGACAGTATACAAGGCTTGACACTCGCACTGGCCCGCTGCCAGTGAAATTGCACTTCGGGCCAGCAAAAATGTATACAAGTCATATTTTAGTGGCCCAATCAGGCAAGCAGACTTTCGACCTGACATTGACAAAATTAGACAAATCTTGTTTTCTTCCATGTCATGCTTCATCTATAATCACAGGTTTGATCAGGTAACAAGTTTACTCATGAAATACAATTTTCGGGCCAGTCAATTTTTCTTTTGGGCCACCAGAAAAGAAGAAGAAAGTATATCACTGGCCCGACCGGGCCACTAACAAAAAAGGTAAGTGTGGAGCCCTGCAGTATAATACGACCAGAGAGCTCTGTATTTGTACTGACAGCATGTTTATGTGTTCAAGTGAAATACAGAGCCGATAAAAGAATGGATAAGTCGGTAAGTCCTACATGTATACAAATATCCAATGCATGGCAAATACTGTTCAAGAAGAGACAGCCAGGTTTAAAATTGGAACGGGAGAGAAGTTTAGATTCCTGGTTTCAACAGTTTACATGCATTTTCGAAGGGAACCACCACCCACAATTTATTTCAAATACATTAAAGATAATAGTTTTAGTAGTCCATTCCACCAAAAAGTTCAGAAAAATAGGTTTCCAGAAAAGATTTTAATTTGAAAACTCATCATCATACTGAATTATGTGTTCATGGGTCTGCAGAAGAAGACTAGTCTATTGTCTAGGATGTACGCATTCTATCGTCTCCTATTGTGCATGTGTATCATTATGCGAGTACAAACAAAGAAAAGGAAACCATATATATAAATGTGCATTTGACTTATAAAGGCATCAGGGTTGGCTGTATATTCAGTTGTAAGATACAAATGTTTAGATGTAAACATTTCACAGGAAGTGATTCCGAGGTATGTAAATAATGTAATGATGATACCATGATCACTTGATGGTTACTGACGCAGCTACGTGATGGTAAACATTAAAAACAGAGCTAATTCAATCAGAAAACTATGATGGCACAAAATTATGCTGGAATTCTGTCTGTGACATCTGATTAATGATGATTGTAATGAGAAGGGTAGCATATGAAAACCTGTCTGGGTTCCAACCAGGGAAATGGCTAAGTTCTGGGGGCCTTGGGGGATGTGTCCCCCCCCCCCCCCCCCCCCTCCAAAGAAAAACATTAATTATAACATTGCCCCCTTTATATAGCAGTAACTTCCATATCATTTTTTTGCACTCCTCATATGTGATGAGAAAGGTAGCGTTTGAGGATGCCCCCCAACAAAAATATAAAAAAATAAAAATAAAAATGTAATACTGCTCCCTCTATAGCAGCATCTTCCTTCTACTAAGAAAGTACACTATACACAGGTTGGCTGTTCTAGACAGGTGACAACTAGCACAGGTTTGACTGTAGAGAGATAATATATATGCATATAAAATTCCCATTTCCTTTATTTAAAAACATTGCCAATTTAGAAAAGGAAATCACAGGGAAAACTTGTGATGAATAAAAAAACAGGGAAACAGTCATCTTACTGAAATGACGGAAATAGCAGCGGAAATCAGCCGTAAAACTCTTTTGGTCTAGAATGTTGTGGAACACATGACCTGACTAATCCTTTCCATAAGATCCTTTATAAAAATATACATCAGGTTCTAAAGAAATCTTGAAACTCTTGCAAGTAAAAATAAAATATATGTTTTATTCTCCAATCTTCCTATTTTTGATCTTTTGGAATGATCGAAATCACAGTGGCAGTCTCCTGTAATATCCTCTGGTTTGAATGCTGTACAACACATGACCTGTCAAACAATACTGAAATAAAAAGGCTTAAATCTCTTCCAAGTAAAAAGAATATGTGATTCTCCAATCGTCCTTAATCTTTTAAATAAAACTAATAATATCAATCATTTCATCTATTGGAATGATGGAAATAACAGAGGAAGTTGGCTGTAAATATCCTCGATCCTCCGGTTTAAACGCTGTTTAAAACATGACCCGTCATATTCCCTGGAATTCCTGTAAGTATTAAACACACATGTATGACATTCTGAAATTTTAAAAAGGCTAACTTGAAACTCTTAGAATTAAAAAGAAAAAAATTCCCCAAGTTCTTTTGCGAGTGATAAAATGGAAAACAGCCAGCAGTCAATGGAATAACAGTTCTAACAGAGGAAATTGGTGGCAAAGTACTAGATATTGTCGGATGAGAGTGAGAGGGGCGCTAAGTCGATTTTTACTTAAATTGAGTTACGCCTACTATGTTGTAGGTTGGAGCCTCCTATACATTATGCCACATTGTCTAATTTGTTGAGCATTCAACAAACATAGAACAGAGCTACATTGGTTTCTTCATTGGCTTTCAGACTTTAAACATGATTATATCCAAATACAAGAAACAACAATAGCGCCCTTCTCTTTTTTAACTGACAAAACATTGTCTGGTTTGAGTGGCATGCATGACCTGTCAAAGCATTTCCCCTATTACATCCTCCCAAAAGAGAAGACAAATCCTTACAAAAAAGCTGCAAATATAGAGTACTCATGAAACAAAGTTTCAATATGATGGTACATCATCTTTAACGGGAGGTGATTGATAACCTTTAAAATGTCAAAAAGAATAGACAAGGAAAAAAAAAAAATGATAGGTAAGATGTGTTTGAAAAAATTAAAATGGAACAATTAACTATTGCATCAGAATTAAGTTTCCTTATGTCTGGTGACAACACATTCTCAATATCCCCTGATCTGCCCCCCCCCCCCCCCCCATTTAGACTTCATACAATTGTAATGCAAAACTGCTAACACAAAACCCATACCTTTATTGGAGCCATCATTATTAGCAACAACAACATGATTTAATAAAGTCTATCATTATCTACTGGTACAGTTTCATCTTTGAAAATAAAAAAACAGTACCTTGACTTTCTTTGATGAAGACGAAATCCTTCTACCAGATGTTAACCAGCTACTAATTACTAATTAACTGCAATGGAGCCATCTGCCACACGTAAACAACTCAATTAATGATTCTCAAATCACTTACACGATTATTTCATCGTTAAACACTCCTCCATCCTTGTTAGTAGACTTATAACTGGGCTAAAAATGTATTGTTTTCTTTGGTGGCCCTATCAGGTGAGTAAAATTATGATTTATCAAGTTTTGGTGGCCCGAAACAGAATAAGGGTGGCCCCAATAGGCCAATACAAAAAAATATTAGTTGGCTTCTGGCCACCAAATTTCATTGATGCTAAATTCCACCAGCCCGAATGGGAAACCAAATAATATGTATACAAGAATCTTGTATGTTTTTCTTTGTTAGGGGCCACCAAATTCAGGTTTCAAGCCACAATAATAAGACAAAATCTGGTTCTTACTGGCCCGACTGGGCCACAAGGAAAAAAGAGTTGATTTCTAGCATTGGTTATAGAAAAAGAACATATAAATATAATTATCCTGATTATTAAAATTAAATTATTATGATTATTAAATAAATTACTATGATTATTACAATAAATTACTATGATTATTACAATAAATTATTATGACTATTAAAGGTGCACCTGTAAAGTGTCAGATATTGCCCAAAATGACATTTGAGACTTCAATCCTGTACCAAAATCATTGTAAGATATGTCCGAATGATGTGTGAAAGTTTCATTGAAAAAGAACACTGCTTTCCTGGTTAAAAAAGCGAAAATATGCGTCAGCTTTTACAACGGACGTTTATGAGGTTTATGACCGTTCATAAACGCTTTAGAGCTGAATGATAGATATCGTCATACTAAAGGGGCATTTGAAAAAATCTAACCCTATTTTATTCTTCTCTTACCATAAGCTAAACAACACGGTAGAAGAGAAACGAGGAAGCTCCAAGTAATTTTCGTGGAGTTAGACACTTTACAGGCATCCCTTTAAAATAAATTACTATGATTATTACAATAAATTATAATGCTTGTTAAAATAAATTATTATGATTATTAAAATTAATTATTATGATTATTATAATAAACATGATGAGTTTAATCCTGCCTGTGGGCAGACAACTCGAAGAAGATTATAATTAGGTATTATTATAGTATGCCCTGAAAGATGATCATTTCCATGCATCGTCTCCTTTCGTAATATGAGTATCATCACCTTTCATAGTCAGTGGCCAATTTCCATGAGTAAGCTACAAAATAATTGAGGGCCTTTCTAACGACTTCCCATCATGCAACAGCTGGGACCTCTTAAAAGCTCTTCAAATGTTCACATATTCTTGTTAATTTGATACGAACAGTACAAAGTGCAGAGAAGTCTGATAGCAGAGTTATTACTGCTAGTAGCTTTGCGATTATTAAAACATACTTTAAATTTAAACAATTAATGATGTAGGATAAGATATACTTAATATATTTATTTCAATGGAATCAAACAATTTTGATGATTTGGATGGGTTTCACCCAATGTTTATACATGTTCTTTGGCTTTAAATTTTGTTTGTTAGTGCTGCATTTAGTAAATGATCCGTACAAAGAACTTTTAGCACCACTATTTCAATGTAAATAGATAACGTTACATACAGGTAATGACGAACAACTGAAGATAAAATGAATGGAGGAAAATGTCCTTAAAAACGGTTGCTTTAATATTCAAATCATGCCCATTATTGATATGAATAATAGTATGCCTGAAGTTACAAGCCCATTAATGTGACCCCTTTATATCTGGCATTCACCAATGACATGTATGCCTTGGAACATTGTAATTCCTATAATTGGTCTGTTAACAGTGTACACTTGATGATAGAGAAATGACCTTGAAAATAAATGAATGGGTCCCACTGATTAAAAAAAGACAAGAAATACAGCTGAAAATATTGTTGAAATATATATATTTTTTTCAATAATTGATACATAACAAATATAAGAATATCAATAAAATAAAGCCTCCGGCCACTTCGTTGGCATAAAAATTACTTTGAAAAGACAAAAGCATGCACTGCACTATAAATAAGAAATATGAATGAAATAAAAGAGATTTGGTAGAAATGTCATAATTAACAAATGACCATGACAATTAGAAATGTAATATAATCATTAGATTTAAATGGCCGTTTTGCCCATGACCCTCTCTAGTGAATTTAATTGGATGCTAGATAATGAGCCCCTATTTATGAAGCGTAACAGCTGAAATAATCAGCTGTAATAACACACGACGTGACACACAGAATAACATCCCTCCTGTCTATCCCCCCTGAACATCCCAAGGAGGTGTAGTCAAACCTGTGTATAGTGACCACCGAAGGGAAACAGGAAAAGTGGCCACTGTAGACAGGTGACCTCTATAGACAGGTTCCATAAAATTGTACAGTCAAACCTGTCTATAGTGACCACCAAAGGGAAACAGGAAAAATGGCCACTGTAGACAGGTGACCTCTATAGACAGGTTCCATAAAATTGTACAGTCAAACCTGTCTATAGTGACCACCAAAGGGAAACAGGAAAAGTGGCCACTGTAGACAGGTGAACTCAATAGACAGGTTCCATAAAATTGTACAGTCAAACCTGTGTATAGTGATCGCTACCAAAGGGAAACAGGAAAAGTGGCCACTGTAGACAGGTGACCTCTATAGAAAGGTTTTATAACATTATTTTTTCTCTGCAGGAAATCACTTCTGGTGGCCACTATAGACAGGTTGACTGCTATAGACAGGTGAACACTAAGACAGGTTTGACTGTAGACGGTCACTATAGGCAGGTTGACTGCTATAGACAGGTGGCCACTAAGACAGGTTTGACTGTATAACAGACACTGCCATCACTGGTCCTGAAATACTCTAGCTGGAACTATGGGGAATGAACAGTAAATATTTATTATTAGCAATTAAATTGTCTTAATTATTGTCAAATTAATATTGCCATTTGGGGACCATCTATACTAAAACCTTGGGATAACAGTGGTTGTCAATACAAGAATCTTATTAAACTCAATGTCCATTGATGTCTGAGCAAACAATAAATATGTATACTATACTTGAAAGAGGTTTGACTTAATTTTGTAATGGTCTTGTCAGCCAACTAAAATAAAGAACTTTTCAAATGTTCAAGGCCCACACAACAAGCCTTGTCTACAGTATTTTTATGGAAGAGTCTCAATGATGATCAGCCCTATATAGTATGACGTTAGTGCCCCTCGAAACATATCTGGGCTGTAATAACATACTGAGGGACATGTTTAAATACAGACACGGCTATCATTTTCATTAAAGGACAACTCCACAAAAGGCTTCCATGGCAGCGTGGGAGTACATTTTTATTGATTTTCTGGGGGAAATCGTTTGAGACCTTCACTGATCAGACTGAGGCTGGATCAATGCTTTTATAGACAAGAAGCCATGTTATAAAAAAGGTTGTAATGATATTCAACATATTTAATTTGACCACTAGGATAATTTTGATCTAAATGCACTTTGCATCTTTCTTTGCATCTTATATTAGAGACCAGAATCAACTTGCTGAACATAGTGTCACTTTCATTTGGTTGTAAAGTGCAGGATTTAGCTGGGTTAACACATCTTTTCAAGAAGTAGACTATAGGTTATTCTTAATATATATGTGTAATAGATGTGACTTTCTCATTTATGAGACCTTCATTTATAATCCTATTCAAGGCACAGAGTGTTTTAACTGTGAAACCTTTCTTGCATTTGCAGCACAGTGGGAAGGTCGCATTCAAATGAACTAACACACTGAGTTAGCTTGAATTCCATGCCCGAGAAAAGATGCAATGACCAATGGTGGAATTGAATTGAAGAAAAATGAATAAATAATCACAGGACCCGCGTTGGAAACCAATCAATGCCCCAGCATTTTATGTCCTTCAGCAAGGCATTTAATCCACATTGCTGTTATCTACCCATGAGTATAAGTGGGTACATGGTCGGGTGTTAATTAGCCTGTAGTGCCCTATATAATTAGAGCATCTTGGGCTAGCATGCTCCCCAGGGAGTTGAGATGGTGCACAAGATGATTGGGCTGGTTTGAATAGTACCTGATGACCAAGAATAACAATGCGCCTCTGAATAGAGTACCTAGATACGAGGGTGTTCTGTAAATGCTATATTATTATCATTATCATTATCATTATCATTATTAATTATCATTATCATTATCATTATCATTATCATTATTATTATTAAGTTAAATCCTAATCAATCAATGAACAAATGCCTACCTTATCCACATGAATGTAGAAGAAATGATCCCTGTGGTATAAAAGTCTGATCAGCCTCCGGACCTGTCTCAGTGCTCTGCCATGGACCACCAACATGTACGCTATCCGAGCCCGTGGTTGCTCCAATGAAATAAAGGTGTTGTCATTTTCTATTTCATTGATGTATTTGGCTGAAATTAAGAAAAAAACATACAGGAAAATGAGTGAGTGGGACTGTACTGGAGAGGTGACCCTTGTGTTATCATTGTCTGGTAAGCCTTTGGAACTGTCTTAGAGCTCTGCCATGGACCACCAACAAGCTATCCGAGCCTGTGTTTGCTCAAATGAAATTAAGGTACTGCCATCTCTCTATCTCATTGATAACTTGGCTGAAATTAAGAAAAAACATACACGAAAATGAATGTGTGTGACTGTACTGAAGAAGTAAGCCCTGTGTCATATTTTTCTGATAAGCCTTTGGAACTGTCTTAGAGCTCTGCCATGAACCACCCACATGTAGGCCGACTGAGAAATCAGTTGCTCAATTGAAATTAAGGTGTTGTCATTCTCTATCTCATTAATGTATTTAGCTGATTTCAAGAAGAAAATAAACAGGAAATTAAGTATGTGATTGTACAGGAAATTAAAAAAAGATGCAGGAAAATGAGTATATATGGGACTGTACTGAGGAAGTTATCCCTGTGTTACAGTTTTCTGATACTTCTCCGGACCTGTCTTAGAGCTCTGCCATGGACCACCGATATGTTAGGCTATTCTCAGTGCCCATGGTTGCTCAATTGAATATCTCAATCTCATTGATGTATTTGGCTGATATAAAAAAAAAAGGATGCAGGAAAATGAGTATGTGGGACTAGACAGAGAAAGTGATCCCTGTGTTAATACAGGACACATGAATACTGAAGAAACAAAAGAATAGTGACCTGCGATGCACTATCACAGACAAGAAATGTACGAGAGAGCAGTCTGAGAACCAAGAAGACAAATGAGGCATGAATTGGGAAAGGGAAGGGGAAATGGGATGCCAGCGGGAAATGAGAGGAATATGCAATTGAAAGGAACATGTGTACATCTAAATGTAGATATGCAGACATTGAGATCTATTAACCCATTGGCTGCTAGAGCCGGGTGGAACTACTCACTCTAATGCAATGACATATCATAGGAGGACATTGATTAGAAGAGGGGGGATCGGGAAGGGAGAGAGGGAGGGGGCATTGGGAGAAGTACATGTAGGCAAGTGATCTTAACCCATTGGATGCCGGAGCAGGGCGGACTTGGTACTAACTCTATTGCAATGACATATCATAGGAGGAGATTGATTATAAGAGGGGTAATTGGGAAGGGAGAGAGGGAAGGGGCATTGGGAGAAGTACATGTCGGCAAGTGATCTTGATGTTTAACACTTAACGTGCCAAGTGCTTGCATTGAAGCTACCGCTTGGATGCCACGTCTGTGATAGCAAGCAATGGTAATAGAGAACTCGACCGTGTTCATTGTATTGTACGATGGCATTGTATACGTATGTGGCTCTATTGTTCAGTGCACACCCTAAAATTTGCTTTCCAATAGATTCCTTTCAAATCCCCGAAAAAGCAATTTAGCTGTGGCCTTCCAATTAATGTGGCACTGGGAATGTACTCCTCTGGCACGTTTGGGGTTAAAGAATAAGATCTTTGCCTAGTGCAAACATTTACTTCTACATGTAGTCAGTTTCCTTTGTGTTTATAACCGAATGATTAAAAATGTTATATCCTGGCTATGGGGGAAATCAAAAACCTTAATGTATTTACACAGGTACGGAGATGGTGAGGGGTAAATGATGCTAGATGGGGATGAGATGGGGATGAGATGGGGATGAGATGGGGATGGGAGGGGATGGGAAGGGATGGGAAGGGATGGGGTGGGATGAAATAATTTACAGTAGATACATGTAACTTGGTAACATAGTACTGTTCGAGCTATGTCAGGCGTAAGCAAATGCATGATGATCCATTAAGGGAAGTGGGTCTACCATGACAGGGGCATAGCAGAGGCAGGTGAGTGGAAATAAGGTTCTCATGAACTCTTCTGAAATTGATGCAAATGGGCAAAGAAACAAGAAATGGAGAAGGGAGGAAGGGGAGGAGGAGTGATGGAGCGGGGTAGGGGTGCAATAATGTGCAGGAGATAACTTGGTAATGTGGTATTGATAGAGCCGTTTCAGGTGTATGCAAAAACATGAACCGTTAAGGGAAGTGGGTCTACCATGACAGGGGCATAGCAGAGGCAGGTGAAGTGGATATTGGAACTTTAATCTACTCTATATAGCCCAATGAGGTGAAAAGAGAAAGTGGGAAGAGAGGGATGAAGAAATAATAACAATTTAATCATAAAAGGGCAATGTCAAGCGCGAGCAAAGCAATAATAGATGTTATCTATTGATACCTTGATAAGGACAGAGTGAAAAGTGAAACAAAAAAATTTGAGGAGGAAGGAGGAGGGGAAGGGGGAATGATGGAGAATTAATTATCAATGGTCTATGTCAGCTGCGAGCAAAGAAATGATAATTAATAGATAACACAATGCTAGATATTAACGTTTAGTGCTTTGGTGGCCCGATAAGCTTATTGTTAGTTGTCCTGGACCAGCGGGCCTGTGCTAACTTTGAGCATTGGATAAAAAGATTTCCTACCTTGGTAAGGGCAGAGCCGAGGCAAGTGAAACAAGAAATAGAGGAAGGAGGTAGGGGAGTGGAAGTGATGGAAGAATGATTATCAAAGAGCTATGTCAGCTGTGAGCAAAGAAATGATAATTGATTTCCTAGTTTCCTACCTTGATATGGGCAGAGCCGAGGCAAGTGAAGTGGGTACAGCGTCCGATCCTGCATTCCGCAAACAATGTCAGTAATCTCCTGCTTGCATTCTGCCGTCTGCGCCCGGCTAAGTGCAGAGATGGCATCTTTACTCTCGATCGGACACTTGGACTCGTACTCCAGCACCAACGTTGCGTTCCCAGTCGGCGTCACCCGGACAAGTTTGCTGCGGTAGCGGTGCGCTTTGAGATCATCCGCGTTGAGCGAGTTGTTAGTGGCTCCTGCAGCATCCCCTGGTTGTACATGGTGATCGCTACTGGCCTTGTGGGCACTGTTCCCCAGTTGGTTGGATGCCTCTTGGTCCACAGGCTCTCTGGCCCCGCTGCGAATCAGGGCCTGGTCTTGAACACCCTTCCTGCGGTCCAGGCTCTGCACTGGCTCTTGCCCATTCCTCCTTTGGTCTTGAGGCAAGTTCTGGACCTGGTCCTGCCCACTCCTCCTCCGGTCTAAGGGTAATTTCTGGTCTACTATCTGACCCCGTTGGTCACTAGTCCTTTGGTTTGACTTTGTCTTCTCCAGGTATCTGATTTGCTCGTCCAGTTCTTTATGTAAATCTAATGATGGTTGCTCTAAGTCTTGCTTTCTCTGGACTGCTTTATGTCTGTTTGGTGCTCTTGGAGGGTCCTTTCCAGCATTTATTGATTTTCCTTTATCCTGGATAGGAGATAAAAAAAGATTTGAAAATAGTAATTAAAATTCAGTTCAGTTCAGTTCAGTTCATTTTATTTCCACAATTTAAAATACAATTCATGTGTACATTCACAGTAAAATACAGGTAGTTTGTTATACATCAAACTAAATAATAGTAAATTATGTGGTGGGGACAACAAAAGCAAACAATAAGCTTATCGAGGTTGTCCCCCGAGAGAAACATGCAAATTAATCAGTTACAATGTAAATTCAAAAATGAATACTGTTTCGAGTAGACACATAAAGTAAAGAGAAACACACACGGACAGACGCACACACACACACACACACACACACACACACACACACATACACATACATATATGCCAGGTTACCGGACTAATATTCACTGGTTAGCGGCATTTGCCAAAAGCAATAATTTATATTTACGTTTAAAGGAGTTCACAGAGGGGCTGTTTCTAATTTCATTTTCAATGTGATTCCAAATAATTGGTCCCTTATAGACAAGAGCCCCAGGGGGGCACGACGCTCACCTGAGGTCAATCAATTCACATCTGGCGCATGTTCTCTCTGCATATACATTGTATGTATAAGGAGAAAAAGATCTTTGAATTTTATACATTTTTTATCCTTTTGGGGCCCTCCAATTAGACTCCACTAGAAGCCAAATAGTAACATTTAAACAACTTGGGAACCCCTACCACTAAGAATGATTTCAACAAAGTTTGGTTGACATATAATTATTCAATTGGAAGAAAAAGACAAAAATGTTAATTTCTCTTGGAAGTCCCCCCCCCCCCCCCCTCCCAACATATTACCCCCACAGAACCCCTCAGGGGCCATCGAAAGAAATGTCATGAACTTTCATTCTTTTTCAAAAGAGGCATCTATAAACCAAATATCAGGTCTTTAATACTTCTGTATCTTGAAAAGAAGGATGTTTAAAAATGTACATATTTTTACACTAGGTGCCCTCCCCTAGGGCAATCATTGGTTCTTGAGAAGAAGATGAAAATGCATATTTCCTATGGTAGGGCCTCAAAAATATTGTTACCCCACAGGTCCCTTATGGTGCCACCCACAAAAATCTTGTGAACAATTTTCATTCTTCATCAATAGAGGCATCTAAATGTGAAATATCAGGTCTGTCATACTTTTAGATCTTGAGAAGAAGATTTTTAAAATTTACATATTTTTTACACTCAGTCCCCTCCCCCAGGGCCCCCTGGGGGCTACGCCCACCATTATAGCACATTTTGTTCCTCTACCCCTAAGGATGATTCCTGTCAAGTTTGGTTGGAATCCAATCATTGGTTCTTGAGAAGAAGATGAAAATGCATATTTCCTATGGTAGGGCCCCCCAAAAAATGTTACCCCCACAGGGCCCTTATGGGGCCACCCAAAAACATCTTGTGAACAACTTTCATTCTTCATCAATAGAGGCATCTACATATGAAATATCAGGTCTGTCATACTTCTGGATCTTGAGAAGAAGATGTTTAAAATTTACATATTTTTTACACTTGGTGCCCTCCTCCAGGGCCCCCCTGGGGGCCACGCCCACCATTTTAGCAACTTTGGTTCCTCTACCCCTAAAGCTGATTCCTGCCATGTTTGGTTGGAATCTAATCATTGATTCTGGAGAAGAAGATGAAAATGTATATTTCCTATGGTAGGACCCCCCAAAAAACTGTTACGCCCACAGGACCCTTATGGGGCCACCCACAAAAATCTTGTGAACAACTTTCATTCTTCATCAATAGAGGCATCTAAATATGAAATATCAGGTCTGTCATACTTCTGGATCTTGAGAAGAAGATATTTAAAATTAACATATTTTTTACACTTGGTGCCCTCCCCCAGGGCCCCCCTGAGGGCCACGCCCACCATTTTAGCAACTTCGATTCCTCTACCCCTAAGGATGATTCCTGCCATGTTTGGTTGGAATCTAATCATTGGTTCTGGAGAAGAAGATGAAAATGTATATTTCCTATGGTAGGGCCCCAAAAAAAACTGTTACGCCCACAGGGCCCTTGTGGGGCCACCCACAAAAATCTTGTGAACAACTTTCATTCTTCATCAATAGAGGCATCTACATATGAAATATCAGGTCTGTCATACTTCTGGATCTTGAGAAGAAGATGTTTAAAATTTACATATTTTTTACACTTGGTGCCCTCCTCCAGGGCCCCCCTGGGGGCCACGCCCACCATTTTAGCAACTTTGGTTCCTCTACCCCTAAAGATGATTCCTGCCATGTTTGGTTGGAATCTAATCATTGATTCTGGAGAAGAAGATGAAAATGTATATTTCCTATGGTAGGGCCCCCAAAAAAACTGTTACGCCCACAGGGCCCTTATGGGCCCACCCACAAAAATCTTGTGAACAACTTTCATTCTTCATCAATAGAGGCATCTAAATATGAAATATCAGGTCTGTCATACTTCTGGATCTTGAGAAGAAGATGTTTAAAATTTACATATTTTTTACATTTGGTGCCCTCCCCCAGGGCCCCCCTGGGGGCCACGCCCACCATTTTAGCAACTTTGGTTCCTCTACCCCTAAATATGATTCCTGCCAAGTTTGGTTGGAATCCGATCATTGGTTCTGGAGAAGAAGATGAAAATGTAAAAAGTTTACGGACGACGGACGACGGACGACGCACGACGCACGACGCACGACGGACGACGGACGACGGACGACGGACGACGGACAAAAAGCGATCACAATAGCTCACTTGAGCCTTTGGCTCAGGTGAGCTAAAAAGGGAATCTTTTGAAACATTGGATTTCACCAGAGGAAGATGATAATTTGTTGATGACCTTGTATTATATTCATGAACATCTTGATTCAAATAGAAATAAGAAGATATTAAATGAGGCAATTTGTCTTTAGAACATAAATACATAAATATTGCAATATTATAATTATTCAAATCAAATACATTTAAAATCTTCATTTTGGCAAAGAGAGGCTTTGTGTGGGCAAGATAAGCAGAGCTGGACATTATCCGGACGGCTTTCTTTTGCAATAAAAATAATCTATTTACATAAGTATCAGAAGCATTGCACCACGCTATATTGCAATAATTTAAATATGGAAGAATTATTGCACTGTACAGAGTTTGTAATATATAATGAGGTAATTGGCGTAATCTATATAATATTCCAACACCTTTAGAAACCTTATTACAGACGACACCAATGTGTTCATGCCACGATAATTTATTGTCAATAATAACCCCTAAAAATTTGAGAGATGAAACACATTTAATACTTTCATTTCCCAATTTGACTTCACAATCTATATTTATATGTCTCTTTGTGAATATCATATAATTTGTCTTCTTAACATTTAAAACTAATTTGTTAGCAAATAACCACTGAGAAAGATTTACTAATTCAAAATTAAATTTATTATATAGTGTACAAGGATCTTTACCGGACATGAACACACTGGTGTCATCTGCAAATTGAATAAAATGAAGATCATCAGAGACATTGTAAATATCGTTCATATATATTAAAAAAAGCAAAGGGCCAAATGAAAGTTTATCAAACATATAACTTAAGTTAAACGATAAGCAAGCACGATTGAGGATACATGGTTTTAAGACTGAGGATAAAAAGAATAGCCAATTTACAAATATATATATTATAAAGGGTCATGATCTTGAAATGTATATAATGCGTATAAGAAAGTAACAGGGATTGGGGTAAAACGATTAATAATGATATTACATTAAGGTCTATTTTAGCTCATCATTTCTTTATCTACCTATCAGAACAATACTGCTAAATCATTCATCATCTGCACAAAACAAAAACAAATGTAAGTTAAATAAGAGCCAAGCTTTTGGACCTAGCAGATCCCTTATCGAGGCCAAAAAACAAGTAACAAATGTACATCAACACCAGAATCAGAAATGGATAACACTCAAAACACAGAATCAGAAATGGATAACACTCATAACATGATATAATGTCAGAAGATCTAGCAAACAGCCTCTTATCGCTTCAAGAAAGTAAATACACCTATATAAGACTGGTCCTACGTCATCAGAAGGACACTAAAACATTCCGATTTCTTTTCTTTCTTTACATCAAGTGGCTCATACATACATGTAAGCATGTTTTATTGTTATAAGAATGTTTTATTGTTTGTATATACATTGTTGTAACCCAATTTCCTTTATTCCGTTGCCCTTGAACTCCGAAGATTAACCCATTCACCCGTTATTATTATTATTCCCTCACTGATAATGTGGATTCCCTTAGAATGTCCTTATTTCCTACATAGTATGCGTCCTAGTATACCAAGTTTTCTATTGTCAATGGGTTAACATCTCCCATCATAGTCACATTCAATGTGTTCAGAACTTGATGGCCCAAAGTATGGTTTTGTAGAAAGTGCTACCATATTTCTTTTTGTTATCAAACGATAGGCACGCTCTGCTTCAATGAGCACATTGTGGTAACGCAATGAGCGAATTCTGGTAACCTGGTGGGCCCTGTATTAAACTCTACAGGGATTGCTAAATTGAGTAGGATAGGGTTAACAAAGGATATGTCAGGGTATAAAGAGGCACTTGAGAGCTGGAGGCAGTTTGTTCTAACAGGAGGAAATGCACATCTTATATGAAGGACTCTCAAAACTCTTTGACTTTCATATTTTATTGATTTTTTCTTTTCTTCAAATGATTCAGTCAAGCTTCCTTCTTAAATCTGATGTAACTACCCCATTCATTGCCATCGTCCAAAGGGCAATGTCAGGAGTGAAGATGCACTCGGGGGCTAGAGGCAGTTCCTTCTGCCGTTCTGCCAAGAGAAATAAAAAGTCATAACGACTACGGTATTCAAACTCTTGACTTTCATAAATTTTATAGAGTCTTTCCTGATCATTCATTCATCCAGCCTTCTTCTAAATTTCTAGTCCCCATAGTTCTAGAAGAAGAAAACACACATCATAAAACTCTCAAAACTTTTATCTTAAAGGTGCACCTGTAAAGTGTCAGATATTGCCAAAAATTACATTTGAGACTTCAATCCTATACCAAAATCATTGTAAGATATGTCCAAATGATGTATGAAAGTTTCATTGAAAAAGAATACTGCTTTCCTGGTAAAAAAAGTGAAAATTTGCGTCAGCGTTTACAACTAATTACAGTATGACGTTTATGACCGTTTATAAACGCTCTTGAGCTGAATGATTATCAATGATAGATATCGTCATACTAAAGGGGCATTTGAAAAAATCTAACCCTATTTTATTCTTCTCTTACCATAAGCCAAACAACATGGTAGAAGAAAATGTGGAAGCTCAAATTAATTTTTGTGGACTTAGATGTACTTTACAGGTGCACGGGCGTGCACCTTTAAAGAGTTTTGTTCAAATCATTTATTCATCTATCCTTCCTTATCTACATATAATATGTAACTAGTTATCCCATCTGAAAGAGGTAAGAAGGGAGATGTCACAAGTGAAGATGCACTCGAGGGCTAGAGACAGTTTGTTCTGCCGTTCTGCCGGGAGGAAACACACATCATATAAGGACTCTTCAAATTCTTGACTTTCCTTCTTCTTTTTTTCTAAATCATTCATTTACCTAGCCTTCATTAATCAAATGTAACTACCCCATCGCCATCGTCCGATACTGAAAGAGGTAACAAGGGAGATGTGAGGAATCAAGATGCACTCGAGGGCTAGAGACAGTTTGTTCTGCCGTTCTACCAGGAGGAAATAGATGTCATATAAGGACACTTCAAACTCTTGAGTCTTGACTTTCACATTTTATTATTTTAGTTTTTCTAAATCATTCATTTACCTAGCCTTCCTTTATTCAATGTATCTGCCCCATTGCCCGATGGGACATGTCACAAGTTAAGATGCACTCAAGAGCTGAAAGGCAGTTTGTTCTGCAGTTCTGCCACGTCAAAACTCTTTATGTTCATATACTTAAAAGAGTTTATTCGACCATTCATTCATCTTTCCTTTTTTTTGTCTAATGTCACTAGGTACCCCATCGCCTTTTTGCATTGATCATACATACATGTATGTAGGTACACCGAAACGAAAGTAATAACAAGGGAATTGTCAAAGTGAAGATGCTCTCGAGGGCAGTAGGCAGTTTGTTCTGCACATCATAACGACTCTCAAAACTCTTGACTTTCATACTTATTTTTCTTCATATCATTCAGTCATATATCCTTCTTTTATCTAATGTAACTACCCCATCGCCGTCGTCCGATTCTGATAGAGGTAACAAGGGAAATACCACTGTTGAGATGCACTCAAGGGCTGTAGGCAGTTTGTTCTGCCGTTCTGCCTGGAGAAATCACACGTCATAAAGACTATCCAAACTCTTGACTTCGCTCTTGCTCTCTCCCACTACCCTTGAAGCCAAGGGACAAATATCAAATTTACATGAATATTTCATTTTACAGGGCCTCAGAGATCTTGTGCTGGATGGTACTAGTGGCAATGTTTTTTTTTAACCATGGAAGAAACCAAATGCAGTGCACAGAAGATTTGGACACAAGTAACACATAATTAATCAGAGGGGACAAACTATTCAGGTGTGTGTTTTTTTCAGAAGCAGTGACAAAATACCTGGGAGCTTATTAGTCTCAAATTGCTAAAAAGAGCCTCTGAAGATTATAAAAGAGCCCCTATAGTTTTGCATAGATAGAGTTTAATGCAAAATTAATTTAAGGGTGCCATTTTCATGCAGGCTAGCTTGAAAAGTAGCCCCCCCCCCCCAAAAAAAAAAAAAAAAAAAAAAAAAAAAAAAAAAAAAAATTTGCCCTGAAATTGAACAAAATGGTTTTATATGGATCCCTCGATATCTAAAAAAAAACACACATAAACACACACACAAAATCATCACATTTCTGCTAGGACTGAAAACCAAAGCCATGTTGAATCCTATTCAAGTGTCATTGGTGTACAATTGTGTAACAAGTTCAACAAAATATTTCACAGCACAAAATACAAACAAAAATCCTTTTAAAGTGACACGAGCAGTCATATTACACAAAATCTACATCAGGTGTTTGACCTAGTAGTGGATGAAGAGTCTAGTCTAAGGAGACAACTCAACCTCTTCCGATCCTTGAGACTCCCATCATTCAACAAACCAATTCAATCTCCCATCCACTGCTCCATCCCCTTTTTTGTAACTCTTTTCTAAACTATTGGCAATTGAAAAGGCAATCAAAATGTCAGTGCCTGTCATTCCGCAGAACTTGACACTAAATGGAAGGTTTTGATAATGGTATTGCCCCAGGACAGAACACCATTCCTTCAGATCTTTGACCCTTACCATACAGTTTCCCTGTTGAGCGCTCTTTCGGCATTCGTTTAGTACTGTTATATTTGACATCTCAAATTTCAATAGATATTTTAACAATTTAAATGAATACATTTGATACTTCACCTAGCATTAGTAGAAGATTTACAGCCAATTTACAGCCTTGCTATTAAATCTTCTGTGTTTATTCTTTCTTTGAAATAAAAACAAATATATAATTATTTACAGCCTTGCTAATAAATCTTCTGTGTTTATTCTTTCTTCGAAATAAAAACAAATATATAATTATGCAAAAAGATAGGTGCATGTCTTGCAAATCCTTAGTAAATCTTTGGTTGACATTATAAACAATAGTTATTTCTTCACCCTCCTAAAGAGTAAAGGTATCAAGAAACACCATGAAAACAGATTAATACAGTAATGCAAGATTTTGATAAAACTTACAAAACATCTTTGTTTCATTTTACAGAATTTCAAATTGCAATGAATTGCTGAAGAAAAAAGGCAAATGCAGGAAATTAAATAAAGTTAGATTTGTGCTAGAATGAAAATACAAATCAGATAACTTTTTATAGCCCAGTCACATATCAACGGATTGCGCAAACGTATGTCAAACGGAGAGCTAAATTTTTCATCCGTTCTATGCGTTTCTTGTCCGTTCCTTGTCCGGTGATGTACGTTGTTCTATGTTTTGTACATGAAGCAATGGAGACGACTTTCATCACCGGATAATTTAATTTCGCAAATTTTCTATTCGTTGGGCATACGTTTCCGCTATCCGTTGATATCTGACCGGGCCATTAAGTTGGAACTTCCCTGTCCCCAAGTTTGCAGGATTGTACCATCTTCAATCCTTTCTTTCATTTTATTTTACATAATTCGTTTTTTTTATCATCCCCATATCCATCAGACAACTATAACAAAATCAAAAGTGGAAGTAAACAATATAACATTTTTAAAAGGTTTGGAAGATAAATAGATGCTCCTATAACGGCAAGAGGACAGTTTCCTCATTCACAGATCCATCTAAAAGGGATTTTATTAGGCAACGTACATCTCTTCGCTGGGTCATATTGGTTGTAGGTCATACATGTATTTGTTGGCGGCTGATGGCATCCAAAGGATTAGGGCCTAACAAATTGTCACAACCGCAATGTCAATGCACCTTCGACCCTATAGGCTCACTTTTGTATGGTCTTCTTGTTCTATGAAAACAAAAACAAAACAAATATATTCTGTTACATGTATCCTTCTTTTAGCAAATGCAATTTGGGACAAACTGTGACTAAACAAACTATGTAAATTGTTTTGATAGAATTACAAAATATCCATGCACATATGGGTTATATTGAGCATATTGCAGATTTCTTGACTTTAAAGGGTACCACGACCCACAAATAATATTCTCATAAAAGAAAGGTAACATCTTGAGTAGTCCATTCCACCAAAAAAAAATCAGAAAAATAGGTTTTCAGAAAAATATACATAATTTGGAAAAAGCATCACTATCATACTACAACATGTGTTCAGGGGTCGGCATACAAAGACTACCTTTTGTCTAGGATGAACGCATCGTCCTTGATTCTATTGTCTCCAAACGTACATATGTGAATAGAATTGGCGCACTCGCAAATGTTTGGCGCGTACGGAACCATGAAATAATAATGGTTCTGTAATTAATTGCATTGTTTATGAAGTGCAAAAAGTGATGAATGGTTGATGCAATGTATATTGTTGTTATCTCATATGTCCACAGGGTATTGTGTGAAAATTTCAAGTCAAATGGACATTGTATGGCCAAGGAATGAGTGAAAATGCAAAGTGATATTCAGTAACTCACTGCACTCACTTTGTACACGGAAGAAAAACTCGCCCGGAGTTTTTCTTATCTGAATACTTCAATCATACATATCTTTGTAACGAAAGGGAAATTTGAAAAACCGAAACCTGTCCCGTGATTTTATTGTTAATACGAATACAACAAGGTATAAGGGAACCCCTAGAATTAAAATTTTATCTTGAGGATTTGGACAATGTTACTAAGTCCCTTTAAATTCATGCAAACATATAAAATTATGAAGAATTAAAAAGGAGCAATTATGATTTCAATTCAGTGTACACTATACATTGGAGTATTACATGAAGGTGTATGTATTGAAATACAATGAAGTACACTGATTAACATCTCAAAATCAATATTCATATTTATCATGAATCAATGTCATTTCCATCACACCATACGGAGTGGGTTAATCCTCCAGCTTTACCCTTGAGATGCCTAGATCTGTCAGAACAGAAAAAACAAAACAAAAAGTGAAATGATGGATGAATATTTTGATCTCAACTTCCTCGCAGCCCCCAGGTATGTGGGGCATCAAAACATTGAAACGTTTGACAAAAACAAAAAACAACAATTTCTGAGCCATTTGTCCTTCTCTCTAAATACCATAACCCAACTTAGTATGTTCTCATTCAATGTCCTTTACATGTTGCCTGGAAAGGGTTATTTCATCCATTCTTCTGTTTATCATCTTGATCTTCTCTCTCATTACCATAATCCAACTTTGTATGTATTGAATGTCCTTTAAACGTCTTTACACAGAAAGGGTTAATTCATCATTCTTCTCTCTACCAATCCATCATTCTTCTCTTTTTGGCAATCTAGACCTACAGCAGTATGTACAGTTCAAGGTCACTGTATAGTGCTAAAAGGCCTGTCACCAATTCCTGTAGAAGAAGGGTTATTTCTCTATTTCATTTTGAAATAAATAATAAAATAAAACATCTTTTTGAGATGGATTTGTAGTTCAAATACTTCAGAGCAAAGCAAAAAATGTAGATCATAAAAGGTTGACAGTTGGCTTCAATTTTGGTGGAGGAACTTTAAGTCCTGCCTGAAATATGACATTACTCCTTAATGTTTTTCATTTAATATTTTTATTTTGGAGGATTCTTTTTAGCACCTTTGAGGGTACCATAGTGACATGTTCTCATGACACCTAGGAGCACCTGAAAATGGGGGGGGGGGGGGGGGGGGGGATGGGTATGTCTCCAGAGGGTTGCACCCCCAATGCATTTACCCCCATCTGTCTTGGCAAGAAGATTAGGTACTTTGTAAACTAATACACCCAAAATGGTTTTAGACTTGAATCCATTCCATAGCCGGCATGCCCTAGTATGAACACTCATTCGTCATCCATCTTTTATCCACCTCTGTATCAGTGACAGGATTCTTCTCTCAAATATTCCATCTTACATCTCAAGATCAAGAAGAAACAAGAGGAAAAGAGAAAGCGAAGGAATGAGAAATGGAGAGGAACACGATATCAAAGTTTCAATTGATGACAGAATTCTACCATCGATCAGTTTATCATGCATCTTGAGAGCTATAGAATCAAAAGGGACTAGATACTTTAGTCAAAGGAACAACATCTAGAAGAGTTTCAATCTGTGACAAAATGCTATCATCAACCATTTTATCTTACAATCTTGTAGCCAAGAGAAAACAGATGAACAAGAAGAAAAGTTTAAATCAGTGACAAAATTCTACTGTCAATCAATTTATCACGCATCTTGTCTTGAGAGCAATCAAATAAAAAACAACAAGATGCATTAGTAAGAGGAACCAATCAGGGACAATCCTACCATCAATCAGTTTATCATGCAACTTAAGAGCTATAGAATCAAAAGGAAAAACAAAAAAGATACTTTAGTCAAAGGAACAACATCTAGAAGAGTTTCAATCGGTGAGAAAATGCTACATGTAAGCCTATCATCAAACATTTTATCTAGCATCTTGAAAGCTAGAGTGATAGAATCAAAAGGAGCAAGATACATTAGTAAGAGGATCGACATGGAGGAGTATAGGTGGTAAAATAGACAAGTTTCAATCGGTGACGCAATGGTATCATCAAACTTTTTATCTTGCATCTTGCGAGCTAGAGTGATATAATCAAATGGAACAAGATAGCAAATCCAAATGGAACGACATCTATAGAAGAGTTTCAATCGGTAACAAAATGCTATCATCAAACATTTTATCTTGCATCTTGAGATAAAGAGGCTCAAGAAAGAAAAAGTTTGAAGATGGAGCACAACTGACGTCTTCATCTCCTTCTCTAGATGAGGATGTGTTGAGAGATGCAACCATGGACAAGCACTTAGCTGGGATTCTTCGGGATTTAAGCAATCTTGATCTCAAGAGCCCCTTCAAATTGGCAACATTTCCTGCCACGTATATTTACAACTAGCGGATATCCCCCTGATTGATAGCTTCTTTTACAGTTGCCTATTTTTCTTTTCTTCTTTTCTATCATTGATAGTCTTCCATCCATCCACTAGGGTTTCATAAGTTCCAAATGGCTGATATTGAAAAAGTGTTCTCCCTGGAGTAGCATGGCCTTACTGATTGTGGGGGTGGGGGGGGGGGGGGGGGGGGGCACACTCCATAGATTGTTGGATTGGAAATATAAGATCACAAAAACACACATTTTGTCAACCATTCATCACATTTTGAACATGTCAACAAAATTACAAGATAAATAAATAATAATATATGTACTCAATTTATATAGCGCCTAATATGATTGATAATCAGCTTTCAGCGCTTTACAATGATATTACCCCCGGTCATAGGATACAATGCAAACCAGAACACATTGTATGCACCTTCTCCACTCCCTGGGGAGCATTCCTTCCAAGCGGCTCATGGGCATCGAGAAGATTGTGAACGTAAAGGCTTTCACCTCCTACCAGTTCCCCCTTTAAAGCCAAGTGCAGTTTTATGAATACGGGCCCTGGTGCATGAGGGCATCAAGAGGTCATCAAGAGGTCATCCAGGGGTGCGCTCAGACATTTTTAATGGACAATTTTTTATCAATTTTATTTAACCCTAGATCTCATCCCAGTTTAGCTTCCCCAGTGGGCTGCTATAGGGATTATCACTTCAAGGTTCAAGGTACAATGGCACACCCCAGCATTGCACGGTAACCCTTTTAATTCAAATCGCACTTGATTTTATGCACTCACCAAACTTGCTTTTTAAATGTTCTAGTACCATACGGAATGTAGTAAAGAAAGTTCAATACTCCAGGATGAACTAAAAGCATGTGTACCTCTATTGTTGAAAACATAATTTCCCCCCAGAAATGTAATTCAATACTACATGTATGTGATTTCTGAATAAGTATTGATGATTTTATTCAACCAAACTGGCTTTTTTATGGTCTAGAACAGAATGTAGTAAAGAAAGATCAAAACTCTAGGATTGAAAAACATTTTTAAGCACGTCAGTTTTATGGTTAAAAAACCATATATATGTAATTCAAACTATTATGTGATTCATGAGGGAGAATTTATGGGTATTTAATTGGAGCTTGTGCAACGATCATGTTGAAATGAAAGAAGCTCTTGATAAAGACATCTATTATTAAAAGGGATCTAGTAACATTGTCCAAATCCACAAAACTTACTTGGTTCTCTCGTACCTTGTTAAAGAAGCATGGAAAAGGTTTTGGTTTTTCAAATTTGCCTTTCTTTATGAATATACTTATGTTTGAAGCGTTAAGAATTTTAATCATCCGCTGGAAAGTCATAGCTGTGTACAGAGTCAGCGCAATGAGTTAGCAAATATCACCTTGCATTTTCTCTCATTTCTTGGCTATATAACATCCATTTAACATGACATTTTCACACATTATTTAGTGGACATATCAAAATACAAAAATATAAATGTTATCAACCATTCATCACTTTTTGCACAGTATGTCAACAAAGTTACTAGATCCCTTTAAAAGGGACATTATACAGTAGATGTTAGTCATTTAGTTCGTTCCCAGAAATCAAATTTGAAAAGTTAAAAAGGAATGTTATCTTTGAAGAACAGTTCTTGCCAAAGGCTATTGTAATTAAATCTATGATTAGAGATTCTTTATTAAGTGTGATTCTCTGCAAGTTACAAACCCGTTTCATTATTTCAAAATGGATTATAGTACTCAAATTTGAAAAATTAAAAGAAACTTGCCAAAGGCTAAATAATGTAATTAGAACTATGATTAGAGATTCTATGTAAGTTGTGATTCTCTGCAAGTTACAAACCCTTTTAATTATTTCAAAAAATAATATTCAAGATTGAATACCGACGACGTGTTAGCTTATAAATTCTATAAATTCCAGCTGTATGACATTGGTTGTAAGCTGATACGGAGTAAAAACATTTATTTTTTCTGAGTTGATTTATGAACACTTCTTTATCTGTAAGACACTTGATCTCCGAAGCCTGTATACATAATAGACAGATAACAATACAATGTATGTTTTTGAATTCATCCAGATGGTATGTAATAAATAACCCAATATATCAATTAATGTAGAACATTCAACATTTGCAAGTTTAAGGTCGTTTGTCACACAAACATATTAGTTTCCTACACATTACACATTTTGTAGTTTGCAAAGGATTCTAGTATTTTTGGCTATAAACATCTTAAGGGAAAAAATGAAGTAAAGAAAATAAGAAAATGGAATGCATTCATAAATGTGACCAGCTACATGTGTAGCATAACCCTGCACTTGTCAGTAATTAATGTTTTGGAGAAATGGTCATTTTAAGTTCACATAATGTGTGTAAAAGACTTGTGATAGTAAAATTGAAACAATCATATCTTCGCCAATTATTAACCAATTAGTTAGGACAAAGCATCAAATGAAATCTTGTAATGAGGCCTTTGCAATGGTATCAAAATCTACATTTTGCTTTTTACTGACAAGTGCAGGGTTTTGCTATAGCAGGTCACAAATGTTGAATTGTAATAAAAAAATGAAGTGTTTTAAAATTGCGTGTCAATGTTCTTTACTTTAATCCCATCTTTTAGACAATTTGAACACATTTCTATATTTTCAAACATCACATGAATACATACAAATCTCAGTAGCTGGCAACTTTTAGACATATAAATTAATTTTATTGGTCATTAAAAACCATGAAAATACTTGCTGAAGCTCAATATTTCTGAATGAAATGTTAATCATTAAATTCAGAGAATGCACAGATCATGTACAAAGTGAAGTAAATGATGGAAGTAGCGAGAAAGGTTCCCACCCATCCAAAACCAATTATTAATGTTTGCAAGTATTGTTTGTTTTATCATCAAATGACTATCTGCAAACATGAGTGCCTAAAATGTTCTGTTTAAAGTCTTAAAGAGACACTAATTATGTCCATTATGAGATATTTAGCTCTCGGTTAAGTAAATATATGCAGATACTCAGTTTCAGACTCAAATTCTGATGTTATTAATGAATGGACAAATAAAAGATGACAAATGCTGTGGCAATGCTACTGCTGATGTCATTTAAATGTTTTGATAGACTGGCTGTCTATCTAATAGTAATATTTGAGAACATACATGAAGATGCAGTATTGATCTTGTACAGTTTATACAAAAAAGCTGTCTATTACAGATTATTTTATCTTCATCACCATCATCATAATCATCATCATCATCATCGTCATTGTCATGTCATCATCGCTAATGGATGAAGTTTTGTTTAACCTGTCAACTTTTAACTCCCCGTTCATTACATGACCATCATTGTTAAGGATTTCCAGAGACTTCCCAAATGCCACCTGTTGGGGCCCTCCAGTACAAAGATCCAATTTATGTCAAGAAACAGTCTCATCTCCTTTATCATCTTTATCATAACCATAATCCCAATAACAGATGTTAATATCCCAATTGTTCTGCTTCTGCTATAAATGGGTGAAGTTTGGGTTAACTTGTCTTGCGGGGCTTGTTTTAAGTTCATCCACTGACTTTCCAGAATCGAGCAATCACCCCAAAAATCACTTTCACATAGTCAGCAGTTATCCAAAAGAATCTGGAGTGTACAATTATCCTCCAGTTTAGGATCATAAAGTTTCAGAGGTCATATCCTGATCGAGGAAGTTTAAGCACGAGACAAAACCCAAGAACTTAAATAAAATGATTAGATTAAATTAAACATTGAGATAAAGTTACTGAAAAAAAAAAAATTGTGCCTGTATTTGGTCAGAAGTTGGTGCAATAGGCCGAAGCCAAAAGCTATATGACACAAAACAACAAACAGGAAAGCTGGTGAAATGAAATGAAATGAAATGAAATAAAGATTATAATCCAGATGTGTACACTCATACTCAATAGATTACATTGCATGATCTCCAGGGAAGTTGAAACGAGGGGCATCATCGTCAACTCTATTGAAGAATGATTTAATGATATCAACTGCTAAAATTGTGGATAAAACCAAATGAAAGGTAAATAAATAGATTGTTACACCGGTTTTCATCTGCAGCTGACTTAGGTCAGAAGTTGGAACAATAGGCAAATTCTCTAAGGTGTGACTTGAAGCAGGAGATTTGGGGAAAAGGAAATTATCAATTTTCAACACTAGTAGTCTATTATACTGTGAGTTATGTACAGAGAAGTAGGATAAGATGATAGATCTCATCTTAAACTTTTCTCCGCTGAATCAAAAGACAAGGATGAGTTGACATATTTGTTCTCCGCGGAGTTGAGCAACCTAGATGTTTCATAAATATCACTACTTTTTAAAGATAATTTAATGCAGCAAACTGAGTAATAAAGACAGAAGGCACGTGAGAAAGGCTATATATCACACTTTCATTAGCGCCTGGCTTGGGTCACAAGTTTAAACAATGGACAAGTAATGCATTCACTTTAGATTTTAACAAAGTCACTTTATTTGGGATTAACAAAACAGCCTGGAATAATGGCACAAATTCAGAAATTCATATAAAATTGAGAGGGAAGATCATTACAGCACACAAGTGCACTTCTGGGGGTTATTAGCATGGGCGTCAACAGGCGGGGGACGGGGGGGACATATCCCCCCCACTTTTGAAAGTGGAGGGGATTGTCCCCCCCACTATTTGTCATAAGTGTTATGTTTGATCCGTAGATTTTATAGATTTCACTGTGACATATACATGTATATGTGAAATTTTTATCTCAGATATGCACCAAATCGCACAATTTCAAGCCCAAAAGTGCAAAAGCTCCCTACTGTGGGAGGGGGACACCCACCCTCCCCCGCTCGGTCGCTTCGCTCCCTCGCCGATGTCCCCCCCACTTTTGAGAAGCTGTTGACGCCCTTGGTTATTAGTGAAGTAATATCATTCATCCTCAACTTTATGGCTGACTTAATTAATGCGTGGGGATTCTACTTTGCAGATCTCCAGTTTGAACTAGGCTAGTTTGTGCGCACTGCATAACACTGAGCCAGTGTGTATTACGCACCGTGCACAAGGCATCCACAAGAATAGATGGCACTGCGTATTTGATTTACGAATCCGACCTACTTTTCAGATAAGAACGTGTTTGTTTCACATTTGACTATGATAGATGGATCACAACTGCCAAAGCATGATTTTTATGTTTATTTTGATGGATGGAACACAATTTAAGAATTTGAAAAAAGGGCATATCATCATGTTACCAAACTGACAAAAATAAAGATAAGAACATGATTTCTTCACATTGACTTTGATGGATGAAAAACATCTGCCAATGATTTGTCTTCAAGGTATCCTTATCTCGCCCACCTGTCCTCTGAAAGAACAAACAACATTAAGCAAATCTTTGCAATCATGAGGTTGTGAATCATAACCCTGACAGGGGTGAAACAATGAGCGCTGTATCTAACCAAATGTGGTGATAGAATTACTTTCCAAGAATTACATCCAAGTTCAAGAGTTAAAATTTCATCAAACAGCTATACAGCAGGAGAAAGTACTTAATTCTGTTGATTCTTCATAAATTTCTTTCCAACAACAGACCCGTGCATTCATGAGGTGTATGAGTTATAACCCTGGCAGGTTGATACCCTAGCTGGGATTGAAACAATTTACATCTTTAGCTGAATGTGGAGCATTGGGTGTAGAGTTACATTCCTTTCTACAAATTACATCCCAACTTCAAGAGTTACATGTTCAGTAAACAGCTAAGAAAGTACTTTATTGTGTTTATTCTTCATAAATTTCTTTCAATAGCAGAGTAGCAGACCTGCGAATTCATGAGGTGTGTGAGTTATAACCCTAGACAAGGCTGGCAGGTTGATACCCTGGGATTGGAACAATGGACATCTTCTTCATTTTAACTGAATTGATGGAGAATTGGAGGATGGAGCTCTGGATATATAGAGTTACAGTCCCAGTGTACAGAATTAAAAGTTCAGAAAACATATAGTATTTACTTTACCACTCAAAGATGAATGTACACAAATACATAAAGGCCTTCAACTGACACGATTTAACAACTCTGAACATTTCAAGATAACATTCGAGTAGGGTTTGTATAATTCAATTATGCATGATCCAGGGTCTAATTAATCAAACTCTTTTGTAAAAATTTGCATGCAATTCCTACAAAGAGCTCATTAATGGTTACGGGCGTGTATATGCAATCCCCTTCAAAGCAGAGTAACAAATTACGCACCAATTTGTAATGCAAATGTGCTCATGCCATCAGACTGATGTGCGTCCTGCCTCTGGATTAATAAACTGACAGCAAAAGTAATTTGGTGGAAAGAGACTCGACAAATAGGAATAATTTGGCAGCAAAAGATTTGTCAAATAGGAATAATTTGGTGGCAAGAGATTGATCAAATACGAATACGTTGGTGGCAAAAGATTTGTCAAACAGAAATCTCGCTTCGTCAAACAGACGCAGCTCTGTATGTAAACATAGTCTGGTCGCATCGCATCGATGCGCTGAATTTCATCCGAACATGGGATTACTTAGTTAGGGAGGGCCGCTTGATTGGAAAGAGATTTCTAGACCAGCAAAAAGTAATCAACGATTGGTTATTCAATCCAAAACTAACTTGCTTGGAAGGTGAGGGGGGCTTCAAGGTAAACATGTGCAATTAATTCATGGGGTCCCTTCTATTTAAGCTTCATATGCCTGCTAAATGCAATAAAAGCCAATTCTTAATACTAAAAAAAAAATCTCTCAAATCTGGGGATGTGAATAGAATATATGTCACTTTAATATTTTTTAAAATATTCAAAAGCACTTGTAATTCAAGTTTATTTTAAAGCCCATCTAGCCATTTTGATATGTGGTTTATTAAAGGGGAAGGAAAAGCTGGAATTTTCACTTGCTGTTCGTAATAAGTGCAGAATTCTTGTCACTTTTAATCGTATATTTCCTCTTGGGTATCACTAATAATGAAAAATTATTTTTTTAAAACCAATATCAACTGTTTTGACTGAGCACTGGAGGCTGCCATGTTTTTCAACCACACCATATAAAACTTCATCTGATCTCATTTGACACTTAAATTGGTTCATTGTCATTTTGATTAGGAGCTCAGTCAATGGGTGACATTATCAAAAATTAATTTTCAACCAAATATGCTCTTTCACCAAGGTGGCAGGTTCTAGTCATGCTTCCAAACAGCACTTAGGTCTTTAGGACCCAGGGGGTGTTTCACAAAGATCCCATGTCGAACTTAACACTAAGTCAGACTTAAAATTCATGGAAATCCATGTGTAGCTTCAGAATTAAACATATTCAATAGCACAAATGTGAATATTTGAAACTTTCCACAAAATTTCACATAAATAACTCGAAGTCTAAATCATTTCTATCAAAATGTTAGGCCTGTTTAAAGAACTCATTTAACAATTTTACATGGCTTTCCATAATTGTAAGTCCAACCTTAATAGTGTCAAGTTCGACTCGGAATCTTTGTGAAAGACCCCCAAGGTCTTATGTGCAATGGGTGCCAATCTGTGAGGTCCTGTTCTCAGATTTAGGTTCTTTTGAAATGTAGGTTAGGCTGTGAAAAGCGGTTTAAATTCATCTAGTTTTGACCCCATTCTTTAGTTCATATGACCCACAATAATACACGGTTCCCATTAGATTGACCCACTTACACAAGCATTTCCCCATGGAAATCAATCTCATGCAATTTTTTCTTCATTTTGTATCATTTATGTCCATTTTCGAGGGCTTTCAAGTGTTAAATATGCCGAAACATTTAGACCTGTAGCACGAATGCATATTTTATCCTATTTGGTTTATCTGTGATGAAAATCTAAGGCTGTGCAAAGCGGCATCTGCCTTTGACCTCATTCTTTTGATTGTATGACCAAAATACCTGTCGGATTGACCTATTTGCACAAGTGTCTCCCCGTGGAAATCAATATCACACATAATTTTTTCATTTTTGCAGATCTTTTATTAGAGCCCATTTCTAAAGTTATATGAACTCCAATTTCCCTGGTTATACGCTCCCACCAGTCCCCTTCTCACCAAACATTCATACATGTTCCTGTAGCAAACATGCATATCTCCTTCCAGCTATTTCATCTACATGTACTTGTATATAGGGTTTAAGTTCATCAATCATACATGTAAATGGTTTATGCTTATTTATGCTTACTTTATGCAAACTTAATTTTACATATTTCAAAAAGATAATTCAATGTGAAATGATTTGCTGACTACGCCATGGAGAAATATTCTGATTGTAAACATACAGAATGATAAGATAATGTTCCTTTAAAGAGTTCATGTAAGGAGAAACTTGCTAGATCCACAGCCTCACAGGTTCTACCACAACTACATATACAATGCATTATTACTTTGACATCTGATACAGCATGTACATGCAGGAACCTTTGGAGTCTTCCTGGCTATGGTAGTTTCCAAGGTAAACATTCTAACTTAATGTACATATAGTTCTTCATTTCTAATAGACCTCAATCCCTAGGGACTGAACCTTGGACATGACCTTCTTGGTTCAAAGGTCAGCAGGGGTCATGAAGCACATGTAGAGGGTCTTGTAAATGTTCCAGTTGGAGTAGTTTTCTCAGGGGGGAGTTTCCACTTCAGATAAACAATTCCAGTCTACTGCCTGAATAGTTCAAAAAGTTCGAATAGACCCTAAAATAGACACTAATCCCTGCAGACAAAACCTAGGCATAAGCTTGTGGGTTCAAAGGTCAGTTGGGGTCAAATGCATCTAGGGAGAGGTTAAGTAGAGGGGTTAAATGGTTCCTGCTCTTGAGTCATAACACATGAACTTGTACAGTATGTAGGTATTATGTAGCTATGAAGTTCTGGGTCACTGTAAAAAATGTGACTGGAAAAAATGGTTACACCAATCAAACTGACAAACTTGTCAATGTCATAAGTACAGCTCTGAATTTCCATTGAAAAGACCCTGGAGGCTGAACCCTGGGCATAAACTTCTGGGTTCGAAGGGTCAAATGCGTCTAAGGAGAGGTTAAGTAGAGAGGTTAAATGGTACATGTTCAGTACCTACGTAGATATGAAGTTCTGGGTCACTGAAAAGTATGTCACTGGAACATATTTGGTTACACCCGATACAGGTATTTACTGTATAAACATTTACAGCAGACATGGAGAAGACCGAAAAAACACAGACACATACATACATACAAGTGAAAATTTAGATGGAGTACCATACTCTCTAACGTAGTTAACAAACACACTGAAAATGTTTTGATTGACTTGTATGGGCTAAAGTAATGTAAAAGAGTTTTAACCTGTTCCTTTCCAGATTCTGGAATCCCCATAGAGTTTGTACAAAGCCCACCCGGTTCCCGTAAGCAACAGGTTAATTTAAGCACATCATTATGCATGCATCCCATGGCTCCAATATCACAATCAAACAAAGACCAAAGTCAAATCAAAACATAGAATTGTAGGGTGAGAGTGAGAAGGGCGTAACATGGATTTTTGTCTAAATTGAGTTACACATACCATCTTATAAGTCGGAGCCACCTCAACATCATGATGGGAAATTTTCAGATACTAATTATGTCAAATTTGTTTAACATTCCACAAATATAAATCTTTAAAAGAGAGCTACATTGGTTTCTACATAGCTTTCAAACTTTAAATATTATTATCTCTGAAGTACAAACAATTACTTATCACCCTTCTGATTCTCACCTTACAAAATACATACATGTTCTAGAAGTAGCAAGATATCACAGGCTGCATCAAGCAAACACCTGCAACGATGAAGAAGGCAGTCAATACTATCATGCTCGTGTCACCAGTATCAATTCACCAGTATGTGACCAGGGCTGAGGGGCTCGGAACCGACCCAGCCCAAACACCAAGCTAATTAGAATCACTGGCTCTAACTCATTGGCAGCTATAGCTGCTATAGACAGGTGGCCACTAAGAAATACCATAGAATGATATCACAGCAAGAAGGTATTACCAGCGACGATGAAGAAGGCAGTCAATACTATCACACTTGTGTCAGCAGTAACAATGCACCAGTATGTGACCAGGGCTGAGGGGCTCAAAACCGACCCAGCCCAAACACCAAGGTAATTACAATCACTGGCTCTAACTCATTGGCAGGTTGGCTGCTATAGCAGTGAAAAAAATACATGGAGGATGCCAAAAAGAACCCCTGAAAGTCATAAAAGAGCCCCCGTAAATTTGCATAGAGTTTAATACAAAACAAATTTCAGTGTGTTAATTTCATGCAAGCAAGCTTGAAAAGCAGCCCCCAAATAATAAATATTAATGTTTTCCCTGTACTATAGACAGGTGGCCACTAAGAAGTACCATAGAATGATATCACAGGTTGCATGAACCAAACACCCGCAAGGATGAAGAAGGCAGTCAATACTATCACGCTCGTGTCAGCAGTGTCAGCAGTATCAATGCACCAGTATCATGACACCTCTGTAAAGATCATATTTACACTCCAGGTACCTCTATCAAGTACTTATAGAGGCAGGGCTCGACACTAGCACTTGCCTGATTGTCTGGGGCACATATAAACTGATTTTGGGAAAGTAAAATGTCATAAATAAATGATCTAGTTTGGTTGCCCCATCAGGAAACTAACCTTTCCATTCACCCAATAAGAGAAAATTGTAATTACAATGTATTTACTGTCAGCGTACATATCTAGAAAAAAAAGCAAGACATTTCCCAAGCAGATTTCTATCTGGGTAAGTCAATTCTGTTTAGTTGCCGAAACCTAAATCTGGTGGCTCCAAACAAAGAAAAACATGAATAATGCTTTTATACAATGTATCTAGTTGTCCATTCGGGCATCAATTAAATTTGGTGTCCTGAAGCTATTTTTTATTACCCCAAGCCAACGTGCCTGAGCTTATTTTGAGTATTGCCCAAATTAGAGGAAAGAGTTTAAATAATTAATTCAACTTGTCACAGAAGTGGCTTGATAAATTATTAAAAAAACATAAATTAATAATCTGCAATGGTTCAATGGAGAGATCAATCAATTAAGTTTCTATAAACCCTTCCTGGATGAATCGAAATCTACATCCATCGGAGAAATAAAAGGAGAATGTTTGCAACTCTTTTGATTAAACTACACACAAATATTGTCTGGGGCTCAGAAAAATCAATGGTGCTTGTCTGGGAGTGGACTTTTCACACCTCCATATTCAGTTTACTTTCATTAGCGCTATGTTTAATTAGTGTCTGAGACAAATAGGAAAGATACCGTGGGTTGAGAAAGAGAAATAGGGCCTTAAATTTGTTCTTCGGAGATTTAAAATCATGTTTCAAGTTTGGGAGCCCTGTAGAAACCAAATGTAGCTCTCTTTGATAATTTATAAATATTTTGAAAATTATAAATAATTATCGTCTGAAAAGGAAGCCCCAATTCCCAAATGGTATGCATAACTCAATTTATAAAAAAATGGACTTAACGCCTGTATCACTCAAGACTGATGATATACTCGCTCCAATCTCACATTATTTAGTGACCTGGGATGAAGTGAGAGTAACATGTGATTTTTACAGTAGCAAGGCTAAAAGAGAAAGCAAATATATGCATACAAGGACAAGGGTCCCAGGGATTGTATTTATTTGAAAGAAATGTAACGAGCTAATGCAAGCTACCCATTTTATGTTCCCTCAACAAAACTGAACAAACAGATTCTTTTGTCATTATATGGTACTCATGACTGAGAGGAAACACAAATTTGTCCATGTTCCAACTTTCCATGTTCCAACAATTAGGGCTCAGGGAACGCCCTTATCACTCTAAATGGATGAAGCCCCCAAAATGCATGAAAGAGCCACCCCCCCCCCCCAAAAAAAAAAATCATAACAGAGCCCTGTCCATTATCATAGAGTTCAATGCATACTGCCGACAGTCGTGAAAAGTGTCCCACAAAAATACCATTTCACCTTTCCCCCTCTTGTATTGCAAGGATAATTTGATATCCTTAAGTGGTCTTTGGTTCATTCAGCTTTAAACTTGCGAGGCCAAACCAAAGCTATAGCAATACACCACAAAAATTTGGCAATATGATTGTGCACACTGCTAATACAGTCGCTTGCTACTTTGAAGTCTATAGTTCCCCATAAGATATATTGGATGGACATAAGTGGGAAAGCGCATTATGGATCAATATCATCATAAAACTAATGAAACCACCCTGAAGACCGGTGCCAGGTTTAGCAGGGAGGCAGAATGGAGGGGCAAATTGAAAATATGAAATGATGAAAAAAGATCATGAAAGAAAGAGAGATAGTAACATAAAAAGAGGGAGAGAGCTCGAAAAGAGAGGGAAAGTGAACATACAAGACATAGAAGTATGAAGTGATGAAAAAAAGACAAGATTAACCCTTTGTTGAAAAGAACCTGGTGGGTTGTGTACAAAGTCTATGGGGATTTCAGAATATTGAAGGAATATGGTTAAGAAAATGATAGGAACAGAGATAGAGAGAATAAATGTGGGGGGGGGGGGGATAGAAATATGAAATTTATAAGGTAGAGAGGGTGAAAAGGGGAGAGATGGAAAGGATAATGAACAGATTAAAACAAATTAAAAGAACAAGATAATGGTGGTAAGAGATAAAGAGAGTGTGTGTGCCTGCTTTTACAGCTGGGAAAGAGTAGGTTGAAGATGCTAAGATGAAAAGGTGGAGGTATGTTTTAGCTGCCATATTTAACAGAGGCAGAGAACAGGCTGGGGAACATATGAAAACATGAAAAGAACAGCCAGTATGAGAAGAAGTTAGGGTGAGAAAGTGATGGTATTGAGAAGATGAAAAGCTGAAACAGGGGGAGAGAGTGAAAGAAATAGAGAGAGGAGAAACAGATAATGTGCCGGTTTTAGTGACCAGATTTAGCAGTGTTCATCTATAGGGAGATAATGAAATTATGAAAAAAGACAAAGGGGAAAAGGGTGAGAAGTTGAGAGATAAAAACAAGGATAAATTGAAAATACAAAAGTTCAAAAGAACGAGAGAGGGTAAGAGATAGAACAGGCATCATTTTAAAATACAAAAGATGAAAAGAAGAAGAGAGGGTGAGATATAATATAAAACGGCTAAATTGAATATATACAAAAGATGAAAAAGAAGAGGGCGAGAGATAAAACAGGGGTAAATTGGAAACGCAAAAGATGAAGAGAGCCAGAATACGGGGTGAGTGAATGGTGAAGAGGGGGAACAGGGTTGGTAAAAGGATGAGCATAATAAAAATCAATGTTCCATTTGCCAATTTGTGCAACTGGGTGCAGACAATATTTTTGGCCTCTGGCACTTAACTGGGGGTTGCATTCTGGCAAACCACATGTACGCGCGTACAAGAGCAGCATTTTCAGCCATCCCTCGGAGAATGAAGCGTGAGAGTGAGAGGGATGCCCCTTTTCACATCTATGTACTGGTTATGAATTTTGACCGTCGCAGAACAATATATACTGTGAATCTCTTCTAAATTTTTACCGTTGCAGACCTTCTTATGTGAATCTTGTGAAATCTATGTAAACTGTAACCTCCACACTAACTTTTTTCTCTACTGGCCCGTTCGGGCAAGTAAAATCATAAATGTTCAAATTCTACTTGCCCAAATACAAAATTTACTTGCCCGCTTACTTCTATATGATATCTACATGTAAGAAATAACATTCTACTCTCGCAGGAGAAGAGAAAGTTAAGTTGCCCGATCGGGCAAGCAAACTAGACCATTTATGAAATTTGACTTGCCCGACATCAATTTTTACTTGCCCCGGGCAAGCGGGCAAGTGTCAGTGTCGAGCAAGGTTCTACATTTTGACCGTCACAGACCGTCTAATGTGAATCGATTCACAGAAATACCAATTATGCAAGTCTTTTTACTTTCTTCCATCTTCATTTTGAACTCGAGATCCCAAGATAAGAAGTCACACACCCATTTGATCGTGTCACAACATCTCCACATCCTTGATAAATTTTTAATTATGGACCATTTGAAGCTAACATACAGTACTTGCGGAAAATTTCACTGGGACAAAACCCCTTTTTAAACTGCACAATTCTATCCAAATTCATATCCAGTAATTTTTTAAAGGAAATTTTACAAATATGTGAGCAATTTTGAAGCAAGAAGCCAAAATACTTTTGTGTTGAATTCAAACAAACTAAACTAAAGCAAATACTCATTAAAAATCTCTAAAAGAACCTGAAAGAACCAGTACTTAAGTACATTTTCACTTATATAATAATATTTCAGAAACGTTTTAAAATACAGAATGATGTGAAATGGGCAGAGGATGGGTAAATTAAAAAAATTGTTCCTACTCTTACGGTGCCATACTCTTATACGCTTTATGAATTAAACAAATCACGTTATGGGGTGGAAATAACCCTGAAGCAATGGATAAGGGTGGCCTGTTTTTATTCATCTCACTGTGTCATAAAAGGCGTGCGAGATATTAAAAACCCATAAGGCACCTTTTAAGTGTTTACACGTCGCCTCCCACCACGCGCATACAAAAACAGGGTCAAAGTAAAGCATGCTTAAAAGCACAAAAGTGTATTAATTGCAAGATAAAAGAAAATACTGATCAAAATATGCACTTCGAATTGCGCAAGATATTAGAACATTTTAATCTACTCTTCTGCGTATTACATAGATGTAGCATGAAGAAGAGAAAGTGACAAGATAGAAATAGGGGGAAATATGTATTTTATTTTTACCATTAATTCTCATGCCCTATATTAAATTAAAATAATAAATAATGCCTCCAGTCATATCGCAGCAGAGACATTAACACCTACAAAGAATCTTTTCAATAATAAAATGAAAAAAGTTCACATCTATGACCATTCTCTGATGCAACAAAAGAAATCAATTAAAGGATGGTCTCAATCTAGGTTAAAATCACATTCTACGCTTTATTCAAAGTCACATATAAATGTATGACCCCCTTTCTATTCATTACAAATATAGGCTATACAAGGTGACAAAAGAACAGATTGATATTGCCCGAGGAATTGGTCAAGTTAAACCCTTGACCACGGAAACTGGGTAGGTTGTGTACAAAGTCTATGGAGATTTCAGAATCTCGAAGGGAACAAGTTAATACAAAAGAGGACATCACACGTAATTAAGACATGCAGCTAGCTTCTGGAGTTGATATATATCTGTCAGTCACGCATCAGAAATCATATGCAAGCAAAGTGGTGTACCGTGTTCACAGTTGGGCATCTTTTTTTATTGGAATGGGGAAGCAGAACAGGTGACAAAAACATTTTGAAATGTAGAAAAAAATAATTACTTATAAATTGTACATGAGCATGATAAAATGTGAGATTACACACCGACTGCAAGAAGTAATGTATGTTCCACAATTTTGAAAATGGCCCTGTAAACTGTCGTGGACTATCAATTCTTTTGCGTAAAGTTACACACCCTTATAACGATTACTATGTCAAATGAATTATCAAATATTTAGATTAATGAACATAAGTGTACCAAGCTTTCTCTTTTCTATCACAAAGATGGTTGCATCATCTTCTTGGTTTTTACACCATAAATGGGAATTTTGTCCATAAAATTAACTGACTGGAACAATCTTGCCTTGATAATTGAAAAAATTGCCAGGGCTGTACACACACTTACCATTCATAATTCAGCCACTTGCAATTTGCATCAATAATACAATAATATCAAGTTATTAAACAATTCAACAACTCAATGGACATTGTGTTTATAAATGACTAGAAAATCTCAACTACCTCACTAAAGAGTAGTGAGAGCTTTACAAAGATTCACATTTATAATCAAGTTATCATGGGTCTACTTGGATTTTATCTGTAAATTTGTAATCAGTTAATCTAATAAAATGTTCTACAATTTATTGACAATTAAGATGTGCATCTACACATCTTACTGCATTGAAATGTGTAAAAATGCCTAAAAGCTATGAATGCCAGTGTAGTATTTCAAAAGACTTCTTTTAGATTCATATTTAATTCATGAATGAATCTTTTTTTTCAGTCCAAAATCTTGTTATTGACAATTTATAAATCAATTTGATGACATCAATAAAAGTGTGAAATAATTTGGAAGAGACAGATGTTTTCAACACCTCTTTCTTTCCGATGAGGAAACAGTTGAAACCATTTTCACTGATGAACAGCGTCGGTGTATTGATTGATTTTTAATGTCGCAATCTATGAACTCACATGAAAATAAGAATCAATACTTCACAGTTCACAACAATGAAAAATAGGGCGTAGTCAAGGATCGACACTAGCACTGGCCCCAGTAAAAATTGATGTTGGGCACGTAGAATTGTAAACATGGTCTAGTTTGGCTGCCCAATCAGGCAACTAGCATTGCTGTTCATCTGCAAGGGGAAAAAAGGTCATTCCTTATGGCCTGGTCAGATATCAACGGATATCGGAAACGTATGCCCAACGAATAGACAATTTGCGAAATTAAATTATCTGGTGATGAAAGTCGTCTCCACTGCTTCATGTACAAAACATAGAACAACGTACATCACCGGACAAGGAACGGACAAGAAACGTATAGAACGGATGGAAAATTTAGCTCTCCGTTTGACATCCGTTTGCGCAATCCGTTGATATGTGACCGGGCTATTACGAAATCTCATTTACGTGTAGTTAGAAGCAAGTAAGAAATTATTTGTTTCACATTGTTTTGGGGGGCAAGTACATTTTATGTTTGGGCAAGTAAAATATGAAAGTTAATGATTTTACTTGCCCAAATGGGCCAGTAGGGCAGCGCTTCTCAACCAGTGGGCCGCGAAGCTCTCTCAGGTGGGCCGCGAGGCCGGCCAAAATGAAAACAAAAAAAATAGATTAAAAAAGAAAATAAGATGTGTCTTATTTTACATGACCACAGCTGAAATTTATAGCAATATTCTGTTACAATCCCATGTTAAACATTTTTTCTCAAAGATTTATGTCTTTACGAAATGGGGAAGGGGAAGTAATAGAAAGCTCAAAGTGTGTTAGGGGCTAGCTAGTTATTTTTCTTGTGTTTTATTGTCATTTTGTCATTTTTTCCAAATATGTTTTTGTAAGGTGGGCCGCGAAAAAATGTGTTAAAAAGGTTTAAAAAGGTTGAGAAGCACTGCAGTAGGGGAAAAAGGGTTAGTGTGGAGGCTTCCCTTGTGTCAAAGCCTTTGTTCATTGTCCGATCAAACAAACTGGGTTTTTTTTCTTCAGAGTTTAGCTGCTGTTGTATATTCCATCAATAGAACTGAGCGATATTCTTCAACACTATGAACAAAGCAAATTATTTCAAGTAGATAATCAAGAGTTCATTCAATTCTGAGCTCTGTATAGAATTACAAAATTATTTTAAATTGATACGGATATGATATATATACAAACTGTAATAAAACAAAATAATAAACTCATCAATTATAAGTACCAACTACATCATCTACGATTGCCCCATCCTTTGCCCACCGTGTAATCTAAATCCCGAACCTGAACAACTTGGATCCCGACACAATCCACAGACTGAAACATGTCTGTGGCATTACATAGAAGCTTGATGAAGTGCACTTACATTTGAAATAACATAAAATTTGCTTATAATTACCCCATGCATGTTACTGAACTACAGTTGCAATTATTGCATTTGAAATTCCTATTGCTCCTTATACATGTAACTGCATGCGACATTCATTTAATAGGCACCCCGCTAGTTTGCTTGGCTATCTTTCAAATTACGCAACAAACATTGAAGCACTCATTATGAATTGTAGATGCTTGGCATTTGAGCAGTAGTTTTTGTCACATATTCAGGACTGCTTCTGAAAATACATAAACTTGGGGTGGGGTCTATGGAGAAATTTGAGAATGCCTGTGAAACCTTAAATTAAATCATATTTAATGGGTTAATCAAGATTAATATTTCTCCAAGTTAAACTTTTCTGTGATAAAAGTATTATTTTTGTTTGTAATATAAAGCAGCAATTGCTTTTAGTTCATTAATGAGGCAAAAGCCAGAATTGCGCTTTAATTCGCTACGTCTACTGCCTTTGTTTGATGTCCATTTCGATGATGAATGATGGATGAATCCATGTGACTGGAAGAATCGCAGCCAGCTGATAAATGAACGAGCTAATCCGTGCCGACACTGTGTAGATAATAACATCATCTACAAATTAATTACGCAGTATTTACCCTCCTGTCTCCACCAGTCGGCAAAGTCAAGGACAATTGGCTGAAATATAAAGTGAGTCCTTTCATTTCAATGTTGACATTACAAGGGCACAATGCACCAGAAAGGCAATTACCCTTTTTTGTAGCTTTTAACGTATACATTTATGTAATATTTATATTAGATTTTCTTAGCAATTAAACTTGCAATCAGCAATTGGCTCCCCAAACATGAGATAATGTTTTGTGCATTCATAAAGGCCACCATTATTTTCCATTTTTTTTCAGATGTTAATAAAGAGGCTTTTTCTCTGTACTCCTTCTCAATGCTAGATTAAATTGTAAGCCATGTGGCCCCGTTGGGCAAGTTAAAACAAGACATCTTAAATCCTAGTAGCCCAAAATCTGAATCTAGTGGCAACAAACAAAGAAAAACATTACACATTCTGTTACATTTGATTGATTTAATATTTGGTCCAGTAAAATTTAGCATCAATGAAATTTGGTGGCCTGAGAATAATCTTTAGAAGCCCCAGGTCATCGGGACCTGTGCTAATTTTGAGCATTGCTCCTTCTTCTTAAAAAAAGAAGAAAATTGCTCATATTCCAGAAAAAAGCGATGATTGTAGCATATTCATTACGACTCGCAAGGCCATTATTGCTGCAAGAAATGGTGCGTCACGATTGCTCTCACCAGCGCCGCTACGGTGTCTCCCCCTCGCCAGCCACCAAACGGAAAACGACTGGGTTTCCTGTTCGGCTAATCAAAGTGACATGGATAAAACAGGCAGCTCTTATTAAATTCTCCCGTCAGAGCGGGGTGATACGGGTGATACGCACCGCTTAGCTCGACGGTGAAAGGTTTATGAAAATGTCAGAGCCATATCGCAATTACAGGGGGGTGTACAGGTATTCCCGTTTGAATGGATGAATCAAGGCAAGGAAGGATCTCCACAGATGGCAGAAAGCAATCAAGTAATAATAATAATAATAAATAATAAATCATTTATATAGCGCAGAAACTATGTATATATATATTCGACTGCGCTTCAAGAGCTCCTATAAATACCATTCTACTACACAATGCTATATAATATAAAGCATAATCATAAATTTAAAAATTTTAAAAAATATATAAAAAAAAATTAAGTAATTTGATATCACATTCTTAATATCATACAAGCCTCCACACTAACTTTATTCCTCTACTTACCCGATTGGGCAAGTCAAATCATACATTTTAAAATTTCAGTTCCAGGATTTTAAGAACTATCAAGATTTTGTAGGGTTGGAAGAAATCAAAATCAAAATCTACAAAGTATGCTGCTAGAGACTTTTCTTTAGTAATTTATACAAATGCAATTGTGCTTCAAATCTAAGTTAGATTTGAAGATTAGATTCACAAGATGTGGGTTCTACTTTAAAACGAGTCTAACGTCTGTATGAACTGAACATTTTGGAGCCTAAATACATCATTTTTGTAATAATCATTCATTACTGGCTACATAATTGTAGTATAAGTGAAACAACAACCTACAACAATAATCAATATTTGTTCTCTTTTGCAAAAATTTGTGAAACTAAATCACATTATTCTAGATCTGGAAATAAGGCCTTACAAAAATAGTTGTTCTTTTGCGAAAAATGTGTTACGTTAAATCACATTACTCAAGTACTAGATCTTGAAATAAGGCGAGTTTAGCTAGCTCTAGCTAGAAGGAGACTAGCAGACAAAATGGGACAATAATTGATTAGATTTAGAGCACTAACCCGCTCAGGATATGTAAACATACATGCATAGATTTGTGTAAATTGCATAATGGCCCCCAGTTAATCAAATCCCTCTCGGCTTTATTTGTACAACTACGTACAGTTTGGTTTTATAGACGACGACGAAGAAAGAGCAAACACGAAAGGCAATATATATCTATACTTAGAGATCTTCAGATTCTAAATAGAAAAATGTATTATAAATAAAGGAAATGTATTTGTAAAGCCATGTGGAAGATAAGAACAAAGAAAGAAGAAACAAGAATGGCAATATATCCTTCCGTTATAGATCTTCGGATTCTAAATGAATGGGAAAAAAAGGAAATAAAGGAAATTTATCTATAAACCTATGTGGTTAAAGATAAATGAAACAATTTTGTTTGTAAAGCTATATGGAAGATAAATGAAAAGAATTTGTGTAAAACACAGGAAATTTTACAAACGAATTGATGCTTTTGTGTACCGAAGTCAATGAACCTTAAGATATTAGTGATGTTTCCATTCAATGAAAATGAATTATTTGGGGAAAGTTATATCAGGTCCATTTTGTCTTTCAATATACAATGTTTAAATCCAAATAAAACTAGCCTCATATTTCTGTCTACATTTTCATGCCACTACCTGCATTAATTTTTTCAATTATCCCACTTAAGTGGTGGTATGACAATATCCAGGATTTTGTTCATAACAAGATACAATGCAATGCTACAGGTTTAAAGATCCATCAAAAATACATGGGGGCTCAGGGAGAATTTGCACCAGAAAAGCCCCAAAAGACACTAGCAGTCACTTAAGCATCACGTCTAATGTTTAATGTTTTCTACTCTCGTTTCAAAAGCGCTCTTTGATATAATGCGACAGTGAAAAAAGTTTGTAATTAAAAGCTGGATTCCATGTCGACAACCCTTGTAACGCAGCATATTGAATCTCAGATAACAAAAGAAAAATAATTATAAAGAGATTAAATTACAAAATGGAAAATGACAGGGAAATTATACACAGCAGCACTTGAAGAAAAGTCGTATCAAAGATCCATTCCCTTGAAAATGGCTTAATTAATACTTGGCAATAAAAAGCTGAAAAAGATGGCCCCAAACAAGGAAAAGGAGCAAACATGTTGTAGTATTTGGGTTGTTTATATTTAGTATATAGTCAGACAAATACAATTTGCCGTATGTTTTGATTTGAAGCTCAATCTAGAACAGTAGGTCCTGGGCCAGATGGTCAGTGCTCCTTTCAAACTCTGCTTTACATTTTAAAGGGCAATGAAACCCAAGCAAAATGTTGCTTTCATAGTCTTGAAGAGATTAAGAAGAATATTCTCTGAAAGTTAGAGCATAATCGGGTAAGAAACAAGAAAACTACGGCTCTTTGAAGATGTCCATTTATTCCTATGGGGAACTCAAATTGGCAACGCACTCTGATAAGTGTGTGGACAACTCTCCATATGCTTTGTACACAAATGTTCCCATTTTTACAGTTTTCTTCATAGTCACATTTTTCCATTCCCCCAACTCATGATATGTTATGTATAAAAGCATTCTACAAAACATATGTTGAACTCGAACGAAGGGTAAACATAAATTTTGAGAAAATTGAAAAAAAATGAAATTTTGTGTATAAAATGTATGGGGAGTTGTCCACAACTTTGCCAGAGTGCGTTGCCAATTTGAGTCACTCAAAGAAATACATGGCTCTTTTCAAAGAGCCATAGTTTTCTTATTTTTCTTGACCGATTGTGCCCAAATTTTCAGAGACTATTCATTATATTTAGTGTCTTATAGTGCATACAACAATTTGTCTGGATTTCATTGTCCTTTAACAAAATATAACATTTTACATTTTAATTGTCTGAATTGAAAATTTACTTGCCCCCCCCCCCCCCCCCCCCAAGCCCCCAAACAATTGTTTTAAAAAAAAACTAAAAAAACAATTGCGATTGCGGTAGGTACAGCAATCTGCTTGGCATATTCCTCGTTTGTTTATCTAGTTGAGATTTACACAAGTGGAAAAACATGTATTTCTTGGAGTTGGACAGAAATGTTAGCCACCCAATGGGATAACTAAACTAGACCATTCATGAAATTTTACTTGCCCGACATCAATTTTGACTTACATGTACCCATGGCAATTGGGCAAGTGCTAGAGTCAAGCCCTGCCTTACATATTGTAATGTTGAAAGCCCTGGGACTAAGACTAATTCACATGTATGAATGAATGGAATGCTAGTCTTATCAGCTTTAGATGTTAAAGTCTTGAGGAATTTCTAATGCATATAAACAAAGTGCGGCACTGCCATGTCCCTGGCATGTGTGTAGGCATTTATATACTTGGTGATGGATATTATATGGGCACGGAAAAATGGAATTTTATTTTTTGCAACTTTTCTAGCTCGCCTCCATGAAAATAGCACTCTAAAATTGCAAATTTACGGCGGTATTTTCATGATATTTGAGGGCTCTTTTGGGCATTTGAGGGGCTCAATCGCCCTAATTCCCCTATATTATTTTGTTTCCCACTAGGGTAGTGTACAAGCAAGTCCACCGAGTTTTACCAATGTTCAGACAAAGTAATAAAATAATGTTCTCAGTCAAAACAAGAAATGGATATTCTGATATAGGCCTGCTTGACATGCCAAAAATCTTAATCTTATCCGGTGTAGATGTTAAAGTATAGTATTGAGGAATTTCTACTGGTGCCACAATATTTGATATGTTGGCATATGTACCTGATATGATATCTGTAACAGTAAACTGTTCTATGTGAACAACAGACAAAGTGATGAAAGATGTTCTCTGTGAAAAAAAGAATATACTTCTACTGTTTCTGATATGGATAGCAAACTATTGAACTGCAGAACTTGAGTGACAAAATAAGATAATAACTTATCATGTCAACAAATAAATACATGGATTACATTATTTAGGAATAGGCTGTATGCATGTATCTTGTAAGTCAAGCATTTATAAACTATACATGTAAGAGAATGTCAGAGGTTCAATTTCACGTCAATACTTGCATCAAGGAGCTTGGACTTGCTTGTATGAAGAAGTGACAAAATCAGAATCTCATATTCAATTCAGGTCAATTTAACATAGACCGAATTAGGTATCACACCATTCAAGGACAACCCAATCCAAATTATGAGATCAAATTAAATCATGTAACTCAGCTCCAACACCTCTCGCTCTCTTCCTTCCCCTCCTCTTAAACCTTTTTTCTTCTCTTATCCCCTTTTCACAACATGCCCAGTTTCCAATTCAGTGCCGCAGATTCCAAAGTATGAGAACAAATTAAATCTACCTCAGGTCCAACACCTCCATCCCTCCCTATCTCTCTCTATCTCCCCCTACTTTTATACCCCTTTTTCTTCTGTTTTCCCCCTTTTCACAACATCTCCAGTTTCCAAATAAGTGCCGCAGGCCCTGACATTGATTCCGACTCTCATAATTGAAATGACACCAAATGCTCTACAAAATGGACCCTTCTTTTATCAAATGTCAATGCTTTTGACGTAAAAAGCGACCAGGCGAACCCAATACTCACCTTCCAGACACACCACTGCATTTAATATTAGGACTTGAAGTTCAAGATCAATGTTCAGCCATGTGCCAATTTCAGGAATATTTCCAGAGAATATGATGGAGGCCTTGAAAGTGATTCTCAATAATTGAAAAGTGACACCAAATGGTTTAAAATAGGAACCCTTCGCTTATCAAATGTCAATGATTTTGGCGGGAAGCGATCAAAAAACCCCAATACTGTCCATCAAGAAGTGCAGCATTATCACTGCATAGCCAAAAACTAGAACTGGAGGTTCAAGACCAATTTTCAGCCATGTGCCATTTTCAGGAATATTTCTCTCCAAGAATATTCGGTTTCATAGTAAAATGCTAGAGGCCTTGAAATTGATTCTCTGTAATTGAAACGACACCAAATGCTGAAGAAAAGGAACCCTACTCTTGCCAAATGTCAATGATTTTGGCGTGGAGCGACAAAGCAAACCCTTCTTTCAGAACACTACTGCATTATCGCTGCATCGATCATCAAAAACTAGACCTCGAGTTGAAGATCAATGTTGAAGCATGTGCCATTTTCAGGAATAATTCCAAAGAAAATGCTGTCTTTCAGACAGAAGACTTGATATTGATTCCCTATGATTGAAATGACACCAAATGGTGAAGAAGAAGCCCCCAAAATGCTATTTTAGTTTTGTTCCCCTTATTATACAAATAAATGCATTGATCACCAACGGCCATGCTTATTGGAGATCAATATTCAGAGATGACTACTAAAGTACATGTACCTAGCCTTCCATAAAATAGTTGTGCCAAAATAGTCTATTAGCAGGGCTCGACGGGCTCGACAATTGTCTAGTTTGCTCACCCATTCGGGCAACTAAATAATTCCTAGTGGTGTGAAAAGAGACGAACTTTAAAAGAAAAAGAAGACAGCCTGAAAATATAATGCCTCCAGCCACTTCGTTGGCGGATGCATACACAATTACAAATTGGTCCATCATTCCACCTCCTTCGCCAACCATGACTCTACATGTACATCTATAACAAAGGGGTCTGCTTTTTACGTGTCACAGAAAAAGCTGATCTTACGATGTACTGTATGGACACCATTATGAGAGTTTGAAATGAAGGCACCAGGTGAAGTTGAACACTTATTGCACATCAAAGAAATGTGCAGGATTTCCCTGAGTGAATCCTCGAGACTGCAAAGCCAGATTTGACTCAATTGCTTCGATGGACTCCCCATCTGCCGAACTTGACCCTAATGGGGCTTTCCAGGTACAACTGTACATCAAGGGTAATTCTACAGCTCCCATGCACACCAATCATTGGTACCAGAAGGCAGTTACAACAACAAAAGTTGTACTACAATATGTTCTAGAAGTGAACACGTGAAATGTGCGTGGCAGTAATGGTAGATGGCTAACAAATACAATGAACATTGTATGTCATTGTCCCTCTTTAGTCAAGAATATGAATAGTCAAGACTGACTCTACATTTATGGAGAATGTGTGTTATATCAACGTCACATCTATTCAGCACATTCAAACTTCAAAGTCTAGAATTTAAAGTGAAATTAAAAAAAACACTGCCATTTTCGCTTGGCTTCACATTGGATTGCGGTATAACCCAAGCATGACGATCTTTGACTCAGACAAGAATCAAACATAGGAGAAAGATCCCTTCATCCCTTGCTCACTCGACATGTTTCTATTTAAGGGCACCACCAACCAAAAATAATATTCTTTTTGGAAAAAAGAGAGAACGAATTGTCCGGGATTCTATTGTCTCCAAACGTAAGCGTGAATAGAATTGGTGCACTCGCAAATGTATGGTGCGTACGGAACCATGAAATAATAATGGTTCCGTAAGTGGTGGTAATTAATTGCATTGTTTATGAATTACACAACCCTTTGCAAAATGTTGGGTATCTATTTGATATCACACAACGGTACCAAAACATATAATTGTGTTGTTCTTTGCCTGGTGGTCCCCTTTAAGGATTGTCATGCATGGGGATGCTACAGCGCGGGTCGCCATTTTGAACTAGGCCAGTTTGCGCGCACTGCATTACACTGAGCCAGTGCGTTTTGCGCACCATGCACAAGGCATATTCAAGATGGCACCACGCATCTGATTTACAAATCCTAACTACCTTTAAACTGAGACAGGAATCGAACATACGAGAAAGATCCCTCCACCCCTTGCTCACTCAACATGTTTGTATTAATTACTGCACTCTATCTGATCGTCTGATCGTCTGATCGGAGGGGCATGATCTAGGCTAATCGCACTTTCATTACATTACAGTAGCTTCTAAATGGGGGCAGGGGCATGGATAATAGGGAGTATGGGGGTCTATCAATATCATACTCCCCATATATGGGCATGTTACTGATCCCCCTACCCCTAGCCAATGCTTGATATCAACCTTTTCCCAGAGGCTTGATGCTAAGTCAGGCAGGTATATAAACAAGAGCCCCAGGGGGGCACGACGCTCACCTGAGGTCAATCAATTTACATCTGGCGCATGTTCTCTCTGGCACCCTCAGAAGATATGAAATCAGTTGAAATCATGCCAAAATCTATAATGTGATGTACTATTTAATCAATAACTTTTGATCCCCTGTACCTAACATTATGATTAACCATAATGTTTGGGTGAATCATAAAAAAAGACAGACACACATATAAGACAAAGCTTAACACATTTCACCAGCCACTGACCACTTCAGCATATTAACCCCACTCACATAGGGACCCTATGGGGCCATTCTGCGATGGCCTGTCATACTTCTGGATCTTGAGAAGAAGATATTTAAAATTAACATATTTTTTACACTTGGTGCCCTCCCCCAGGGCCCCCCTGAGGGCCACGCCCACCATTTTAGCAACTTCGATTCCTCTACCCCCAAGGATGATTCCTGCCATGTTTGGTTGGAATCTAATCATTGGTTCTGGAGAAGAAGATGAAAATGTATATTTCCTATGGTAGGGCCCCAAAAAAAACTGTTACGCCCACAGGGCCCTTGTGGGGCCACCCACAAAAATCTTGTGAACAACTTTCATTCTTCATCAATAGAGGCATCTACATATGAAATATCAGGTCTGTCATACTTCTGGATCTTGAGAAGAAGATGTTTAAAATTTACATATTTTTTACACTTGGTGCCCTCCTCCAGGGCCCCCCTGGGGGCCACGCCCACCATTTTAGCAACTTTGGTTCCTCTACCCCTAAAGATGATTCCTGCCATGTTTGGTTGGAATCTAATCATTGATTCTGGAGAAGAAGATGAAAATGTATATTTCCTATGGTAGGGCCCCCCAAAAAACTGTTACGCCCACAGGGCCCTTATGGGACCACCCACAAAAATCTTGTGAACAACTTTCATTCTTCATCAATAGAGGCATCTAAATATGAAATATCAGGTCTGTCATACTTCTGGATCTTGAGAAGAAGATGTTTAAAATTTACATATTTTTTACATTTGGTGCCCTCCCCCAGGGCCCCCCTGGGGGCCACGCCCACCATTTTAGCAACTTTGGTTCCTCTACCCCTAAATATGATTCCTGCCAAGTTTGGTTGGAATCCGATCATTGGTTCTGGAGAAGAAGATGAAAATGTAAAAAGTTTACGGACGACGGACGACGGACGACGCACGACGCACGACGCACGACGCACGACGGACGACGGACGACGGACGACGGACGAAAAGCGATCACAATAGCTCACTTGAGCCTTTGGCTCAGGTGAGCTAAAAACCTGAATCTGTTGGTCCCCAACAATGGAAAACATCACAAGTCTGCTATTTATGCTTATTTACTAGATGTTGGTGGCCCATATCCCATTTTTGGTGACCCCAACTGCCCAAGCCATTGGGCCTGTGTTTATTTTGAATCTGGGAACATGTATACAATATTTGGGGGATATACTACCTTGAGGTTTTTTTTTGTATATTCTGGGCTTTGTTGCCATTTAAAAATGGCTTAAAAAATAGACAGAATTCGAAGAAATATAATATACATGTATATGACACCTTCAATTTCTGCCTAGTCTCCACCCCTCCCCCCCCCCCCCTTCCCAATTTCCCTTATGTCGCCCCCCACATGACCCAGGCTATGCCACTAATGCATTAGATTAGATGTAGGAAGAATGGAGACAGGGAGAGCTTAAAAGCTCAGAGATGAAATGTTCCTAAATGAATTACCCATTATCCCAGTTCTCAGATTCTCGACTCTCTCTCGGACAGACACATGAATCTCTCAGTACATTCTAAACATTGATGGCAACATAAAATATGAATTACACAACCCTTTGCAAAATGTTGGGTATCTATTTGATATCACAAAACGGTACCAAAACATATAAGTCTGTGTTGTTCTTTGCGTGTTGGTCCCTTTTAAAAGCTCAAAGACGAAATATTCCTAAATGAATTACCCATTTTCCCAGTTCTCAGATTCTCAGTACATCTCTCAGTACATTCTAAACATCAATGGCAACATAAAATATGAACAGTGTACTACAGGTATTGGATTACTAAGTAACCCATCCCTGCCTTCTAATGATCATGAAAAGTGTTCTGGAGACGGACAGCCATCACAAGAGCTTTCTCTTGGTAGAGTATGTCAGTCTTTATAGCGATCTAGCAATTGGGAGGTCTCGGGTTTGATTCCTGGAAAAGCCCAATTTTCTTTGCTCATTTTCATTTTGATTATTCTTTTTATAATGCTGAAATTACTATGCAATATATGCATTAAATAAACTGAACAATACTAGAAATAAACTTGTTATCCATGTGAGCAAGTAAAATTTAAAAAATTAAAAATTAAATATTTTGGTGGCCCAAGACCAAGAATTGGCTGGCCCTAATCAAATAATTAAAAAAATGAAAAGTCTGTTATTTACAAGCATATTCATTTGGGAAAAAAACTGTCTCACTCAAAATATAATTATCATGACAGAAATCCACATTGTGTAGATGTATATTTTTCTCAGAATAACAGAATGAAAAACAGATCAATGCATCTTTAAAATATATTTAGTGGGACAATTAAATGAGCTTCTACCCATCATGAAATTAATAGAGTTCCATATAATGAAGACTAATACAAAAAATATGCAAATTGTATACAACTGTTTTCAGAATTACAGAAAGAGAAACAGATCAATGCATCTTACAAAAATAACTGGGACAATTAAGTGAGCTTCCAGTCAATACAAAACAATTATGACAGAGATCCATATCATTCAGACTTGTGCAAATACAACTGTTTTCACTTTTACAGAAAGAGAAACGGATCAATACAACTTTAAAATATCAATATTAAGTGGGACAAATTGTCTCCCCTCAAAATAAAACTGACTTTTATATACAAATTACAAAATGAGTTATTCAATCCTAAGAGTGGATGGGACGAGACAGATGGAATTGATTGCCAAGGCTAATTACTCCGCTGACAGTGACGAGATGATTAAGACAGTTAATCTCCGCTGCAGTCTACAGACCAACAAGAACTACTCTTAATTGTTTCCAATTATGAGCAAACAACTACAATTTATTCCATATCCAGGGCTCGACACATGAGCACTTGCCCAAGGCAAGTAAAAATATATGTCAGGCAAGTAAAATGTAATAAATGGTCTAGTGTGATTGCCCAACTGGGCAACTTACATTTTAGTTTAACTTAAATAGTTCTACTTCTACTACATCTAGGCCCTGTTGCAGAAAGAGTTGTAATTGATTGTAAATTTGCTATTAATTGCAAGTTAGATCATTTTATTAAATGCGCAAATCTGATCGGTTCAAATGTGCATATTTTCTGATTTGTAATAAAATTGCAACTTTACAATCGACAGCAACTCTTTCTGCAACGGGGCCAAGGTAAGAGAGAAAAATATAACTCCTTGCATGTAATTGTCATCTTGAAACAAGCGAGAAATTCGCCCAAGCAGATCGAGCAACCTAGATGGAGTCACTTTTTCTTTTGTTACATGTTAGTTTAAAGCAAACTCATAATGCATATGGAGGGTCAATAAATTGATACCTAACAGCTAACTGGCAAAATATTAAAAAACAAAACAAAAAAACATGGACAACTAGATAGGCCTTTGAATTGATTTGTGAATGTCTTTAAATATGTAAAATACGTACAACAGCTTGTACGAGAATATGATGTAGTACATTGACCTTAGTTTATTGATATTGCGAACTAACATTTTTGGATATTACTGTGTAGAAGGTTATATTAAACCTTTACATGGATTTAGGGTTTTGATTTTCAATGAAGAAATTTAACAAATTTGCCAATTTGAACAAAGACTGACAGTTTTAAATTACAAATATTCATATAATTGCACATAACTTTATACATTTAGATTGTGAACTAAAATTGTTAACTCATATTGTGGATAACACTGGGTAAATGTACCTTATATAAGGTTATAAACCTATCACACTGGAACAAAATTCAACAAATTTGACAATATGAACCAACAGCTAAGAATGACAGTTTCAAATTACCAACGTTCATATTGTGACACATACAGTGCAGAATGTATTTGAGGTGAATCAACCAACCTTAGCTGTCTGGATAGATTCCAATAGTTGTTTTCTGAAGTTTCACATTTTCACACAAAAACACAAAGTGCCCTGAACCCTCCTAACCTCATCCCACCCCACCCCCATGTACAGTGTTATGAACAAATATTCTAGCAGGCTCTTAAAGGGAGCTAGTAACATTGTCCAAATCCTCAAAATCCAAATGGAATTCTATCAGTTCCCTCATACCTTGATGTTTTTGTATTAACAATAGAAGCATGGGACAGGTTTGTTTTTTAGAATTTCCCTTTCGTTACAAAGATATTTACGATTGAAGTGTTCAGATGTTAAACTATCCACCGGATAGTCATTACTGTGTACAAAGTCAGTGCAATGAGTTAGTGAATATCACTTTGCATTTGTGCTCATTACTCTGCCATTTAACGTCCATTTAACTTGAAAATTTTTACAAACACCCAGTGGACATATCAGAGAACAACAATATACGTTGTCGTTGTATCAACCATTTATCACTTGTTGACATGTCAACAAAGTTACTAGATCCCTTTAAATGGTTCCACATTGCCGCTCAACCTTATCCCACCCCCACGCAGGTACTAATAAATGAACACAAATAGCTGGCACTCATATTAAAAATGGTTCGACATTTCCCAGCTCTAATATGGTCACCCAAGTCCCCAAAATGTTAATAACAGATGTGACTACAAACAAATCAGGGGCAATATGAAAAGACCTCAATATTGAGGCAGAGTTTGCTCTCTAAATTGCCATTTTCACATCTCTGCAAGCTCAACAATAACGCCTTCTGTTCGTTATGAAATTTCTGCGATAGCTACGCGGTCTATAACACTCACATCCATGGTTAAACAAAAATTAAAGCTACTACAGTAGTAGTATGTAAAGATTATGTAGTTCACTTACCTGCAAAATAACAATTATCCTTTTTTTTTAATATACAGTCAAATTTGTCTCAAAGAGCAATGAAACTATGGCGTTCGGCTATTATTATCGTTTAGAGTGTGAACAGACATTTTATTTGATACATAACTTGGCAATTTTGGCCTCCTGGATCCCATGAAATCCTTACGTGAACATACCCACATTTTACTAATTCTTACGGCGGCAAAAGGTGATGGTAGCGGCCATGTTCTTGTAATTGCCCGACATGCTTTGCAAACTATGACGTGTGTGCTACGGGCCGAACAAAAAGCTTTTCACTGATTTGCAGACTCATCAAAGCATCTACAAGTATTCAGACAATGGTTTGAATAGGTGCTATTGAAATGCATTAGTGCATATCACTGACCGTAAGTCTGCACACACCTAATAATGGCGGCCTCCAGTGTTCGCATGAATAGTGGTAAACCTGATAGAAATTTCACATATTTCTCCCAAAGCAGAAATCTGAGTCGGAGTTATGTTATATAATAAAAAGGCATATTACGATGTATCAAGTACGATAAACTCTATTCTTGAGTTGCATTGCCCTTTAAGTAGCAGACACCTTTCTATAACTGTCAAACTCTCTATAGTGGCCACCAAAAGTAAGTGTTCCCCTGCAGAGAAAAAACATATAATAGAACCTGTTTGTAGAGGTCACCTGTCTACAGTTTCCTTGTTTTCCCTGAGGTGGTCACTTTACACAGGTCTGGCTATATTCATCTCAAAAGTTTCCTTTTTATTTTTTGATGGCCTACTGTAGATGAGAGAGATGTTTTTCAATATTATCACAAACAATTTAAATTTCATATCAGTTTATTGCATGTTGGTCTGAGATCAACTCCTTTATTGCCCATCTGAGTGCACTTATCTCTTCATACGTATCGTAAATATCTTTCATAAATGTGTATTTTTTTCATTTCGCAGTTCTTCGATGAGGACATTTATTTGCAGCACCACTGCAAAAGACCATTACCAGCCAGACTTTAATATGGAGACAGAATGCTGTAATTCATGCTAAAAATATCCAACTAACATAAGAAAAGGATTGACACAAGCACTTGCCCACTTGCCCAGGGCAAGTAAAGATTGATGTCGGGCAAATCAAATTTTGAAAATGGTCTAGTTAAAATGGGAGTCTCATGAGTACATGTTATCCACTGCAAAACAAAATGGCGGTAAAGCTCGGGGAAGGGGGTGGACATTTCAAGTTCCACTCACTGCCAACCAGTTTCTAACATCTCCATTTCTGTCAATTGGAGATAATTGTTATTTAAGGCTTGCTGAAATAATAATACAAATAAGAAGAAAATCTGAGATAACTTTCATGCTTAAACTGTCTTGTTAGAAGGTAATGAGCGAAGGAATTATTTTGAAATTGAGACCATTTAAACAATTGAGACCTCAGAGTGTTTATAGTGTTATAATAATGCAAAACTCTACGAGCACCCACACCCCAACCTCATCATCCCAAACTGTGTTAAACCTGGCTACGCCAACATGACAAATTGACAGTGCCTGGGCATTGATCGACTGGCAAGAGACTGCGCTTTCAAAAGCAGAAAGGAAAAACAGAACTGCAGGGTAGATAAACAATGAAGGTATGACGACTCTGTCACAAATATTGACAACAAACTTGCTCGCTCGTGGACAAGCATTCATTAGACCTACACTGGCAGTATTTTGTTGACCAAAAATGGCACAGAGGGAAAAACATAACATCAGGGTGAGAAAACAATCAATGTACGAGCATGGATGGTACGAGTGCGACTTCTTCAAAATTTATACGGAAGAAATACTTTGACAATGTTTGTCGACCTGTAGGCAAGGCCTGACACTAGCACTTGCCCTATTGCCCGGGGCAAGTACAAATTGATTTAGGGCAAGTGAAGTAAAATGTCATAAATGGCTAGTTTGGTTGCCCGATCGGGCAACTAAATTATTGGTCAACTACAAGAGAATTAATGAAGTGGGCAAGAAATTTTTCTGTTCGGGTAAGTCAATTTTGAAAAGTTATGATTTTACTTGCCCAAATGGGCCAGTAGAGAAAAACGTTAGTGTGGAGACTTGCTGTAGGACTTCTCTATCGACATTTATTGATGGAAAGCCTCCAGATTGCTCGTGGACAAACATTCATTGGTATTCAGCTGACCTTACCTGAACTGGTTCTGTTTGCAGAATGTTTGGACTGGATGTCAAATTGTCAATGCAATGACAGGTTTTCCAGGCAGGTTCCCGTTTGTTTTTATTCCTAGCTCACAGTCTCACCTCTTTTGTTGACTACCTCACTGGGAGTCACCCCCTCCCCCCCCCCCCCCCCCCACCCCTTACACACACACAATTTCAAAGTCAAATATTTCACCTTCCTGAATACATCAACATACAACCCCATGTCTAACTGTGTGGACCAACAAGTGCGGCAGACTGAAACCTGTCACTATATCTAACACCAACAATATGAAACCTGTAGAAGGTGACATTACTCTGACCGCACATTTGCACAGCTCAAACATGACAATTTGAGATGTTCTGTCAAATATATAGTTGCCCAAAGTGTCGCTCTTTTATCGATATTTTGCAGGTCACTAAAATTGGACTTGCTATCTCTTATAATTTATATATTTATTGTAAATAAAATATATATGTATTTTAAAATGTCAGCAATTTTGCTCTTTTTTGCTCTTTTTTTTTGCTCTTTTTGCAGTCCACTTAGCCTATCCGATAGGCATCGTGCTGTCTGGCAGGTTCTACCGGCAGTGTACTAACCGCTATATGCTGAATTTGAGCGCGCAGCGCGAAGCCTATCGTCAGTCATGAACGTGAAAAGTTTTATTTTCTTTTATTTACATAGAAAATCTTCGTAGAAAAGCTACGAAGCCCATATTCATATGCCACAGACCAGGTTGATCAGCTGTTTGTCAGTGTTAGTCTTCGTTTGGAAGCTGCCTTGTAAAACCAAACGCGCAACCTTGCACAATACACTGTTAGTGGCATAGAGTAGTGGTTGTTATAGGGTCTCCGCTTCAGACTAGCGTAGGCTGTATGCACTGAACACCGCTCTGCAGTGCTCATGCGGACGTGTCCATTATTTATAGGGTACGTCATTACAGAATATGTTGTTTTCTTTTAAAATAAAGAGTTGAGATTTGATATGGATGCAAAAAGGTATTTTTATGCTTTAGTTTTTATTGTAATGTATCTCATATTTTATCATTATGAAAGTTATGATAACATTAATGTCTGATACTAAATAAACCCCTTAATACACGGTGGAACACGCCACCGATTAGGCATACGGTATCCACATCTAGCGATCTGATTGGTTGATGATTTCTCTCATGAATTTGCTCATTAATAAATTACTCCGAATCGAGTGATTAAAGGCTATATATGGAGCCAGTTTAATAGTTTAATCTTGCTCTCTCACAGCTAGCTAGCTCGCGATCGCATAGAATCTCCAAGCCATATAGAGCCTTGACTAAAGGCTACAGTCCACTAAAATTGTATGTGTTACAATTAAAATGGATAATGTTTTGCCACCTTTTACCTTGATTTTTATTAAATACGAATACAACTCTGTAGTGCATGCCTACGTATTTCTACATAAAGATCTTTATCTTCTCTTCTTTTCATCATACAGGCAGTGCAAGAATTTCACATTAATATGTGTATGTGTGTGGGGGTGTGGGGTGGGGGGGGGGGGGATGGGGTGATGTACAAGAGCAAAAAAAAAAATCTGTCTTGGGTAGGGGCAATAAGGGGAGGGCAAAGCATCCAACTAAGTGGGGGGGGGGGGGGAGCCCCATTCCCCCATGCCCCCATGGCCTCCTGCTACCATCACTGTATGTACACGTGTACTGTATGAACCTGTTGGTACACATGGGATTACAGTTGGATGGATTTATCAATCGATATCAAGTTCCCAGCGGTCCGTAGGCAGACCCTTGAACAAGATTCTGTGTTGCATGGAAAACCCATCATCCGCGTGACCCTGAGCGACTCGGCTATTGGACAAGTTTGCACCATCCATAATTGCATTTCAGATGCCCCAATCCTTAAAGGGACTTAGTAACATTGTCCAAATCCTCAAAATAAAAATTTTATTCTAGCGGTTCCCTCATACATGTACGTACCTTGTTGTATTCGTATTAACAATAAAATCATGGGACCGGTTTCGGTTTTTCAAATTTCACTTTCGTTACAAAGATATGTACGATCGAAGTATTCAGATAAGAAAAACTCCCCCGGAGTTTTGAAACCGTGTACAAAGTGAGTGCAGTGAGTTAGTGAATATCACTTTGCATTTTTGCTCATTACTTGGCCATGCAATGTCCATTTGACTTGAAATTTTCACACAATACCCTGTGGACATATGAGATAACAAAAATATACATTGCATCAACCCTTCATCACTTTTTGCACATGTATGTCAACAAAGTTACTAGATCTATCCCTTTAAAGCTAGCACCAGATTTGGGGAGGAAACTCCTCAAACAATAGCTGGATACATTATATGCAATGCAAAAAAAATAGCACAGGCTCGCAGGCCCAGGTGCACTGAAAATCAAAGCCACTAGAATTTGAAACAAAATCATGTTTTGACCTGCTTGACTGTGCCACAAAACTGTGGCAAAAAGGTTAATTTCTAGCCACAATACAGCTTGAAACAGCTGATAGAAAAAATGCCTTGAAATTGACTCTTTTAATATTTCAAACGTTTTAAAAGTAAAGTCATAACACAAACTAAATACAATGAATCCGCACATCTAGAACAGGGGAAAAGGAGGGTGTATAGACTGTAGAATAACATTGGTACAGTCTTAGCACTTTAGCAGCACATTTTCACAATCGCATACTGTACTGTATGTATGTATGTAGAACTTTTGGGCTGTAAATATCTTTGCATTGAATGATCATGTTTCCAGTTCAGATGTTGCCATATTTTATATAAACATTTTCTTTAATTTCAACAACTTTACTAAATTAGTTGAGCCAATACATTCTTCATGTTACTTGTTCAAAAAGAGTTATTAGCTTTAATCTGTTTAGGATGGTGCCTGGTATCTAAACCCTTCTCAGACTTGGGTCTAGACTCTTTGGAGAATGCATGTTACCAGTATTACCATCATCGAAGCACCTCGCAGGTTTAAGGGTACCAACACCCCAAAATAATATTCTTATAAATGAAAGATAACATCTTTAGTAGTCCATTCCATCAACAAGTTCAGAAAAATATGTTTCCAGAAAAAAATACATAATTGGAAAACTCATCACTAGTCTAAAGCATGCGTTCATGGGTCTAACTTTGTCCGGAGCGAACGAATCGTCTCCAATTGTCTCCAAATGTACGCGTGAATAGAATTGGCGCACTCACAAATGTTTGGCGCGTACGGAACCATGAAATAATACTGGTTCTGGTGGTAATTAATTGCATTGTTTATTAATTACACAACCCTTTGCAAAATGTTGGATATCTATTTGATATCACAAAACGGTACCAAAACATATAATTATGTGTTGTTATTTGCCTGGTGATCCCCTTTAAAGTTGGAACTATGGATGTATCTGAAGGGCTTCCAAGCAAATTATGATCCAAGCAAGAACCAAGAACTATTTACAATTAGTAAACCTGTTAAATAGTTTTTCTACAAGGTATAACCCGAGCAAAACAAACATTGTTTACTTGACCATCAACAAGCTCTGTACACAATGCACACCTATTTCCAGTCTTAAAGGGGACCACCAGGCAAAGAACAACACATAATTATATGTTTTGGTACCGTTTTGTGATATCAAATAGATACCCAACATTTTGCAAAGGGTTGTGTGTAATTCATAAGCAAAGCAATTCATTTCCACCACTTACGGAACCACTACTATTTCCTGGTTCCATACAGGCCAAACATTTGCGAGTGCGCCAATGCTATTCACGCGTACGTTTGGAGACAACAGAATCCCGGGCGATTCGTTCACTCTGGACAAATTAGTCTTGTACATTCAGACCCAAGAACGCATGCTTTAGAATGGTGTTGCGTTTTACAATTATATTTTTCTTTCTTTCTGGAAACATATTTTTGTGAACTTGTTGATGGAATGGACTACTAAAGATGTTACCTTTCATTTATAAGAATATTATTTTTGGGTGGTGGTACCCTTTAAAAGGAAATGATTAACTGTTCGCTTACTAGTCATGTGACTTCCTGCTACCTTCTTTATTGACCAATTTATTTAGCCAGGCCATTGAGGGCAACTTCCTTTATCTTCCTGTTTGCCACATCTTCCTCATAAAAGCTTACTATACTTCCTACTACAGACAGGTGCATTTGAAACATGAACTTAAACAGGGACTTAGTAACTTTGTCCAAATCCTCAAAATAAAATTTTAATTCTAGCGGTTCCCTCATACCTTGTTGTATTCGTATTAACAATAAAATCATGGGACCGGTTTCGGTTTTTCAAATTTCCCTTTCGTTACAAAGATATGTACGATTGAAGTATTCAGATAAGAAAAACTCCCCCGGAGTTTTTCTTACCGTGTACAAAGTGAGTGCAGTGAGTCAGTGAATATCACTTTGCATTTTCGCTCATTACTTGGCCATGCAATGTCCATTTGACTTGAAATTTTCACACAATACCCTGTGGACATATGAGATAACAACACTATACATTGCATCAACCCTTCATCATTTTTTGCACATGTCAACAAAGTTACTAGATCCCTTTAACTATCTCAGTTTGATAGGCATTCAATAAAATGGTTTGCGAGTATGATGCCCAGTATGGTAAAGAAACGATATTAACCCATCCATTCAAGACCTTTTTTTCCATATCACACCAGTCAGAATATTTTGAAGACCTGCCTTCAAGAGTAACAGGTGAGCTTGTGTCCAAGGTATTTTAATTAATAAAGTGGTAAATTTCACTCAAAGTTCTCTACTCTCAGTCTTGGGCTAGATATGTTTGTTGTTGCTGGTTTGAGGCTACCATAATTATAGGAAGTCTTTTATTCAACTGCCATGATTCTGAAGGACTATAGATAGGAGGTAAAAAAGAAAAGAAAATATATTACCACAATTGAATAGCACTGCGGGTGCTTACAATTATTTTAACAGACCTGTCTTAAACTTACATGGATCTCAAAAAAATATATCTAGACCTAATAATATTTTTAAAATACAGTACACCGATTGAGGATTTTGCTTCCCATTTAAAGGTAGTTTGGAGGGCTATGCCTTCTTGTGAATGCCATGCTCACAGTGTGTAATACATACTGGCGTACTGTTATGCAGCAAGCACAAACAAGCCTAGTTCATATTGGCAATTCATGGTGTTGCTTGTGTAGCATCCCCATGCATGACGAACGATCCTTTACAAACTAAGTCGAGAATGGAGTGCATTACAGGGGGTTAAACTTCAACATCTGGAAACCGTGGCAAATGGACAATTCCAAACTGGACCAATTCAACAAAATCTTGTTCAAATCTGGTCCTCATTACCTTTAAAATATCTTCCAGGTACTGATGTATACATGTACATGCAACTACCCTACCTATTTTGATGGCCGCACTTAGCGAGACCAAACTCCTTGATTTTGTCATATGTTACACCATAAGAGCCTAGAGGTTAACATCATTAGAAAATCAATGTACCGTATTTTTTGGTGTATTAACCGCATGGTTTTCCCGACGGAATTACCGACGAAAAGGGGGGTGCGGTTCTTACACGGAGATAGAGAAAATTTGCATGAAAATCCCCACCTAGGATAACACAGCATGGAACACTATGCATGGGACTGTACTGAACGCTAGAAGACAAACAAAGACAAAGCAAAACATGAATCAAATCGGAGATGAAAAAATGTACCTTGATATTATGTAATTCCTTCTTATAAGTTTTTGTTGAATCTACCTTTGAAAACAGTAAATTCTAAGCTTTTTTGGGGGGTAAAAAATTGCGATCGTAACTTGCAATCTAGAGAGAAAATATGAGCCTTGACTGAAATTAGTGATCATCCACAATCCCAAGCCTATCGTGATTGATCGCTAATTTCAGTCAAATCAATGCTGCACACTTTTTCTCTCCACCACTTGCAAGTTACGATTAGGTCACACTGCTTGCTCATTTTGTGAACAGGCAATTTTGTAAAACATTACAATAGTATTATGTAAGGCTGTTGACGAGTCACGGGTACCCGGGTCCTGCCGAAAAATGTTGAGTCCCGGGCGCAAAAGTCGATACTCGATATCCCGAAAAAAGGGAAGTCCCCTCATTGAACGCAAGAGTTATCATGTTCATTCAAGTTACAAAAATTGAGCGCATTTATGACAATAAATCATCTTCTAAAATACAGCAAATTCGTAAATAAATTATAGTTTTAGCATTTCTGACATGATTTTAACGGAATTATGGCAACATACTGTTCAAATTTACCTTGATTACGACATTTCTGATGGGAATAGGACATTAATGATCTTGGTCCCCCTTAAGTCTGTAAGGTCCCCCTTAAGTCTGTACTCTCTTACCACTTTGTAACAACCATCTTGTAACAAAAATGGTGGACCATACAAGGAGGAGACATCCCTGGTAGCAATTTGCCGTAAAAAGCAAAATGTGAGGGGTATGACCGACTTGTGAGAGTACGGGTAATCGTCCTGGTCTACCTTCTCGTGGTGGGGACTGTTAACCTGTTGGCTTGTACAACAGGGCGAACAGACCAGGGTGGCTAGGAGAGGAGTGTCTCGTCCACCTAGCTTACAATCTGAGCGAAACTGATTCACGATGGAAGTACACACCAATAGCACCAGGGTTAAAGCCCCTGCCTCAACTAACCTGCCAACCCAGCCTGTGGTCCTGCAACAAGCAGAGAACAATGACGCAACATCTCGAAAGCCTATCGGTACACGTCTTAGTCCCCCTCCAGATGGACTACGAGCAGACCGAATCTTGCCTGGAGGAGTTGCTGCTGATGAACCACCGACAAGGAAAGCACCACTACTAACAACAAAAAAAACTATAGGAATCGGAACATGGAACGTGCGGACACTGCTTCAACCAGGAAGCCTGGATATATTGTTGCATCAGTTAAAAGGATTTAACTGGGAAATCATGGGTATTGCAGAAACTCACTGGACAGACATGGGTGACTTCATTCACGATGGCCACAGAATTCTCTGCTCAGGCAAAGATGACATTCATAGGGAAGGAGTAGCACTGATCCTAAACAAATCAGCCCAACATGCGCTTCTTGGCTACAACCCGATCTCACCAAGAATGATCTCAGCAAGGTTTGAAGTACAGACGGGATCACTGACTGTAATACAGGTCTACGCTCCAAACACAGCCAATAGTGAAGAGGAAATAGAGGATTTCTACAACCAGCTGCAAAGAACAATTGAGAAAACTCCAAGAAACGATATTCTCATAGTAATGGGCGACCTAAATGCCAAGGTAGGATCTGACTTTGAGCAATGGAATCAGGTTATAGGTCGATACGGACTTGGGGAAGCCAATGCAAGGGGAGAAAAGCTTCTCAATTTCTGTGCAGCAAATGACCTGATCATCACCAATACACTATACAAACAAAGCAAAGGAAACCGACAGTGGACATGGGAGTCTCCAGATCAAAAGACACATAATAAAATTGATTTTATTATGATCAACAAGAAATGGAAAAACTCTATTGGCAACTCGAGAAGCTTTCCCAGTGCTGATGTTGGATCAGACCACCAGCTAGTAATAACCAACTTACGACTCAAACTCAAAGCAAAACCAAGACCACAGTATCTGAAGAGATATGATGTTTTCAGACTCAAGGACCCTAAAACAAGATCAAATTATGAAATCAACATAGGGGGGAGGTTTGGCCCTCTATTGGATCAAGAAGACACAGACGTTGAGAGCCTATGGGAAGGAGTCAAAACAGCCTTCAATGAAGCATCGCAGGAAGTACTTGGATATAAAAAGGTAAAACAGCAAGAACCCTGGATTAGCGAGGAGGTCCTCCAGCTGAGCGATGAGCGAAAGAAAGCCAAACAAGAAAAGCAAAGAGACTCGAACAAGAGAGCACGGTACAACTTCCTGAATAGGGAAATACGAAGGAAAACGAAAGGCTGCCGGGACAAATGGTTACAAGACTTGTGTAAAAGAGTGGAATCCTCCCATCAGGCCACCAAGTCCAAGGAAGTTTACTCTACAATTAAACAAATTACCAAGAAATCTACCATCAGAATGCAGGCAGTAAAAAACAAAGATGGAGAAATTCTCACTGAGACAACCGACGTCAAAGACAGATGGAAAGAAAGTTTTGAAGAACTATACACCAAGGAGAACCCCAAAAACGAAGAAGCCACAAACATACCGCAGATGGCCAGCCTGGATCCAGTTCCAGATATTCTGCGAGAAGAGGTAGAATGGGCAGTACGAAAACTCACAGATGGAAAAGCACCAGGCTTCGACTGCATCACAGGAGAGGAACTGAAAGCTGCTGGGGCACCAGGCATTGACATGCTTCACACCTTATGTAATAAAATATGGCAAGAAGAAACATTTCCAGCTGACTGGGGAAAGGCCGTAATAACCCCAATATTCAAGAAAAAAGACAAACTTAACTGCGGAAATTACCGAGGTATCAGCTTACTCAGCCATACAGGGAAAGTTTTTAGCATGATTCTCCAACAACGGCTCAAGAAGAAAACCGAAGAGGTGCTGCCTGAAGCACAAGCTGGATTCCGTCCAGGACGATCTACAATGGACCAATTATTCACCCTGAGACAAATGATAGAAAAGCGTCTTGAAAGAAACCAGAGTCTTTTCTGCTGCTACATCGATTTTGAAAAGGCCTTCGACTCAGTCTGGCAGGAAGGTCTGTGGAAAGCGATGAAGTTCTTTGGATTTTCTTCAACAGCGCAGTTAGAGTAAATGGAGAACTGACAGATTGGTTTAAAACCACAGTTGGCGTACGTCAAGGTTGCGTCCTGTCCCCCCAACTATTTAACATTCTACTGGAAGTTGTGATGTTGTATGCTATACACGACACTACGATTGGCATACACGTACAGGGACAACTGATCAACAACTTACGCTTCGCTGATGACATTGTCCTAATAGCAGACAGCGAAAGGGACCTCCAAACACTAGTCAACCAAGTGCACGAGAGCAGCACAAACTTTGGACTGAAAATTAACATCGCTAAAACAGAAATACAAGTAATAAGCAAACAGCCTCAAATACTAAATATAAACATTGATGGAGATCAACTTAAACAAGTGGAAAAGTTTACCTACCTGGGAGGAGCAATAAGCCAGACAGGATCATGCACCGAAGAGATACAACATCGCATTGGGAAGGCACTAGGAGCATTCCAGTCGCTCAACAAAATCTGGACATCTAAAGACATAAGATGCACAACAAAGGTAGAACTCTACAAAGTCCTGGTATTATCAATTCTACTCTATGGTGCAGAGACATGGACGCTGAAAAAGGTGGACGAAAATAGACTCCACACCTTCGAGATGACATGCCTCAGACGGATCATGGGTGTGACCAGACTTGACAGGCTAAGAAACACACACATTCGAACACAACTAAACATGGAAGAAACTATCATCGAAAGGGTTGCCACAAAGAGACTAAGATATTTTGGACATATCAATAGAATGAGCCCAAATAGATACCCCCACATCCTACTCAATGGTAACATTCATGGTAAACGCCCAAGGGGAAGACCAGCAAAAAGATGGATCGATTGCATCAAGGCAGACTGCAACAACAGGCACCTTGACTCCCTGATTGAGGCCAAAAGACTGACCAAAGACCGGAAGGCGTGGCAAGCCATCGTGAAACAGAAGCCATCACACATCCCAGCAATGGTGTGGACGGCTTAAGTCAAGTCAAGATCTTGGTGACCGATCATATCTTCAACACACTTCACTGAATATGATTGTCATCGCGCCACTATTTTTAGCTTTTTAGCTCATTTAGTAGATCCAATAAATCGATGACTCCCAATACAATTTCATGTTATATTTGTATTACGTAGTTCAGGCGAAGCAGCGAAAACCAGACACACGTGTTGCGGGTTTTGGTTTGCCTGAACTACGTAATACGAATGGAACATGAAATTGTATTGTGAGTCATCGATTTATTAGGTCTACTAAATGATAATTGCTTGTTGGTAGAAAATAGCCCAAAATAGTGGCGCGATGACAATCATATTCAGTGAAGTGTGTTGAAGATACGATCGGTCACTGAGATCATTAATGTCCTATTCTCGTCAGAAATGTCGTAATCAAGGTAAATTTGAACATCATGTTAACATAATTCCGTTAAAATCATGTCAGAAATGCTAAAAATATAATTCATTTACAATTTTGCTGTATTTTAGAAGATGATTTATTGTCATAAATACGCTCAATTTTTGTCACTTGAATGAACATGTTTTCCCAGCGGCGTGACATGCCGATAGCGAAATCAACAAATGGGTAAATTTCGGGTACCCGTGACTCGCCCAAAAAATTATCGCGAGTCCCGGGAGGGAAATACTCCCGAAATCGACAGCACTAGTATGTACAGTTTGTTTACAGCACAGTAAACAAGTTCAATGAATAAAACAAACAGGGGGGGGGGGGGAATCTGGTGAATTAGCAGTCACCTCTCCCCCATAGCAGGCTATTGATCTACACATTGTTATTTGTTGTCACACACCTCCACTGTTGACTGTGCCCTACAATGTAGACTAGTACATTATTTACTGTCTAGAGCTGGCAAACAGGTTGGGTCTACAGGTGTAACGTTATGTTTTGAAATCTAAATGTTCTGATTCGGTTCCCACGGTTATCACATTCTGGACCTGAATGTTTTTTTCCCTAAATGTGCAGTCATTTAAAGACTGAACAAAAATTTGAAATACTATAAAAAATAATTAAATTTTTATTTTAAAGAGAATTGCATTTTTTTTAATGAAGGTACATTTTGTTGAGATGTTTTCTTTATTATAATAAAACATCTCAGTCCAAAGAGATAGCAAAATATTTAGTCTTATTTTAAATGACTATACAAATTACATATCCTGCCTAGTCAAGTTGCATGCATGTCTTTATTTTGTAAATATATTTGTATCAACCTGTAAAATATATACTTTTCAAGAGTCAGGACAGGTACATGTACCTGTACTGTAAATACAAAGATTCACAATTCAAATCATAAACTTGTCACAAAATCAACAACCATACCAGACAGATGTGCACACCCCACTACACAAACACAAAGAAGCGGTATCAGTTAAAACATCGCTGGTACAATAATAAGCAAACACTGGTCAGTAGTGCATTAACTCAGCGAGTATTGTGTGTGGTGTCTTTAGAATTATTCAACTGTGAAGGAAAATGGCTCCCACAGCAGCAACCCTTACTTTAATGGATGTTATCGGGACTTAAAAATAATCGCTTGGATGCACAAGAATAAAAATCAAACCCCTTAAATAATAAATAAATGCCTATAAAACCCCTGGAAACACAATGAAACAGTGTACCCGGAATTTATCCCGGAATCAAAATGTCTCACTTTTGGTTTACCACTTACAACATTTTACACAGGTAATGCATAATTTCAACAAAGGTTAAAGGACAATGAAATCCTGTCAAAATATGTTTGTTTTTGCTACAGTGGAGAGATTCAAAAGAATAATGTGCGACATTTTAATTAAAATTGGTCATAAAATAAAAAATTATTAAAAAATATACGGAAACTGACCAGAATAATTTTTTTTTAAATATCACCATTATTTTGTACGAAATGGACAAAACAACAGAAATTATGAGTATTGTTCAAATACATGTATGGTGCCCTCTATCATTTGACTTTGACATCTGTTCAGGGGGGGTATTCTGAAAGCTCATTTAACTTTTCATTTAAATATGCACTTAAGTCCATGATTTAATTGCACGCTGATTGAATGGAAAATCGGTATTCTGAAAGCTCAATCAGCGTTCAATTAACTTCTGCGCGACTATCTTAAGCTCCTCCCACCTCATTAATATTCCATCCAATCAAATAGGCTGTTACAAGATTTGTACGCGCACTAACGCGCATGTGACCTCCTTCTTGGCATGGCCCTCTGCTCTCATCTCTACCGTTGAAAATCACTCCATATATTTTGTTTTCACTGTGATCATTCTGAAATAATTAATTTGTAACTATATCATCTAATGCCTGCATAGTAATTGTATCACACCTTTGATTGAAAGAAATATTACTTTGTAAATATTGTGTAATTTGTAGCTATGTTATTTTATTCAACGAGACATTTCCTGTAAGTCAATATGTTCAATACCCCTGTCTAGGATGAAAAGGTATGAATAACAAATCATTTCATTTCAATGTTAATTGCAGCAATATGAAATCAATCGACATGTCGGTTACTAAAGGACATTTAATAATGAACATTTGCGTGTTTCTGTTATTGAAATTAAACTTAATTAATTTGGATAAGATACATCCTTCAATAATTGTGTTTTCCTCCAAAATGAAACCATGTGCCCTAGGCCATGATGATGAAACCATCAGATTTTAACTTTACGCTGTTTTATAAAGGATACATTTAATATAAAAAGTGAATATTGTTTGCAAGTTTTGATATTTATATCATTCAAATGCCTCCAATATTTGTCTGATTGTATTTGTGAATTAAAAGTCCATCTAATAGATGCAACGTGTATAACAAAAAGGTTATAATGATTTAGTTATCGCTAGAAGCAAACAATTTATACAATACTTGACTAATATCAATTTAGCATCATTTTCTTTCTTTTATAAAATAAAATACTTATGTTGTTTTTATTGCTGTAATCAGATAATATTTGACATAATCACAAAATATATGTCTATACATTCTTGAATAATGTGAAGGAAATGTAATATAAACCGTTATGCAATTTCCATTAACCTTTTTTGTTATACACGTTGCATCTATTAGATGGACTTTTAATTCACAGAGAAGATAATGTTACCATTATTCACCATCATTATGCTTGTTCAAAAGTAGTGATGATCTATTACAAAGTGTAAATATATTATGCGGAAACGTAAATGGATTAATAGACTTTTTAATAATATTATGTGAATCAATGTTGTCTAATGCAATATTCTATCTCTGTGATAGCGATTACGATATGCGTCATTATGTGCGAGAAAACCCCAGCCATGCTGGGATGTGAGTTTGTGGTTCAAATTTACTCCCTCCCGGTGCTAGTTATGACTTATGAGAGGTCTATAGCTCTTTTAACTTTTTCATTATCTTCAGACTTAAATGACCGCTAATTAAGCTTTCAGAATACCAATTTGCAATTAAATTGCGCGTAATAAGATGCGCGCAGATTATACAACTGCGCGTAATGATTTCCCGCCAAACGCTTGTTACCATGGTAGTTAAATGATTGAGAAGTTAATTTGGCTTTCAGAATACGAAAACGCTGATTGAACGCTGATTGAGTGCTAATTTGCTTTCAGAATACCGCCCCAGACCTACTACAAGAACCTGTCATAAGTTTTGTACATGAAATGTTATTACTTTTGACAATTTGGCGCTAGTGGAGAAGTGTGTCCGTGGCCAGAAATCGAGCCCAACCATAGCCACCAAATCTAACATATATATAATATACATAATCAACAAATCTAACAATAACATGCACTTATTATCTACTAGCGCCAGTTTGCTTTAGTGGCTTAGCCATGTCACATAAAATGTAATTCACCAGTGAAAAAGAAATTGTATAAATTTTCTATATGTACAAAACATATTACATACAGGACCGTAAAGACGTCAAGATCAATGATAGAGGGCGCCAAAAACGCACTAGAAGGAAATTGTAATTTTGGTATTTCTGTCAATTTCGGACAAAAGGTCTTTCCTTTCTAAATTCTCAACCGTTTGTGCTCAAATTTGTTCCAATTTAGTCCACTTATTCTGCTCCTTGTTCTGAATATTAATACATAATACATTGTCATTTTGATCATTTAAATCCAGACTTGTCGCACACGATACATTCACACAGCAACAAGCTCACACTGCTGAATAGTTAGAACATCAGAACATATTTAATTTTCTGTGGAAAGTTATTCAACCAGAATTTGATTCACAAAACCCAATGTTAGTTACAACACAACACAAGTTACACAACACGCTCTCTCATTCACAACTCACTTAAATAACGGAATTGCACCCTATAGCGATAGAACAATAATACGCCAACGGCGGTCTGCATTCAAATTGGAAGAAGAAGAAAACAAAAAAATAAGAAGAAGAAGTATTCAACTTACCCTCAAATTATCTGGTTTCTCGTCATTTGAAGCCGCTGG
>JBAMJV010000385.1:0-168894 GCA_037951105.1 Echinarachnius parma
GATACACATTCGATAAAATAGAATATTTATATATCTATGTATCTAAATGTATGTCACAGGTCCTATTTGAACCTGGCCCCAGTTCGGGTTTTCAATATTTATACAGGAGATTATTTACTCAAATAAATCAAAAAGGGACAAAAGTGTATACGATTAATTATCTTAGCCTTAAAGGTAGACTAAAACGTTTTAATCATAAAAATAAAAGGTCATCAAGCATGAATCAAACAATCATATATAAACAACTATTATAAGCAGTGAATTAACTCTAATTCAACCTAACTTAAAATATCAACTTATATGAATCAGATCAAAAGCTATTCACCTTAACCTATACAATCAACTATATAACTTTAAATCTAAAGTTATTTGACTAAATATCACCAAGGGTTTCCTAACTTATACAAGTAAATGGGCTTCTATAAATGTATCTTGGTTGTCTTGGTTGTCTTGGATTCCACTCGGGGAGAGCAAAGATATACCGAGGGAGCAGGGAACCTGAAATAAGAATATAAGGCAAGGAGAACTCCTAAACGGCTGTAATGTACTTCGGGAAGAAATTCACAAGCACGTGTTCTCCCGTTGCTATCAAAAATGCATCTCCGCTATATTAAACTAATATTATATAGGACTTACTAAAAGTAACATTTCAAACAATCTTTATAAATCATTATAATTATGACAAGTAGAGAAAGAGAGAAAGATAACCCAATCATGAGTTCGGAAAGAGAGAGACATGAAGAGAGAGAAAGAGAGATAGAGACATAGTGTAAAGAGTAGCCAAAGTCTTCAAACAAACTCCTACTTAAAGGTTCTTCTAACGTTAAAGGGCAACAACTTCCTAAACACAAAGAATAGTTTGTATGTACATGTTTACACGTAGGCTACTAGTCTCACTCATTCAATCCAGCCTACTTAATCTCTAAATCAATGAGGCTATAATAATCAGGCACAACTAAAGTGCTGGTATGTACATCGCACTCTTAACAAGTTGCATATAACTTCAATGTATGTGAATATCCAAAGTATAATTTTGAGTATATTATGTTTCACATAAGACATATAGAAATGCCTAATAATAGTTGCAATTATCAAATTAAACCAGTTTCTCTATAAACGTTCATATCAAATGGCATCATGTAAGTGTAATGCCATATCGATCTTTGTTATCATAATTATTCTCATAAAACATATTCAAAACAATAATGTGTTAGTAATACATGCAAGTTATGGTTTTGCGAGTATTGTTCAGCGTCGGTTTATTATAAACCATTGGAGCTCATGGAATATCACTGCCGCAGGTTTAGAGCTCTTTAAACCTGTTTGACCTGGGTGATATTTCCGCAATTTGGGCTTATCATATAACATAATCACAATATAACTTCAATTATTCTTCTAATAATTTCCATTAAAAGTTAGCACCACGCGCAGCGTAACCATACTGAACAAAGAGCGCATAACCATGTGTACAATACAATGGGTTAGATACAATTTAGTTTACAAAGAGATGGAAAAGCCATATCTTCAACTAGATCAACTCATTTAATACTTGTGTATGAATCAACTAAAATGTAAGCTTAATTGATCATATAAATATTCTAAAAGAAAGTGAATATATGTGTAATAAGACTATGATACAGATAGACTACTAAATATAAAGATGGATGTTGCTTACCTGAAACAAGAACAAGACAAGGAGAACTTCTTAGCCGCTGTGGTGATTTCTGGAAGAATTCACAAACACGTCTGTTCTCCTCGCAAGCAATATGCATCTCAGCTCCTACTTGTAACTAAACCAAGCTAACAGGAGGTGAGATGCCTTGTTATCTTATTTCAAGTCAACATCAATGAACCACCATTTAGGACACACAAAGGCTTTGTTTCCCATTAATCTTAAAGCACAGTGCACATTAAATAAATCACTACCTGAGTACCAGCAACTTTTATCAATGCCAGATAGGTAGTATGTATGGTCTACATGCACAATGACATTATGTTGTACCAAGGGACTGCGTACTCTAAGACTTACAATAGAGACATAAAATGTATTTAATCTTACATTACTCAAACTACAGGGTCTGACATGTATATAATTATGTATGTATGTATCTATCTATATTCTATCTATATTATCTATGTATGTATCTATCTATAATATATCTATATATCTATCTATAATTTATCTATCTATCTATCTCTATATCTATCTATCTATCTATATATCTATATATATATATATATATATATATATATTTATCTATCTATCTATCTATCTATCTATCTATCTATCTATCTATCTATCTATCTATTTATCTATCTATCTATATATATATATCTATATATCTAGCCTATGTTTTTTCCACTGTAGAAGGAAGGCCTCTTCATCACCAGTTCATGTTTTCTTTCTTTTGTGTGTCGCATCCATGTAACACACCTACATTCTTTGATGTAATCCGTCCAACGCCTACGCTCTTCGTCTGGTTTGTGTTCTTGGCGTTCAATTAGTTATATTATGTGTCCATTCGGTTATCTTTGTGTCTTGCAAGGTGGCTCCATCTCCATGTTTTTGTTTTTATTCCTTTATGCTATTCCTGGCACATTTGCTTTCTTTCTCAAGTCCCTATTTCGGCCCAGTCTCTTTTTGTATCTCTTTTAACTCTACCATAATCCTCTCCATTGCTCTTTCTGTGTCCCTAAACTTTCTTTTCCAATTTCTTAGTTGTTGCCCAAGTCTCTGCCCCGTAGGAAAGTAGGTACTGGAATTATACACCGATTGAGGATATGTCTTTTGGACAGAAGGATGCTCCTTCTTTTTGAGAAGAATTTGCGATAAATGAAGCAAATATGATAACATAACATAAAAAAGGAAAAGATATATAAATTCAATGATTTTGTTACAATGATATATGTTGCGTTCCTTCATTGTATACACATAATTGTAAAGTAATCAATACTTAAAGTAATGTACACATTAAAATGAATATAACTTTTCTTTTACATCAAATAAAGGAATATAACCATTTTGATTATTACAAAGTAAGATAATCCGTATCAGCACAAATGAAGACAGCATGTATATCCAAACAAAGTACAAAAAAGAAATAAATAAATACAAGGGGACAAATCAGACACCTATCGTGATACTTGATACTTGATGAGGTAATCCCTTGATGGAGCTGCAAAGCTATACTGTGATGGTGTGCTGGTGTGTCGTCAGGAGGTGCCATTGTTTATAATACAATTTTCACTTTGCATTTATATACATTAAAGATGCAAGAGTAAAATGTGAAGGTAAAAATCAGGTGTAGTGACGTTTAAACAAAGTGTGAGCAAATGGGAGGCTGCATTACTATTTCGACCATTATTCAAGTCCTGTTCACTTCATTGCTTCTATTTTTCCTACCCTACTTTGCTCTGCACGAAGCTATTCTAAAGTATCCCATTTTATAAAATGATATAATAAGTTGGTGGTTCATTTTTACTTTTACTATAACATCATACCATATATTTTATTAAATTTGTACAAATGAAATTTAGTAGGCTATATATAATATTATAAAGTATTTTAAATTGAAATTCTCTAAGCTTACTATTTAAGGTGCATTTTCTAAGTCTTAACAACATAAATTGTACGTCATTACCATTAATATTATACTTCTGTTCTAAATTTCGTTCTGCATATGATATTTCTTCTCTCTTATTGAACAAAAATGCATATACAGGGTGTACACTTGTTGAGGTTATCTGAGGTTGAATTCCTTTAAAGGAATATTTGAGTTTTGGTATAGAGGGCGCTGCAAGAAATAATATTTTTCGTGAGGTAATACAAAACTGAGTGTCAAATTTGAAATTTGAAATCAAAATGATAGAATAAACCTTATTTTACCAAAATTGGTTCTGAAACAGCTAAATATTAATCTAATCGGAATAAGTGTTGGATCCCACATTAATTCGATGATTTAAGAGAAAAAAAAGGCTCACACATTTTCACAAATGTACAAAAGATGTTGTTTAAATAGTTATTGATGATCTCTTAATAATTAGAGCAGTATAAACAACATACGCGTTTATCACCGGTCATGTAAACAAATATACAGTTTGACAAACTCACTGTATTTTAGTTTTACGTTCTTTTTTTTTTTTTTTTTTTTTTTTTGGGGGGGGGGAATTATTCATTTCCAGAGCATGAGTGAAGTCTTAGAAAGTTTGCTGACCCTAGGAGTCTCTGTGTCAGAAGATTGGCTTTGAACCCGCCCCGGTCCCGTATGAATCCTAATTAATTATACCAAAGCGTCTTTGAACACACATTTTACACGCATTTATAGTGCTATACAGAAAAAAAAAGCGTTACACTTTTGAACATTTTTTTCAAAATTACATTTGTATATATTTAGAAGATTTTTTCATGTCGATGGATGCCCAATGGTCTCATCTATCAAGTGCCACTAACAAAATAAATTTTCGTTCACGCTTGGGCGAACACTGACTGTTTTTGTACAGAGTGTCAAAAATGGCTTTCGCCAATTTGAAAGAAGAGGGACAATTAAACCAGCAGACCGAATAAGTACTCCCATTCAAACAAATTGCTCTTTGCCATGAATTTAAGATTATTTTATGACAGTGTAATCATTTTGTGGCAATTTTCTATCATAATTTAAATGATTTCATTGCTTTATTCATGGGTTAGAATAAATAAGCCATAGATTGATAGATAATAAAAGGATTTGCATCGTTAATCACAAAATGTCCAGCCTGTCCTCATTAACGATGTAAATGCTTTCATTGAGTGTGACACATACAAAAGATGACCCAGAATCATGCATGAACGAATATGCATGTTGATAGATTGATGGGCTGATTGGATTGATAGACTGATAGATTGATTGATGGATTGATTAATGGATTGATGGATTGATGGATGGATGGATGGATGGATGGATGGATGGATGGATGGATGGATTGATTGATTGATTGATTGATTGATTGATTGATTGATGGATGGATGGATGGATGGATGGATGGATGGATGGATGGATGGATGGATGGATGGATTGATGGATGGATGGATTGATGGATTGCTGGATTGATTGATGGATGGATTGATCGATTAAATGATGGATGGATGGATGGATTGATTGATTGATTGGTTGATTTCTCATTGATTGATTGATGAATCGGTTGAATGATTTGAAGATTAATTGATTTGGTACTTTTTGAATGAATGACTGGCATGTGGTTTTGATGTGTCTGTACTTTAAAAAAGATCTTGAAGTAATTACCCATTATTGATTCTCACCCATGCATATAAAACAATGAAATCAGTTAAATTATGATAGAAAATTGCCACAAAATTATTACACAATCATAAAATATTCTTAAATTTATGGCAAAGAGCAATTTGTTTGAATGGGAGTACTAATTCAGTCTGCTGGTTTAATTGTCCCTCTTCTTTCAATTTGGCGCAAGCCCTTTTTTACACTGTACAAAAACTGTCAGTGTTCGCCCAAGCGTGAACGAAAATTTGTTTTGTTAGTGGCACTTGATAGATGAGACCATGGGGCATCCATCGACATGCAAATTCTAATAAATATATAAAAATGTAATGTTGACAATTTTTTCAAAAGTGTAACGCTTTTTTTGATACGCCTGGTAGTATACAAATTATGCATGTTTATGAGTGCAATAATGATAATAATCATAATATAGTATTTATAGAGCGCCATGTATCTAGGTGCCCTATTCAGAGGCGCATTATTACCCTTGATCATCATGTACAGTTCAAACCCACACAATTATATTGTGCATCATGGCAACTCCCAAAAGAGCATACTAGCTCTAGCTGCGCTGAAGGCTAATTAACACCCGATCAAGTACCCATTTATACTCCTGGGTAGAGAGCAGCAATGTGAATTAAAAGTCTTGCTGAAGGACAAACGGAGTGGGCAGGGTTCGAACTCGGGATCTCGAGATCAGAAAGCGCGCGCTCTACCGATCTTGCCACACCACATCCACATGGTACGAATATTTGCATGAGGTGAAAGATGGAATTCGACGAGGCGAAGCCGAGTTGAATGGAACATTCCATCTTTCACCGAATGAAACCATTCGTACCATTGCACGAATTGAAAACAAAACATTCATTATTTGTTTTATATGACACCAACAAATCCAGCTTCTGCAGCCATGTTGTGTAAAAAGTACTTGAATAGTGTGAACTAAATTCGCCGCGCACAGCTGCCTTGCATGGAGTGCGTGATGTTTGTTATTGCGCTTGTTCATGAATGGAAATCTTTTTTGTTTACGCGCGCTGGCGTTTGCACAAAACAACAAAATAAACAAGTACCATTCAACGTTTATGACGTCAACATCGTGCAATGGTACTAAAAAAAGTTCTATTCAATGAAAATAACGTCAAAATCGTGCAATGGTACGATTCCACGAATGTCATGTGACCTGAATTTAACCAATCACATTGCGAGAACATTATAAGGTGTCATATGATATGTAATATCTGCTTGTATGTATTTCCAATTAGATTTAGTGCCACTTCAAATGTTCAACCACAAATATTGTTCAAAATCATTAAATACCCTCTGAAATATTGGGAAAACAAGACTTCCAGTTATCTCCAAATCAGATAAACCCACCTTAAAAGGGAATGTATTTGGATCACTGATATGGTTATACTTTCAAGAAAAACAAGATATTTACAAAGCATGCGATGCTCAAAGTTAACATGTTATAGCCTTTAGTATGATAGTGCTAGTTTTGTAATGTATATTTGTATTATCTTTATTTTATTATTCTACATTAAACACTGACATAAGTTAATTCATTTATTTTGCTAACCATGATTATTGAATTTTCAAGAAAGATAAGCACTTATAGCGCTAGATTTTTGATAAATGTTTTCTTTTATTTATAAACATCTGGATGAAGAGCCACTTCAATTGATCCCCCTTAACATTCTTTCATTAAATTCATTCTGAAATAATTGGAAAAATATTATCATGTTATCTCCTAATCAAATAAATCCACCTTGAAATGAAATAAGATTTATTTATGTGGATGACCGAAATAGTTATACTTTCAAGAAAAACAAGATATTCACAAATCACGTTGAAAGAATGTATATGAAGGTCCTGCATTGGTTACCTGTGAAAGAGAGACTAATGTACACAATACTTCTTATAACATGGAAAGCTCTCAGTGGTCGTTCTCTTCAATATATATTATGTTTGTTAGTGTATATGTACCATATAGAAATCTTCGCTCCCGAAATTGTAATATGTTATCAGTACCAAAACTTCAATCGTTGGCAGGTGAAAAGTCATGTTTGTATTCAGCTAAACCAAAATTATGGAATTCTTTGCCAGTTTATGTTAGAAATGCAACATCAATTTAGTCATTTAAAATGCGCATGAAGACAATTTTGTTTCAATTAGCATTTGATTAGGGACTAGATTTCTCTTTCTCTCTTCTTTCCTTTATGTTTCATTTTCTATTGCGCCTGATAATATTGTACAAGAGTCATGGCGCATTATAAGTGCGATATATTATTATTATTATCATGCATGTATTATCTTTCTGCATTAAACATCGTTATTAAATACAAACAGGCATCATTGTATTTATGTATTTTAACCAAGATTATTCTACTTTCTCGCTATGTTTAACAATTTCTTATTCAATACTAATATTTCTGAATTTGATGTCTACGTTCAGTGACTAAAGATTTCGTCTAATTAATCTTGAAAATTAAAGTTCATTTACGATCCACAATCAATGTAATAATCGATATTAGAAAAATGTTTGATACACATTGAATAAAGACTTATTAAATGTAACCTTTCATAAAATGTGAAAAGGTAATTAACTAATTGTCTTTCCATCTAAAGCTCTCCGATCTTTTCGGGTTGCCGTATTGCCGTATTTAGATTATTTTGTTTTTCTTCAAATTGTTGCTGATTTGCCATTTTCGCGCACTTTCACGGAATCATGAATATCTTTCACACTATTGAAGCTACCCCCTACAAACCATATACTGCTGGAAAGCTGAGAATGTGAGGAATCCAAATAGGACTTACAATAAGAGCTCAAAAGGAAAATATATTGAAAAAATAAAAAAATAACAAAATTGACATGCCATCATTCAAATCGCATCTTCTAAAAATTGTAGGGGTATACATATTTGTTAATGTAAACATAGAAACTACAGTAATAGACAAACAAACTAATGGTGGCTTTTTCTAATATTCATCCATCTTCCTAGTGAAGTTTCTTTTTCTGTAGAGATACCTCTAAAAGCCACCATTATTCTCTTTATCTTAGAAAAATGAACAATCTCTCCAAATTTCATTGAATTTGAGTGAATACTTTTCAAGTTTTTAGAATTTTAGTCAAACAAATCGGATTTTCGGCAAATGAGCTTGAAAGGTCATATACAATATTGATATTTGTTTGATAAATGTGACATGAAAAAATATAGGAACATAGCGGGATAAATAGTTGGTAGTTGGTTCAATGGAAGTTTAGGGTATGTTAATCACCTATAAACTGCCATGTTTATTTTCTGCATGACATTAGATGTTGCTGCTTCACTCTAAAAAAAGAGAAACCCTATTTGGATCCTACAAATTTTGATTTGGGGCAATTTTATTTGGTCTATTTATGAAAAGTACAATTAAAAATCTCCAATCTAAGCCAGAAAATAATAACTTTCGGCCCCCAAAATGTACAACATTGATAACGAAAACCTTAATTTGTCCTTTTAATAGCTACCCTCTACCCCACAATGTATGTATTTTCTTAAAGCTTAGAATCCATGGATCATTTTAAGATAAAAATCTCAATTTTGGTGAAAAAAAAATGAATATCCCACTGGGCCCCGTGTGTGTGTGTGTGTGTGTGTGTGTGTGTGTGTGTGTGTGTGTGTGTGAGAGAGAGAGAGGGTGGGGTGGGGGATAAGAGGATATTTCATTTTTCCAGAGCATGATGAAGTTTTGGAAGTTTGCTGACCATGATAATCCCTGTAACAGCAAAGTGGTTTCTTACCTTAAACTTCCCTCTCAAATCACGCGATATTGATAGGTTAAACCCGTTTCACCTACTCATCCGAACGATATGGAGAGCAAATTAATATCACCAAAGTTCACTTCATATCATAAACTTGAAATTGATATCACGCGATGTACGTTTATGTTATTTTAATGGTATGTTATCTGAAAAACCTGCAGATTAGACTGACACCAACGATTCGTATATTGTATCCACTTCAAATCATATCAACCCACGCTACTTGACAAGAGAGAAATATTAGTATTTCGGCACACATTATCAACAAGAACAAAACAAAAAACGTTTTTCCCGATACAGAGATTGCATCACATTTATCTTAGCAAAGTTAATTAATTTATTTCATTAACACTAAACAGCAGTATAAGACCCCCCCCCCCCCCCCCCCCCCCCACCCACAAAACACGCTCTGATCACCAATTATATTAAAGAATGTACAGTTGAAAAAAAACTTAATGTATTTTATTTTATTTATTTTGGTGGTGGAGGGGGGGGGGGGGGGGGGGGGGGGTGGGCACCATTTATTCATTAAGCATGGGTGAAGTTTGTGAAAGTTCGCTGACTATACGAGTCACTGTATCAGAGGAGTGGTTTCGAACCTGCCCCGGTCCGCTTACAATCATAATTAATTCTACCAAAGCGTCTTTGATAACATTTATTATAAGAATATATAGCGCTAGACATCTAGTGTTAATGCCACTTCAAATGATACCCCATTTAAATATTATTCAACACAAACACAAATACACTCTGACAAATTGGTAAAAATTTTATCATGTTATTCCCAAATCAAATAGACCCACCTCAAAAAGGGAATAAGATTTAATTTTTTGGATGACTTAAATACTTAAATACTTCCAAGAAAAACAAGATATTCAAAGCGTCTTGATGTAATTTATTACAAGCATTTAGAGCGCTGAATTCGTAATTAATCATTTTGTTTTTTGTTTTACCAGTTAGATTTTGTGCCACTTCAAATGATCCCCCTCCAAATATTATTCTAAATTTTCATTAACTAGACTCTGGATTAGTTGGAAAAAAATGTTATCATGTTATCTCCAAATCAAATAAACCCAACTTGAAAAGGGAATTAGATTACATTATTTGGATGACCGAAATAGTTAAACTTTCAAGAAAGATAAGATATTCACAAATCACGCGATGTTCAAAGTTCCTCTCTTCCATACTTTCTGAATTTGTTGCCCACATTCAGTTACAGCATAGAGATTATTAATAAACTTCATTTGCGATCCACAATCAATGTAAAATTGGCTATTAGTCCTGTAGAAAGGAGGGGTGCCCATGCACCCCTAAAACTATGTATACCATGATTTCTAGGCCCCATTATACGTCCTTTAAAACAATATCGATGTTGCCAGCGATGAAAAGGGCGCAAGAAAGAGATAAAATTGACATATTGTCTACATGCCCCCCCCCCCCCCAACAAAAAAAAAAAAAAACATTTCAAGTATTCTTGGATTCGCTTAACATTTGAATGATTTAACTGAATCAATTGCATCATGACCCAACGTACTAAACGGTCAAGGATATAGTTAAAGGTCAAAGGTCAGTCTTTCAAAAACATCTCTACATTTCTATTAGAACATAATTTGTATGTTCTGTCATAATGGATTGATGTCTGAAGAAATTGAAACATGGTGAGATATAGGTCAAAGTTTATCACCTGATACGTAGCTACATGTCCATACTGTCGAAATCTTTAATCGGTGTATAACAAGATGTTTTCATTCATTGCTTTAAATGTACTTGCTTTAAAGTGAAACCAGTAAAGTGTCTAACTCCACGAAAATTACTCGGAGCTTCCACATTTCTCTTCTACCGTGTTGTTTGGCTTATGGTAAGAGAAGAATAACATATGGTATGACGCAAATTTTCGCCTTTTTAACCAGGAAAGCAGTGTTCTTTTTCAATTAAACTTTCACACATCATTTGGACATATCTTACAATGATTTTGGTATAGGATTCAATTCTCAAATGTAATTTTGGGCAATATCTGACACATTACCGTTGCACCTTTAATTTTCTCCCGCGATTTTGGGACACTGTACTTGCAGATTGCAGGGATTTATTTGTCTATTTTTTCTGTCAATACTATCTTATTTTCTTTACGTCAGTACCTATTTTCCATTCCATTCCTCCTACTGAGGTATCGTTTTAGTAGTATTACTTCCGTGGTCGTTATCAATACATTTTTTATATTTTGTATGTCTTTGATATACCATCGACTAGTGAGGAGAGCCGTTTACAAGAACTTGAGTCCTTTTGGCAATTCTCAGGCACTAGTCGATGGGACTTCTTCTTTTGTCATTATACATTTATGTCATTGTTACTCTTTTCCTAGAAATAAAAAAATAAACAAATAAATCGTCTGGCAATTACTAATTGAGAACAAAACCTAAGAATTATGCAGGACACAAAGAAATTAGACTTCCCGGGTTACCTCACGTCAGTACCTATCAAACTACAGATAGTTCAGTTCCACCTCATTTGCATAACAATATTCATTGTTAAGTTTGCTTATTCTAGGTATGTTGACAATTATTTATAACCCTCAATACTCTCATCATTGGAACTGATGCTAAGCAACAAATGGAAGAGCCAGGTTATTCCTTATGCTTTTGTTTTGATATTTTCTTAGGTATATTTTGTTGTTTAAGTTATGTAAACTACTGGTTTTGTAATATTTTTGTTGTAACTATTAAGATCACCTGATAGAAAACGCTTAACAAGAAAAGAATACCAAATAACCACTGTTGTATCTCTTCTTTTTAGGAAAATGATATATGGTTTTTCAGTTCAAATTCGTCAAAACATCAGAGAAACTGACAATTCGATCATTCAAATTAGAGCGATTTTTCTTCAAGTGCTGTTCGCTATATTCAGGTTCACTCTCAGAGCATTCCAATTTGTTGATAGGCATTTGATTTTGTACTCCTGTTTGTTCAAATTAGTTTTTGTATCATTCAAATTAACACTGCACAATCGTCATTCAATTTCGCGCAGGTAATCTAGAGCAAGACATTTGTACCTCAATCTACATTCAAATTCGTTTATAGGCACCCGATTTCGCAAATTTAGCCTTCAAATTGGTTTGGTGTTTAAATATTCCTTTTTAAACAAATTTGTTGCATTTGTTCTCGATTTGTATTTATCCATAATTAAGTTTTTTATACTAATGTGCTAATTCAACGACATATGAAGAGCTTAATTCCAAAGGCGCTATATCCACTTTTTCAATTTTGGAGAAAAATGTTTTTCTATTTTTTTTGTTCGACGTTTTCGATTGCTCCAAAACGCGGTAAGATGACGTCACGCTCCACTGCTTAGTGGCTTTTTTCTTTTGGGTCTTGCGCATCTTTTATTTATTTATTTTTTTTGAAATTCGGACCTACCGTTTCGAAGTCACATGACCTTTTGTCTATGCATGTCAGCCCGAAAAATTGCTAAATTTCGTGATTTGTGTACAAAACATATGGAAATATCAGTGTTCGTAAAAAGAGGTATATCATTGGTTATTTGGTCTTGTTTACATTTTAGATGTTTGTTTTGGGGTTCAAAATAGTTTAATTATAGTTAGAAATAAAATAAACCACAAAAACAATAAAATACATAAGTAAACAAACAAAGAAATACATAATAAATTATAAAAAACAATAGAAAACATAAGGAAGAACCTCGCTCTTTCAAATTTTTATTCAAAATGCTCTAAAGAATATATGTAGTGAAAAATCAATGTTTAATTATGAAGAATATATGATTTATGGGTACAAAAATGAATTCTATGACCTTTTTTGCATAAATGACCATAAATATGCAAATTAATTAATTTTTCCAAAATGTTTAATTAGTTAATCAAATGACGATCCCAATCGTCAGTCAATTTCGTGCTAATTTGAATGATCGAATTGTCAGTTTGTGTGCTGTTTTGACTTAGTTGACCGGGAAAACCTATATTACCATAATATATGTTTTGCACACAAATCACGAACATGAGCAATATTTTAGACGGTTATTTCTTATTATATCCCTCATAAGAATGTTCTAGCCATGTCATTGGTCAAGAGAACGTCACATGGTCAAAAATAGATCCATTATGTATTTTGTATGACGTCATTTTACTATTTGCCTAAGCGAAAATAGTATTTTTACTATTTTCCCCAGGGTAAAATATTAAATGAGTATCGATACTATCGATCCATGGATTCGCGTATTCACAGCTCGCCCATTATCGCGATTGAAAGCTAAATGCCATAGGATAACATGCACATCTGGTGAGTTGTCGGCACGGCACAGAATTGTCAAATTTGAGATCGATATCATGATCGGACGATTAATTTTAAGACAATTATCCGGGAAATGTATAATGCTGAATTTGTTTGTATAATAACAATTATACTTTTGAATTCGCTAGGATAGGATGATAAATTATGCTTCAACTTTCAATCATTCATGGACCTAATTGCCATGGAATCCTACGTTTTCTTTCTTTGAATACAAATAACGGTCATTTTAGATGAGGGATATAAAACAAATATACCATGACTTTTTTCGAGGAGCCATTTGAATCTATGGGCCTTCAGTAACTTCAATAGTACTATTTCCTTCAGGGCTGCGCCCCTCAGAAAATAGTACTATTGGAGTTACCTCAGAGCCCATAGTTCATCTAGAGCCTCTCAAGGCATGGTATATTTGTATAATATATACTACGCAGTAATTAGCCAAATGGGCAGGGTGAAAATGATCAGAAACTAATCGTATTTCGTTGAATTGCTCTACAATCATCCCTCATTTGTGACGTTTGTATTTTTTTTATATTTATAATAAACTGTTCCCTACTAGATGATACAATAAATCAATATAGTTCATACATGGCCTACCAGTGTCCCGTAGGTAATGGATTCAAGATGTAATGAATTCCAGGGCATGGTGGTGGCTGATATAAGATTTTATTAGTAGACACGGTCCGGTCCTATACCTTTCACACCTAAATGGTATAATAATGATGAGATAAAAACATAAAGTATTTGCATGTACAGCGATATATATTTTGTGTTATTTAGTCGTCAAAGTGTCTAGATGATTTATTTTCACACGAAAAACGCCCCACTCATCATGCTCATTAAAGGGGTAGTACAGTTTGGTAAGGCTGAGCTTTAGTCACCAAAACCTGCACATTAACAGTAAAAACTAATAGTTATAACTCCACCATGCTCGAAAGGTATATAAAATTAAAAAGGAATAAGTAAAAAGCCTGTTATCATTCAAATAGAGCCAAAATCTGGAGGGCGCTTTCAAAAATAGCATTGGTGTCAATCATTTTCATACAAAATTATGCATGTAAAGTTTTGTTGAACTAATGATTAAATAGAGAGATCATCTACAAACCTCTTTTGAACATGTTTGAAAAAGTGTAAGCATTTTTTACATTTGTTTTTAAATCATAGAATAAATCTGAGCTCTAGTTGTATTGAGATCAAATATATTTATTTATATTTCAGCCGTTTTTGAACGGATTTTTATAAAATAAAGTTTATTCTGCCATTCAAATTGTATGCTCTTTCAAATTTTACATTAATTTTTTTTTTTTATTGTCTCACACAAAACTATTTCGTGCAGCGCCCTCTATACCAAAACTTAACTACCCCTCCCTTTAAATAACAAATTTAGACATAAGTTTATCGGAAACAGGCACATGTTCACGTCGTTATCTTGAAATCAAATCAATAATCTTTCCAAGAAAAGAATGATATAAATTAATTGGATGACCGTGATAAGTATACTATCGAGAAAAAGAAACAAGATATTCATACCTCAACGCGATGTGACATTTTCACGTGCCCAATTCCTTTTTGGTCAGAATATATTGTACAAACGGAGCCTTCCCTGTGTGGTGCACATTTTTAGATACTTTCTTATTTTGAGATATTAATACAAAAATAAATACCGATTGATTTTTTTTGTAGAAGACTCCCCTTCTAAAATGACTAGCGACATCCTCTTTCCCGATATGAGGGACGGGAAATTAAAACCAGAAAAAAGAAAAGAACAACACGTTGTACAGGGAAAACTTTCGTGAACATTCCTGTAGGTAATGTTAATTCACGCGTAAAAAATATCACAGTATCTGGAGGTCGCGGGTTAGACTCCAGGATAGATCCCATTTTTCTTTAGCAGTAATTTTGTTTATATAGATCATCCAAAATTAAAGATTTATTTGGGTGCTATTCTGCATATTAATTTCCACTCCAATCAGTTGACTCTGCACAATGGACATTCGATTTAGCGCCAGGGAATGGGAACGATAATTTTGTACCACAATTATAATTTAGATTCGTCTATAATGTACATGATCGAGTGAACAAAAACGAGTCGCTTTCAATTGAACAGTTGAATTGTGCAATAGAAAATATTGATATAAAGTTGAATAATTATTTGAAACTATTATATATACAGATGGATCTAAACTTGATGATGGTAAGATAGGTGCAGCTTGTTATATCCCAAAGTATAACATAAGCAAATGTTATAGAATAACCCCAGTAAATATTATGATTGCAGAACTGACCACGATTATTCCAGCATTACATTTGATAGAATATGTTTCCATCTGTAGTGATATTATTAGACTCGATGTCAGCCCAATGCCTGCAGGCTATTAGAAATAGGAATACAGCTAGTATAATCATACAAATTCTCCAGAAATTGACACATTTAAAGGGGTAGTACAGTTTTGGTAAGGCTGAACTTTAGTAACCAAACCCTAAAGAGTAACATTATAAACTACTAGTTATTACTCCACCATGCTCGAAATGTATATGAAAATACAAAAAGTAAACAGCCCGTTATCATTCAAAAAGAGCCATTAAAACACAGGAGGGCGCTTTATACAAAGGCATTGGTTTCAACCGTTTTTCATACAAAATTATGCATGTGATATTTTATTGAAATAATGATTGAAATAATAGAGAGATCATCAACAACTATCTAAAAAACGCTTTTGAAAATTATTGAAAAGTGCAAGCATTTTTAAAATTTTTTGAAAAATCATCTAATTATTTTGGCCCCAAATAACTATTAGATCAGATATATTTATTGATATTTCAGCCGTTTCCGGGTCGATTTTTACCAAATAAAGTTGATTCTGCCATTAAAATTGCATGTTCTCTCAAATTTGACACAAAGATTTTCATTACCTCACAACAAAAGTGTGATGTGCAGCGCCCTCTCTACCCAAACTAAAATACCCCTTTAAGTTTTATTGGTATATATATATATAATTTGAATGAATACTTGCACATTGTAGATTGCAGGGAAACGAAAGAGCTGGTAGCTATTAAACATACAACTCCAGCAATATATATAGATGCACTTGTACCACGAAATATATATGATTAATCAATCATACGGATAGTTTTTATTAGTAATTATAGCAAAATCAATGGGAAAAAATGGAGAAAATAATATTTGTATTTGGGATTCAACCATTTGTATTAAAGCGTATTAATCTGTCAGGGTTTTGAAAGAAAAGATGAAAGATTATTACATCGAATGAGAATGGAAAAATGTAAGCTAAGTTTATTTAATTATTGTATGGAACTTGAAACAATTTAGCATAATTTAATTGATTGGAAGAAGTATATACAAGAGAGAAACAAATTGTTTTTTACGGTTGAAAGTAAAACAAATCAGTCTACATAATTTATTGGGGAAAGAAAATCATTTGCATGCAGCCTGTGTTGGCTTTCATAAAAGCCACTGACAAATATTTGATTATTGTAGTTGGTGAATTAGATATGATTTAGATATTGTTATATAAAGGTATTTGTCCCCGTATTTGTCTCTCTCCAGTCATTTGGAGAAGGGAGGGGAAAAGAAGGACCTTTGCAGTGCACACCTAATATGTAAAATGTAAAATTAACTCTATACATCCAGGCGGAAATAATCTTTTAGATTGGACAGCCTATAAAATAAAATAACAACAAAAACAACACCAGAGAGTCGTGGGTCCTCACGACGAACAGTCAACTTGTTCGAAAAGTCGAAAAACTAATGAGCCCCACCTAATACCCACCCGCTCCTTACAACAACTATACCGGCGCTGTAGCTCTTATTAATTGAACTACAAGCTCAAGAAAGAATACCAACAGTCCTATTGAGGACTATCCTATAACGAATACCAACGGTCCTTTTCAGGACTCTCCAATCATCTCCTCTTAGCTAAATAGCGTTCATGTTATGACCTATATACTCCTTGATCACATATGAGCCCCAAGCCCGGATACAAACACAACAACTATATATGTTTTGGGGGCGTAGGCACACGTTGGGACCAACCCCCGCCCCCCGGTACGCATATCGTATACATTGATGTGAACCACTCCCCCCTCTCGTGCGTACGTACGTACTTTGTAGATGGCCCCTGCATGTGCGCGGGTTCCGGACTCCACATACTGATATATACCGTACCGTACCCCGAGCCTGATATTCGTGTATTCCGTTTATCACATCAAAATCATAGCATGAATAGACTATATATATGAGTTTTTTGACATGAGGCCGACATTCCCTAGCTTCTGATCATTATTGAATAGAGAAAAAACTGCCAGCTCAAAAGGGGCGTTATGGCATTTACTTCACGAAGCTCGCCCGATCCTCACATCCCATCGTTCTCTTCCGATGTCGCTCCTCCGTCATCATCGGCGCCGAGTTCCTTAAGCGACCCGTCCACTGATGTCGGCAGTACTTTGACTTCATTGAGTACAAAATCTGAATCGATGGAATCTAAAGTTCTTGTCATCTACGTTGGAGGGACGATTGGAATGAAGAAGGAAAATGGAGGTATGATGCATTCATATTATATTGGATTATTGTCAGTTGATTGTTCTGCAGTTTGGTTAACTATCTGACAATGAATATAACGTATTCATTTCCAATTTCATTTATCTACCAGAAAGCCGGTTGGGCCCATAGGCGGCATCCGAAATATTTTTTTCTCCAGAATATAAAAATATAACTTGGATCTAAAATTAATGTTTGCATTTCTTGAAGGTGAAATGTATGTTTAAGCCCATTTGCCTTTTATTTGATCACTTCGCGCAACAATATCGGAAATCGCGATTAAAGTCGGGTCGGAAACCGGCAAAAGATATTCAGCGGTTGAAATTTGAAATTAGAAAGTATAATGGCAAATATTAACGACACTATGTTGCTGTCGCGATGGGTTCAATTTAAAATTCAACATGGCTTAGAAAAAATGTATTTTCTGCTGAAAGTAAAATTATATCACATGGCATTATAAAACTTGTAAAATCTGCTTTTGTTTCTGATGAGGCAAATTATGAATTCCTCAACCATTAACCGGCACGCAACACAAAACCAATGGGCTTGTGCGACGTATGGGTACAAGAGCTGTTTTAGGAAATTGTGCAAGACTGCTCGGGCATCATTCTTTAGGGAGTTTGTGATAAAATTAAATGAACGAATGGCGTTAGAACTTCTTAAATCTGATCTATATGAATTGAAAATACCTGCAATCAAAGAATAAACCATGGTAAAATATTGCTTTGTATGAAAAAAAAAATAATACAATTACAATGAGAAGACCTAAAACCTAGTGCTTAGATCTGTCAAAAATACAGCTCTTGTGACGTGAAATGTTTTTAAGGGAAATTATGCAATGTAGGTACACGAGCCATCGTAATACCATTATTGCGTGTAAATGGTCCAGATGACTGAACAATTTCCTTTAGTAGATAAGATCTTCATATGGGATTAATCATGTGCATGATGTATTATTACTTAAGCCTCAAACCGAAGGGGGATAATGAATCGTAATTACTAAAGCTTATTATGATGGTGTTGAATGATTGATGGTCATGATAATGACAATGGTGATAACGATGTGATGCAATGATGATGATAATTGGATAATAATGATGAAGAGGAACACTAAGAATTGCGTTATTTTGGTGGAAGTGATGTTAATAATTATGATAAAGATGATTTAGATTATAATCATATTTATGACGATCAAGGATGACATTAGTAATTGGCCATTGAAGCATTTAATCACTCAAACCACTGCAGTCTGAGCTGGGCTGCCGTGATGGGGTGCATGCGCAAGCATTTAAAAGAATAAATTCCTGCTTTGTTTAATTATGGTAAAATGATTACAAATGTACAGATGGTTTTTACAAAGGATTTTGATTTAATATGTAAATGGCTAGACCTTAACTATATGTGTTTACACCCGCAAAAGACAAAGTCATTGCTTTTGGTCATATAAACAAATTGGCAAACGATGTTTTATTATCGATGCAAGCCTCCACACTAACTTTGTTTTCTTTTGCCCGGTCTGGCATGTAAAATCAGGGGGTTTTTTTAAGTTACTTGCCCGAAAATGAAAAACAAAGAAAAATATCATGTTCTTATACAAAATATATGATCATTTCATGCATAAGTCACTGAGGTCCAGAATAAATTTAGTTTGACAATGCAATCGATACATTTAAGGTACTAATTTCGAGTCATCCGTCGAAATTACTAAATTAGTGTAATTACAATGAGTTCTTTATTGACTAATAATTGTTACGTTTTCGCTTCATTTTGGGAACGCAAACGGTCAAATTACGGCATTTTTTTGGACTTATTAAATGACCGTAATAACGATGATTATTTTTTGGACAAGTGAAAAACAATGAAACAATTAAATAATCATCGTAACTACGTTAATTTAATAATTTCGACGGATAAGAAATTACTCTAAAATAGTGCCTTAGTTTTACCGATGAAGCGTAAACGTATCGAATATAAGTCAATGAAATAAGTATCGTAATCATGCTATTTTAATCATTTTTACCGACGAGAAATGAGTCGAAATAAATGCCTGAATTTTACCGATTGCATCACTATGAAACAAACAAGTAACACATATAAGTAAACAAAAGATCATCGTATTCACGCTAAAAAAGGTCCGACAGATGATAGATGAGTCGAAATATAGGCCGTTATTTGACCGATTGCGTTCTAAAAAAAAAAGCAAAAAGATAACAAGTATTAGTCAATAAAATATCATCTTAATTAGGCTTAGTCCGACGGACGAGAAATAAGTCGAAATAAATGCAGTAGTTACGCTTAAAATTAACAATCTTGACGGACGAGAAATGAGTCGAAAAAAATGCCTTGATTTTATCGAATGGGTTTTTAAAATTTAGGGATCAATCTTTTTTTTTTTATTCCTTCATTTATTCATTTTTATGTTTGAGTGTCTTATGATTGTTTACTATGACATTCTTTATATTTTGCCAATTGTCATACTTTGTTGTTGTTTTTTAAATGAATTGTGGAAATAAAATAAAATAAAATAAAAATAAAGCGAACACGTAACGAGTACAAGTCAATAAAATAATCATGTAATTATGCTACTTTAATCATGTTTACGGACGAGAAATGAGTCTAAATAAATGCCTTAATTTTACCGATTGCATCAAAATGAAGAAAACACGTAACAAATAGTAACAAAAAAGTAGATTAATCATCATCGGAATTATGCTAAGTCTGACAGCCGATAAATGAGTCGAAATAAATACCGTAAATTTACCGTTTACGCCATCCAAAAAAAGGGAAAATATACCGAAAATAAGTTAATAAAATATTCGTACTTACTCTTAATAATTAATTTTGACGGACGAGAAATGAGTAGTAATAAATGCCTTGATTTTATTGCGTTTTAAAATCGGAGCGAAAACGTAAAAAATATTAATCAATAATACAATCATTGTTTTACGCAAATTTCGACGGACGGGATATTGATTTCAATTTAACCGATTGTAAAACTAAAAAGAAAACGTGACGAATATTAGTCAATAAAAATAATCATCGTAATAACGCTGAATTAATCATTTTGACGGACGAGAAATGAGTCGAAATAAATGCCTTAATTTTATCGATTTCATCAAAATGAAGCGAAGACGAACAAATTATTAGTCAATAAAAAGATCATCGTATTCATGCTAAAATAGGTCCGACAGATGATAAATGAGTCGAGAGAAATGCCGTCATTTGACCGTTTGCGTTCTCAAAATGAAACGAGAACGTAGCAAATATTAGTCAATTACAAAATCACCGTAATTACGCTAATTTAATCGTTTAGACTGACGATCAATGATTCGAAATAAATGCCTTAAATTTACCGATTCCATCAAGATGAAGCGAAAACGTAACGAGTATTTAATAGCCAATAAAACAATCATCGTTATTACGCAAATTTAATCATTTCGACAGTCGAGAAATGAGTCAAAATTAGGGTCTTAATTAAGCTTACCGATTACATTGAAACAATGAAAAGAAAACGTAACAAAAACGTCATAAACATAATCATTGATTTAATATGTAAGTGGCTAGACTTTAATAATATATATTTTCACCCGCAAACGACAAAAAGTCATTGCTTTCGGTCATATACAAAATATTGGCAAACGATGTTTTATTATTGAACTAAGTATAAAGGTCTGCCTATAGACAATGTAAAGAAAATTAAAAACTTGGGTGCTACTTTTGACTCTAGCATGAATTGGAGAGAACATGTTTTAATATTGTGGGCATTATCTCTAGTGCAATAGGTTGTAATAGGAGAATCAAACAATTTCTTTCACCAAAAATATTTATGAATTTGTATCTTGCTATGATCCTACCACATGTTGATTACTGTTGTACATCTTGGGGAAGCTCTGCTAAAATCCAAAAAGATAAGATAAAAATACTTTTGAATAAGTATGCACACACAATTTCAAAAGCGTATTACTATACACATCAGCGTTCAATGTACATTACTCTCGGTTGGCAATCTGTGGAAGAGCGTATAAAATATCAATATTATGTATTAGTTTATAAAATACAACATCATTTAGTACCAACCTAATTAGACCCATTGATATGCATGTGTCTAATGTAAACCTGTTACTCTGCAAATGCCCGCTTTCCTTACCACGCCTAAAGACTGAATATAAAAGAAATTCTTTCACATATGTTGAAACTAGCCTACAGTGGAGTCGTGCGAACATCCCTATATACATTAAAAAACAAAACAAAACAGCTATATATTGATCTGAATTTCATTTCATAAATACATGCATATATATAGTTAACATGCTATATCACTAAGGGTGTATATATTCAATGATTATTGTATTCATTTTAACTAAACATGCCCACCCTGCAGTATAGAATAAATAAAACAAATACATAAATAAATAGATAAATAAAATAATACCCATTTTCTTGTGAGCAGAATGGATGAAGTGTCTTGCTAAGGATTAAAGGACACAGTATTGAAAGACACCCCCATATGTCTTGATAATGGTTATGATCATGTTGATGAGGATGATGATGATGATGATGATGATGGTGATGATTAAAATGATGCAATAATGATGATGATGATTATGATCATGTTGATGATGATGATGATGATGATGATGATGATAATGATGATGATGATGATTACAATGATGCAATAATGATGATGATGATTTAAATGATGACGATGGTGATAATGAGAATGATGATGATGATGATGATGATAATGATGATGATGATGATGATATATTTGTATAGTGCATGATAGTCATGACTGTCATCATCTCATGATAATGATAATGATGATGATGATGATGATGATGATGATGATGATATAAATATATTTGTATTTATTTGTTATTTATTCATGTTTTCTTTATAAAAATACAGGGTAGACCGTTCAGTTTAAAAAAAAATGCTTTACAGCGGCGCCCTGTATGAGACGTATACATATATATTACAATATAGTTAAATGCAGAATCTATACATTAAATAATAAACACAATCGTAAATTAAACAGAGATACAAACAAAAATGCAAACATATATATACATCAACAGTCATCTACCCCAATCACCCTACCTTATAAATACATTATAACTGAGAATTATAGTAAAAACCAGTTTAAATATAACAGTAATAATCGGTCATAAATATGTACCTATAACATGTTTATTGCACTTCTAATTTTCTTTAAAAAAATACTTAATGAAGAACTATATTGGATGGAAATAGGCAGATTATTAAATAACGAACTACGTGTATAGACAAATGATCTCTTCATATATTCGGTTCGAGGATAAGGTACTGGGAGAGGGCTTCTCAATGTGTATCAAGTTACATAATGAGCGGCGCGCCGTTCTATCAATAATTCAATATATACTGGAGTCAAATTATTTAGAGCTTTATACATGATTACACAATAATGATATTTTATTCTTTGTTCCACCGATTATGATGATGATGAATTGATGATATAGATAGCAGCCAGGAGGTGCACCCCATGGTACAATTGCGTATGATCGGGCTACCAAATATGGCCAGTACTTTAATATGGCTATCCTTCTTTTGAGTGGATTGCAAATATATGTTTTATTTCCTCATCTAAATATTGCAAATTTGTATGCACAGGGAATAAATTACATTGTTTCAGAAGCAGATTTTTCAAATGTCTACACATGTTGTGCAAATAAATGTAATATTTAGAATTTACAGAACATTTTGATGACAATCTCCTGAAGAACAAACAAAAGTTGACTTCTCAAATGGATTGCCCTATTAAATGGGTAGTACAGCTTAGGTGAGACTGAGCTTTAGTATCCAAAACCTGCACAATGTCCTATCTAACTAACTCAACCATGTTCGAAAGTATATAAAATATTACAAACGACTAAGTAAAAAGCCTGCTATCATCCTACACGCACCATTAAAACACAATAGGGTGCTATGTAACAAAACATTGGTTTCAACCATTTTTCATACACAATTATACCTGTGATGTTTTGTTGAAATAATTATTGAATAGAGAGATCATCAACAACTGTTTAAAAACCTCTTTTGAGATTTTCTGTAAAAGCGTAAGCTTTTTTATTTGTGTTTGTTTTTTCCGAATCATGAATTAAATCTGGGCCCGAGATTTATTCCGATTAGGATTTATATTGTTGCCGTTTCTGAACCGATTTTAATCAAGGTTATTATGTAAATACAATGATATGCACTTTTAAATATCACACTCTGTTTTCCAGTATCTCACATAAAAATAGTTTCGTGAAGCGCCCTCTATACCAAAACTGAACTACCACGTTTAAAGGTTGGCTGACAAGAAAACTACCTAAACATTGTGTTTTACTGTATCTAAGGCAGATTTTCCGAGATTTTTAAGAGATTTTTAAACAGTTGTTGATGATCTGTAAAAGTGTAAGCTTTTTTACTTTTTTTTTTTTTCCGAATCATGAATTAAATCAGCTGGGCCCGAGATTTATTCCAATTGGGATTTATATTGTTGCCGTTTCTGAACCGATTTTAATCAAGGTTATTATGTAAATACAAGTATATGCACTTTTAAATATTACAATCGGTTTTCCAGTATCTCACATAAAAATAGTTTCGTGCAGCGCCCTCTATACCAAAACTGAACTACCACGTTTAAAGGTTGGCTGACAAGAAAATTACCTAAACATTGTGTTTTACTGTATCTAAGGTAGATTTTCATGAAGATTACTAATAAAAACATATTTTCCGCGTCGGAAAACCCATTAAAAAAAAAAAAAAATCTACTTTTAAATTCACTTTAGTAATCCCCGTACAAAAATTGAGTCCGGGCGAAGAAAAATTACGTCATCTTTGTGACGTCACATGCAGGCAATCGCAATATATAGCTCGGTCATAGACGTACACGCTGAGTGCAATACTCACGTTGACAGAGAGATATTATTTCGATTGTGTTCAATATTTGCAAACATTTGTTAAAGTTTATATCATGGACGATCTATACTCAGATGTGTTGCTGCAAGCTGCTATAAATCATTTCTTAGTAATTTTCAGTTAAGCCTCAATTTAAAAGCAAAAACGAGTTTGTTTTACTAGCAAGTCATAGGCTCTGCATGTAAAACATGCACGTTCCTCCGTGTTGCGGTCTTCTTGAGATGTCATGATCCGGGTTGCACGTGCGCACATTTCTGCTCCGCTATAAATAACTTTTTGAGCAGCATGGAACGCCGATGCGAAAACAAGCAAAAAAGTTGCATGAAATTTACCTTTCTTGCCCAACTTAAGGATTTCTTTGAAAAAAGGAGTGTGGTATATCGATATAGGCACATATTTAAAGCTATAAAACTGAATCAAAGCCGGGATTTCACCATACCTTTAAGGGATAGTTGAGTTTAATTATGAGAGTATAGATTTGGTAAAACTGAATTTTAGTTAATAAAACCTTTACATTACAAAATAATAGTTATAACTCGACCATACTCGAAATGAATCACACAATTACAAACGACTAAGTACAAATCATTACAAAATAGTCGTTAATACTCAAGAGGGCGCTCTATAACAAGGCATTTGTTTCATTCGTTTTAAATGAAATACTATGCATGTGATATTTTGTTGAAATAGTGATTAGATACAGAGATAATCAACATCTATCTAAAAGCCCATTTTTTAAAAAGAGTACGAATGTTGAAAGTATTTTATACGGCCGGTTCTTAATCATCGAATAAATGTGTGCCCCATATGTATTCAGATTGGATATATTTATTGATATTTCAGCCCATAGGCGTATATCTGTCATTATATCCCTTCTATGAATATTCATGAGTATTCTAGAAACGTGATTGGTCAATTGGGGCTCTCACAATAAAAATTCTTTTCACTATCAATCTGAAAATCGGAGAAGAGTTTTCACTAGTTTTGCCCATGATCATATTGCTCATTGAGATGCGTGTTATAAGCTTCTCTGCGATCGGAGAATAGTTTTCACTAGTTTTGCCCATAGCATGGAAATGACGTCATAGACGCCGGGTGATCATATTGCTCATAGAGATGCGTGTTATAAGCTTCTCTGCGAGCGAAGGTCTTGTTTTAGCTTGCGAAAGATGCTCGACGTGATTTCTCAAAGAGTAATTTAAAAAGAAATACAGAATTGTTCACCCGTGAATATCAATAAGTTCCAAAGAATATTCTAGAGATGCATTTCATGTATAACATTGCGGTATTCGAAGGGATATAAAACAAATATACCAAGCTTTTAGTTCAAAAGTATAGTGGAAATTATATCTTCGGAGAGACTGGCAATAGTTACTATTTTTTCCTCGGGGCTTCGCCTCTCGGAAAAATAGTACCTACGCCAGTTCCTCCACAGATATAATTTCCCACTATACTTTCTCACAGCTTGGTATATTTATATATTGATACCCATGCTACAGGCGGGATAATCTTTTTATTCACGCCCCCTAATGAAAAAGTATTATCTAAATAGCTACGCCCATGTTTCAATCGTTTCTGAACCGATTTTGATCAAATAAAGTTTATTCTGTCGTTAAAATTGTATGCTCTAATTAATTTCTAATTTGACAATCGGTTCTTCATTATATCACAAACAACTCCACACTAAAACTCAACTATCCCTTTAAGTCACCCTTTTTTTAGACAACAACATTATTCCATTTGTTACAAGCTATTGCAGAAAAACAATAGTCGCAGCCGGTGAGTAAGATATATGACATTTTGTTCTAGCTTATTAGGCAAGTTTTTGTTAATGTTGGTAATTGTCATGTTTATGAGTTGGGAAAAATAAGGGTGGCCATATTTGGTCATTGCATCATAGGTGGAATGTACATGTTCCACTCCTACTGGTCCTTATTCACCTAACAATAATTTCGAACTACAAGCCTCATCAAATTGATCAGAAAATATTGACCTACAAAATTTTAAACTATTAAGTTGCAATTTACATGTATACTTTAAGTGTTATTTTGAGTGCATATTTTGATTTCGTATGAAATTTCTTTTCAGAAAATATATTGTTTGATAGAGAGTGTAATTTTAACATTTGTTTCTCTCAAATGAAAATGTCTTTAAGAGCCCCTATCTGCATGTAACACAAAAGGATCGCGCGATGAATATTTCACGCTGAAACACAAAAACACTGACACGCGGATTTGTAATATACGGATTTTTTATTTCGCGACCATGCTTGGTGATCACATATTGCAAGTCGCGCATTTATTTTCGTGGGTCTATTTCGTAAGCCAAAGTTCTGTAAGCGAGAAGCGGGGGGGGGGGGGGGGGGGTGTTCGTAGAAAATTTGTATAAGCCGAGACCGAGTTCCTTCATAATTTTGAAGGCCGAGACCAGGACCGGTCAAAAATGTTCGAGGCCGAGACCAAGATCGTCGGTGGAGACACCTTTTTTACATTTTTGAGGCCAAGACCATGATTCTTCGCAATTTTCGTGGCCGAGACCATCGGTAATGATGGTCGAGACCGCTCAAATGTGATAAATTAGTCCTGACTTCAATTTATTTTTGGTTTAATAAATAGTTAAATGTCTAGATTGTTACTAATGTGATTATAGAACTTGTAACAAATGTCATGAAAACTTTTGTTAAATTATTGCATGTTTTACTTTGTTTTCTTCTCTCAACAGTTTATAAACCAGTGCGAGACTACATGGGCAAAGTACTTCGCAGCATGCCAATGTTATACGATTCAGAGTACGCAAAAGAGATTGGTCTCGACAAAGATGACCAGAAAAACATTTTTGTTCTACCGTGAGTCAATTATCAATACTTTTCTTGTTTTAGCTTTTAATTTGTGAACTACATTACATGATACAATTGTGTTCTATGCAATTATGCTTGTAATGACTTTCAGAGTTATATAACTCTTGCTTGTTGCAAATGCTTTGAGTTGGACTATTCGTGCAAAAGGGTCTTGAAACTGTGTTATGGCAACTTGGTCTTCACCAATTTTGTATATGTATCTTATAACGAACACTAATAGAACTCTTCAAGAGAATGGAGATGGGAAGGTCATTTCGAATTAAAATCATTTGTAAATAAATATGAACAAGAATTGACTAAGAAAACAAAACATTATGTAATCAATTTTGAATCTAAAACAAGCAATTTTTATGGACTACCTAAAGTACATAAAAGCAGTGAGATAAAAGAGACTGTTATGAAAGAGAGAAAGGACTATATTGAATGTGTTAAACCAAAAGATCTAAAGATGAGACCAATAGTTGGTGGGCCATGCTGCCCAACACACAGATTAAGTAATTTCGTAGATATTCTGTTGAAACCTTTGTTGAAATATGTAAATAGTTACATTAGAGATAGTGTTGATTTTTTTAAACCACCTTCCAGACGAAATTGAGGAAGGAAGCTTTTTTGTTACATACGATGTCAACAGTTTGAACACTAATATTGATCATTCTGCTGGATTAGAAGCCATCTCATATTGGTTAAACAAGTATCCTGGTGATCTACATCCTAGAATATCAACAGATTTTGTGTTAGATGCTATTGATATCATTCTGAAAAATAATGTGTTCTGTTTCAATGGTGATTACTATATTCAATTGAAAGGTACGGCCATGGGTACTAAAATGGCCCCAACCTATGCCAATTTGTTTCTCGGTTATCTGGAAATGAAACTTTATGATGAAGTGAAACAAGCTATGTCACTAGAAACCAGTGAATATGTAAAAAATAACTGGTATAGGTATCTGGATGATTGTTTTATTATCTGGAATGACAAACTTGGTGATATTGACAAATTTACTGACATTTTGCAGAAATTACATTCAGAAGTTCAATTTTAAATTGAATGTGATTCTAAAATAGTAGACTTTTTGGATATAACGATTATTGAACATGAACGGGAAATTATTACTGATATTTATTATAAAATTACGGGCACTCACCAATATTTACACTTCGATTTATGCCATCCACAACATACGAAACGCATGATTCCATACAATCTTGCAAGACGAATCTGTAAAATTGATTCGGACAAGGATTTAAAAGAAAAGCGGCTGGATGAGCTGCGGCATTTGTTAATAGATAGGAAATATCCTACGAAACTTATAGAAGGAGGCATATCGAGAGCCATCCAACAGGAAATTAAAGAATTAAGAAAAAAGAAAGAGCGAGAAAAATCAAATTATATAATTCCGTTTGTTCATACGTTCAATCCAAACAATATAAATGCTTATCAGCTGGTACAAAATACAATTCCTTGTATATTAAAGGATGATATTATGAAGAAAGTTTTTAAAAATGCCAAAATCTAAATTGCGAGTCGGAGACAAGCTCCAAATTGTAACCAAGTGTACTGATCGGAGGTGCAAAACCTGCCCGTATATGCCCTCTGTGAAATCAGTCACTTTTAAACATACAAACAAAACTTTCATCCTTAAATCATCATTCATTTGTAAAAGTATAAATTTTAAAATAGAGCATGACATGTAATGGATGTTCGAAACAGTATATTGGTGAAACAGGAGACGTTTTAAGGAATAGAATGACCGTCCATCGCCAGCATATTCGAGATTCAAAATATCAAATTCTGAGTGTGAGTAAACATATAGCAAAATGTGCCAAAAACATGTCGCCAGAATTTACCATTTCTCCATTTTACAAAATGAGAAATTAAAACGACATTGAAAGGAAAAACAAAGAAAGTTTCTTTATTTCGGTTTTCAAGCCAGAATTAAATCCTAAGGAATAAGAAATTGAATTTGAAAGATTCCGTTATATTTACATGCTCTGCCTTTTTTTTTTTTTTTTTTTTTGTTTATTTAATCATTTGTATTGATTTGTTTATAAAAAAATAACAATATATTTTTGTTTTTTCGAAAATGTTTGGCAATCACACAATAGAATATGAAGCGCGTTCACACATAACAATACGTTTTTCATAATGATGTTCTTATTATTATTTACGCGTTGTCAAAACGTTGTACACATTACAAAGCGCCTTTTATAGTGATTTTGTTATTAATATTTTCGCGTTGTCAAAACATTGTACACATTACAATGCGCTTTTCATAGTGATGTTGTTATTATTAGTTATGCGTTGTCAAAACATTAAGCGATGTATTCCTCAACATGTTTTTTAACTTTTAACTTTAGTTACTTTTTTGAAGACAACGAAACCGGTCGAAAGTAATTGAATAAAGACATTAACCAAGGAATTCTAGCGTGTTTCCGAGTTTATTTTATTGACTTTTAAAATATATATTTCATCGACGAGGACTTTTTAAGTTAAATTTATTTATATAATTATATATATGTATATAATAACATCCTGATACGGGTGTGTTATCCCGAATCATAGCATTTGTGAATTTGCCATTACAGAGTTGGTTTACATTGTACAATATGTTAAATTCATGTTTTTTATACATACACAACTGTTTTTCCTGTTTTTTAGTTTTTGTACCACAGTATATCTCTCATGTGTGCTTGTCATTATGCATGTAAGTGGATTGACAAAGAGAAATCTGGGGGGAAAACGGTTCAAGTATATATTTGTATAAAAGTAGCACTCTGATACTTGCTCTACATATATAAAAGCATGAACAATTGTGAGCTCAGGCCCCTTTTCTGATTAACAGGATCTCTTTTTGGCATTGTGGAGTCTAAATAATCAGGAGCCTCCATGTATTTATTTAATTGGAGTGACACATAATGTGTATTTCCTCCACAGTGTGTACAACGGCAAGCGCGTGGTGTACCACCTCAAGGAGTATGATGAGCTCAAGGACTCCAGCAATGTCAACGTGGACGACTGGATAAAGATGGTGAAGGACATCCATAAGAACTACAGCAGTTTTGACGGCTTCGTCATCATCCACGGCACCGACACCATGGCGTACACAGCCTCTGCGCTCTCCTTCATGTTGGAGAACCTTGGCAAGCCGGTGGTCCTGACGGGCTCTCAGGTGCCCCTCTCAGAGCTGCGTAGCGATGGGAGCAACAACTTCCTGGGCGCTGTGTACATTGCAGGCCACTATGCCATCCCAGAGGTATGATGGCAATAGCCACTAGAGGTTATAGTTTAAATTATGCTATGAGGTTACATTTGGAAAGCAGGAATTAATTACGAATGCTCAAATTATCACTTGAGGTGCACCAGTACAGTGTCAGATATTGCCCAAAATGACATTTGGGACTTAAAATCTTGTACCAAAATCATTGTAAAATATGTCAAAATTATGTCTGAAAGTGTCATTGAAAAAAAACACTGCTTTCCTGGTTAAAAACGAAAATATGCGTCAGCTTTTACAACGATTTACTGTATGGCAATTATGAGGTTTATGACCGTTCATTTACGCTCTTGAGCTGAATGATATATATATATTGTCATACTAAGGGGCATTTGAAAACATCTAACCCTATTTTATTCTTCTCTTACCATAAGCTAAACAACACGGTAGACAAGAGACTAGGAATCTACAAGTAATGTTCGTGGAGTTAGACACTTTACAGGCATCCCTTTAATGTATATATGACATTTGTTTTGTCAAAGCATTTTCGCTGTTGTTTTTGTTAATGTCCACTGTGTACATTTTGTATGAGAATATATAACAATCACATGAAATTTCCTTAATTTCTTTTCTACAAGGTAACATTGTTTTTCGACAACAAGCTTTACAGAGGCAACCGCTGTGTCAAGGTGTCCAGTAAGAGTTTCATGGCCTTTGATTCCCCCAACCTTCCTCCACTTGTTACCATGGACGTAGACATTACAGGTATGTTTATTTGCCTGTCTATGGTGTATTATGTAATTGTGTTTTATCCGGTATTTGTTTTTATTTATCTGTGTCAAGGTGTCCATTGAGAGTGTCAAAACTTTTCAATTCCCCAGCCTTCATGTGATTATGAAGGCTGTATACATACAGGTAGGTTTATCTAATACACCCCATTCATACTCGCGTCTAGCACTGGCTCGGCACTGGCCTGACACCGGCATTGGATAAGATGTCTACCTATTCATACACGGCATCAACACTGGACAATGTATGAATGGGGTGTGTATCTGCCTGTGTGTGTATTTGTGCGAGATGTCTGTTTATTTGTTGCTGTGTGTTGATTGCATATATTTTAAGCAAATCACAGTTTCAAGGTCTTTTGAATTATGTATCATCTAGGCCCCGTTGAAGAAAGAGATACAATCGATTGTAAGTTGCAATTAATCGTAAGTCAGATCACGTGTTCTAGATGCGCAAATCTGATTGGTTGAAACGCGTAAATTTTCTGACTTACGATCAATCGTAACTTACAATCGATTGTATCTCTTTCTGCAACGGGGCCCATGTCACCTATGCAGACACATAATGTTCAGATACATGTAAGTTTGTATGTAAATGTTTGCGTCTTTATGTAATACGTGCCTTCGCAGTTGTTGCGATTGCAAGATCACGTGACAAAATTATAGTACACCCGGATCGCCAAACGACGTAGCAGCCGACGCTTTGTGTATAATGTCAATGGACCGTTTACTTCCTGGCATGACACCCGAAACTAAATGAAGATATTTATTCATGAATATCAACTCTATAACACTGTCATTGCCTAACATATATCGAGAACACTATACATTTTCAGATTATTCAAGAAATAAGTTTGTTTAAAATTCAAGGATACAACTCGAGTTTGATTGACAAAAATGACTCTCCTTTCTTCTTGCATGCATGCCTGCTGCGCCGTACATTGCACGCAGACGTATGCTGGGTTCGTGTTTCGTATAACTGCAGAACGAAATAAAGAACCCGATCAAACCCACATTTAACTACTAAGTATTCATTTCTGACAAACTTCATATGATTTCCACCTAGTATGGAATATATAAAATACATTTCAATGCTTTTCAATACAAAGACAAGTCTTACCCTTCATTTGAGACTGTGTTTGTTGGCTTGTTGCACGGTTGTTGCAGTTTCCCGAGCGAAACATGTACGCACAATGCATACAGTGCTTGAACTGCATGCAGCTTGATTGCATGCAATGCAGTGCGCCGCCAGCCGTGTGATTATAAGTGGCATTGGAGTTTCGAAATATGTTCATTAAAATTCAGTTTGTTGCATTACAATGTGACAGAAATGATCGAATTTGTTGGAAATGTTAGACAGATGTTATTCTCTTTGCATAATTAGCACTGAAAGTGTCATGAAATTAATATTCATGAATAAATATCTTCATTTAGTTTCGGGTGTCATGCCAGGAAGTAAAGGGTCCATTGAAATTATACACAACGCGTCGGCTGCTACGTCGTTTGGCGATCCGGGTGTACTATAATTTTGTCACGTGATCTTGCAATCGCAACAACTGCGAAGGCACGTATTGTTCAATGTACATTGTTGTGTTTAAAATTGTTGATGGTAATGTTATACATTACAATGCCATTGTAACACCCCCCCCCCTAAAATATTTTGAATATAGGATGCATCCAGTATTTAAATTATTTACTGTATTACTGAAATAAAAAAAATAAAAATTGAAAGCTTTCAATCCTGAAGTACAGTGTCCTTTCTTTTTGTCTTCTTTTTTGTACAGTTAATCGGGCCAATATATTTCCTCACAGCAGCTTAGAGGCTTTTCAAGTCATTACCAGAATGAACAGAAATGTGGGCCTCCTTCGAATCTTCCCAAGTATCACAGCTGAAACGGTGAGTTTAGTTCCTGTCATAACAGTATTCCTAATGGGAAAATGGGGCATATAGGACAACATGGGGCATATAGGACAACATGGGGCCAACCCTGATAGCAAAAAATGGTAAATATGACATCTTATTTTCGTTGTGTAAGACGTCTTTAATACGTCATAAATTGACGTCAAAAAGAGATAAACTTGGACCTGTGAACGGAGTCGTTGATACGTCATATTTATACGTCTTTAAGATGACATAAATTGACGTCATTAAGACGACGTAAATTGACGTTTTTAGAAGGAATTACATTGACGTCTTTAGGACGATGTAAATTGACGTCTTTTGGACGACGTACAATTACGTCTTTAGGACGACGTAAAATGACGTCATTAAAGACGTAAACTTGCACCCGCGTACGACGTCGTGTGGACGTCATATTTTTACGTGGCATGTACATATCATTGGGAAGAAAAAGACGTATTTAAGACGTAAAGTTGACGTCCTATTGACGCCGTTTCGACGTCATATAGTTAAACAAAAATGTATGCTTTAAGTGTATTGTTTAATGTATGTATGTTTCGGATAGATATTAGATTTTTAATCTTAACCTATACCATAACCTTAACCATAACATACGCCTACCACGTAACTTACGCGAACTAAGATGTTATAGGTTCCATACTTGTTAAAATGTGAGATTTACATAGTTAGTATACTAAAGTTGATTATTGTCAGGTACACAAAATAATTCAGAGAGATTATGTAATCTTATAATGGGAAGCAATCCTCATATGCTGAATGATTCACTAGTGCTTGTATGATACAATGCATTGTCTAACATTACTTTGTTTTACTTAGTAAAGCGTTATAAGTTGTCCTTAGCGTTAAGTTGCCTACATGCAGAAGTATCATTACATACAAATCGGTATAAGTTAGTACTATGCAGAGCTTCTAGAACAAAGCCCGCTTCTCATTTGATTGAACCATGTATTTGTATTTTTATTCTACAGCCTATACCAACATTTAATAACTAAATATTTTATAACTTCACACAATACATACTAAGTGTATTTGAAAACAAGGAGTAATACTGAGTATTGTCTGACGACGGACATATACACAGTAGAGACACACACATTTTAGTTGTCAGCTAAAACTAAAAAGTTTTGAAATTTAAAAACAAATATGGGTATTGAAAGGGCTCAAAAGTAGCACTGGCCAACATGCCCAGGAAACAGTTGTTGACAAATTGTACTTGCATCTAGGCTTTGTAGATGATATATTTGTTAGTCATAAACCGCAAGAACTACACACAATGATCCATGAGTTGAGAGCCAAACAAACATGACTCAAAATGAACATAAAAATGACCAAATTAATGATCAGCAACTAGCTACAAGACCATACAATTACAGTTGATGGCATGACAATTGAGAAGGTAGATAGCTGGTAAAGATATCACCTTTGTAAATGAAACGACAGGAGAAGTGCGAATAATAATAAAGCTAGCTTTGGTGAAATTTGGGAAACTCAGCATCATATTCAGAGAAGAGAATCTTCCATCTACCTCAAAAGAAAACAAATCTTTAACCAGTGTATAACTTTGGTACTATCCTAAGGGGCAAAGACTTGGGCAACAAATAAGACATTAGAAAAGAAGCTTAGAATCACAGAAAGAGCAATGGAGAGTATTATGGTAGGAGTTACAAGAAGCGACAAGGTCAGAAATGAGGACTTAACAGAGAGAACAAATGCCATGTATATCATACAGGAAATAACAAACTTAGAAATGGAGATGGACAGGCCACCTTGCAAGAGGTAGAGACAACATATGGCCTCAAAATATAACTAATTGGACACCAAGAACAAAAACCAGACAAAGAGGCACGCAGAGTAGGCGTTGCATGGATGACATCACATAATTTGGTGTTGCTACATGGATGAGACAAGTTGAAAACAAAATAGAAAACAGTAATGTGTTTTTTAACAGTAGACAAGATACACATAAAGTACAATTGTTGGAGCAGTAAAATCTGGTGCTGGGCCACTGAAATCAATATAATTGGTTTTTATTTTAGGGTAAAAGCCTGAGCCGGTAGTCATTGTCATACTTACATCAAAATTGAGCTTATGTGAGACATTGTGATTTGATTAATTGATGAAATGATCATCTTACAAACATGTTGATGTCATAATGTCTTCAAATATTACATTTATATTTGTTTTACTGAAGTAAAAGCCTATAAATGCTAAGTATACTTGTAAAATCGATGTTAGTCCGATGTCGTAAAGATTCTTCTTGCGCTTATTTTTAAACACAAACATGCCTGGGAGAACCAGCATCAGCCAGACTTGGACGGGGTTCAGCGCCTTTCCCAAGAACGGCGTTGGTACACACGTAGGGATAAGGAATATATCAATATCCGCCTCAGTCCCAATAATTTCAACTATCCCTTTAATGTAAAAGAGGACCAGAACACTATACATTTATCAATAAGTGATTATCAGTCTAGTTTGCATGAGAATTTCCTTACCTGACATATTATTACGTATCCATGTAGCTGTAGCAGCCAACTAACCCTTCTAAATATGGTAAGCGATTATACTGGCAAACCGCTTGACCACGATTAGCAAAATTTGAGTCTGACGAGATCTGATACGAAAGTTGTCGCACAGTCACAGGCCACAACACAGGGGCAGGGAGCCGCTTGTAATAGTACTACGCAGTACACTGGCTAAGCTCTTGCCGCGCCGAAACTTGCGGGGGTACTTAGACAAACGAATTGGTCGTCTACGTGCAGAAAATGAACAAGTCAGTGCATCCGTTTGCTGCTTTCGAAATTTTCAGCGAGAGAAAAATCTGAAGCTCCTTACTTAGGCTTAAATCGACATTAGCCAAACACTTGTCCTTCAACTAAACACATTTCGAAGTGCGGAAAGTTACTAGAAATAGCACGACGTCGATCTCGATGGCACAAACACCAAATTGCCTGCGATTCACACCTCTTGGTTTATCTAGTATATGCTACCGTTAAATAACAAGTATGTATGTCGTGATGAAATCTTGAATATATAATAAATCAAAGCTTGTGAAACTTCAAAGATCAATCGAAAGTTGTTTTCTATATACATTTGAGTACTTTTCAAAATCTCATAAGATACATTTTGATGAAGTATAATATTCCTTGAAGGTAGAATATATAACCTAAATTCTGCGCATATTTATGTTGACATCAACAAAATCACATGATACATGGATACAAATCACGTGTATGCATTTGACCAATCATCAAAGTCCCCGAATATTTCCAAGGGAGTTCGAAAAGGACAAAACCTAGACCCTCCCGTGCAGCCATCACTGCTGATGTGCAGATCTCTCTCATTGGCGACGGCTCTAATACCGGTACCAGGTGACGGAGTAGTTCACCACGCGATGGTCTAGATCCTAGACTACTAACGATGTAATAACGTCGTTCATACGACAACAACAACATGATAGCGAAAAACTAGTCTGTAAAAACGCCATAAGCACGTAGTAATTACGTCGTCCGTACGACACAATTCCAATGGCAAAAATGGTCTTTAAAATACGTCATAAAGACGTAATTTTTACGACGTCCACATGCCAAAAATTGATCGCAAAAACTGGTCTTTGAAAAATGTCATACTGACGTCGTTAGAACGTCGTGTTTACCAGTTTAGGACCAAATTATGGTGTTTTAAAGTCGTCACTCTGCTCTCACGGAAGTGTTCAGCCTTCTATTGGAAGTCTGCGGAATGGGGTTCAGCAAAACCACCCTTACTGCAGCTTAATAGCTTGTTTAATCCTTGGGAGTCATACAAACCCCATCCCAACAAGTATGGCACATTACATGGTTATATCAGCTTGTTGTTCAATATGGAGAGTCTGTCGCATTGTATGATACCAAATTTGGCCATATTCATACATTGTGTAATTATCATACATTTCATGTACTACTCGTAGAAGGCAATATGCAAACTTATACTACGTACTGTATATTAACAAACAAACATCTGTGTAAATACAAAGTGCAGAATTCATGTAATTAAAATAGCAGTTTGCCCTTAGCTAATGTGATTTGGATGACTGATTGTTAAGACAAGAATCACAAGTATACACGTTATAGAGGACCCCGGGGGAGAGGGGGGGGGGGGGGGGGGGATGGTGCATTTTACAAGCCTTGCTTTCAGTTGACTCATCCATGCACTAATGTTACATTTTTTTAATAACAAAAATGACAAAATGACAAAAATAATTATGAGAGCTGCAAATGATGTAGTTGTTTTATTTTGACTTATAGAGTGTAATGTATGTATGTTGCTATTTGTATTTTAAAAGGTTTCATTGTAACATTCTGATGGAGATGGAAATATAAATAATGGAATGGAATGGTTTTAAGGTATGACAAAATAATGATAATGCTAACCTTCAAGCCATTTATATACATACTTTCGATGATTCTTATATAAATAATACAACTGTAGTTCAGTTCAATTGATGTAGATATCATGGCCTGATGTGATTACAATACTTTGAAGGCTCAGACACTCATCAAGCTTAGTTCATGCACATGTGTCTTAAGGAGCTGATGAACTGAAAATATTTTGAGTCATGCGGTCAAAGGTCACAGGGCTCCATAAGAGGAAGTTTGAATGATATTATATCTGCATCCAAAGTCAACCTGGCCCTAAAACCGCTCCTTTTGTTTGTTCTCTGGTTGATTTTAATATGTATAGGCAACTTTGACTGTATAACTCTGGCAATTTTCCCTAAAGCAGCCACGATTAAAGTGATAGTATAGGTTTTCCCGCTCAATTTTGCACTTTTTTCAATCGAATTCATTTAGGCTCATTCGAATTCGCGCGTTGCCGCGTAATCGTTGGTATCGGTCTTCCAAATTCCGAATAAGTGCATGCGAATTCATGCATACGCACACGCTTTCGTGAATAGACACAGAAGTTCATTTATGGGCATTCGAATTCGCGAAAGTGCAGCCAACTGTCAACGGCCTTTCGCGAATTCGAATGACCATTGAAGAAAGGTATGCACTTTGTGCAAATTCACTTGCTCCTACGTGATTTTGAACGACTATTTACGAATTCGAATGCTGCTTTGGTATGGCGATCGCAAATCGCGCGAATTCGTTTGCTCCTATTATCAATTCGATTGACACAATCGCGAAATTGAGCGGGAAAACCTATACTATAATTCAAGAAAATTATACTACAAGGCAATAACAATAGAATAATAATGTTTGGATGAGCTTTGACTTTAAAGATCAAACAAACATTACTTTATTAAAATCAGTTCAGAAAGAGTCTGGCTACCAATCAATATATCCGATTAGAATGTCGGACCAACATTTATCTGGTATATCAGAAACATATGTATATAATGCCTACATAAAGTGTATCTATCTTTTGGGCGTGCTTCAGTTATGACTTGTTACTTAACTTGGGTTTTACCAGAACTGTTATATCCGTTATGTTTTCCAGAAAAGAATATCTGTTATCAATGTGATATAAAACATGGTTTATTAGTATCATATATAGAGGAAATATATGATTTTTTACCTCTGGAAATGAGTGTTTGTTCGTGTTCTCAACAGATGTTACCTATAGTCACACATGATTTGTATAGAATTTGGATTTGAGGTAGCAATATAAAACTTAATAAAATTGCGTTGTACAAAACGAATAATGACTAGTTCACCCCCCCCCCCCCCCCCCCAGGGTAGTGTCTTTGTGCTATTTACACTGATCTCCGAAAGGAACCTGGGTGTATTTGTATTCCCTTGGTCATTGGATACACATCCGGCAATCAGTCTAGCACTTGACCAAGTATGCACCCAAATTATTCACCAGAAAGCACTGCGCTACTTTAAACATGCACACATGTTTTACACACTCTTGATTCCTACTGAGTACCCCTGTATACATCATGGACGAAAGTAGCAATGCATATTTCAATGGTGCCTTGCTGAATGCCACATGCGAGATAGACTTGAACCACAGACTCTTGCATTGAAAGTCAAGAGTCAATCCACTAGACCATGATGCCATCTCTGTATATTTCGTGTCCTTGCAATCTGATTATATTGACATTTTGTAAATGTGTTCTAAATAACAACGAATAGAGTTCTTTGTATTCCTCAAATTGTGACCGGCTCTGTCACTTTGGGTAATTCATCGGGAATATCAAAATTGAGATTGTTAGTGTTTTGAATTCTCTAGGATTTCAGCTTTAAAATGATATACAACTTGATAAGTATGAGTTTCTTGAAGGCTAGAAAAACGCAAATTAATAACATGGACCAGAGCCCCGTGATTTGTCAAACAACGGAGAAAATCGCTTCTAAAGTGTTGCATCCATTCAGAAAAGCATTCTCACACACCGAGCGAGAAGTTGAACGGTTCGCTTTCACCTTTCCGCTTTTCGTAATCGATCAGCAAACGAAATAATGCATGCACAGTTATACTGTTATTCATCGGCCAATCAGCAACGCTTACGCCGGTATTACGTAATTGTACAAAGCCTCAGCCCTAAGTCTCAGTTGATCGACAAACTAGCCCATGTGCTGCCCTTTGATGTGCATGTATTACAACCGCGGTGTATAATTGTGAATGTACGTACCGCCATAACCCACCGCATCATATTCACCATACCGCCGCTGTACCACCGGTAGACAAAAGAAAAGCGCAGTTTGATACCGTATGATATGGTACGCTGCACACGCACACTGCGGTACCCATAGAATTATAAACAAACCAACTACTCGTTTACTATACAGTAAGTTAAATGCCGCGAACGCTTCCTGGAAATGTACAACACACGGACAATACAACTCTATTCAGGTTAGTCTGACCAATCACTGTACAGCTACAGTGCTTTCTTCTTGCAGCTCGCCGCGGCGGTACGGTCGAATCACACACACATAGCTGGCGCGTTCGTTTCACAATCGATCATGATCAGCCAGCGCGGATTTACTGAGTTTCTGGTCGAAACCGAAATGAAGGTTGCTTAGAATAATCATTATTTACGGCATAAAAAATTAGATTAAGGACCTGAAATTTTCAGAGAATGTAGATGAAACATGTAAGTATCAAATCCCATAAAGTTAAAAATTTCAGCCAAAGACAATATTTTATGATTTCGAGGCTCTAAGTACTAAAGACCCATCCCGACTTTACACCCATTCTCTGGGAGCCGGTCTCAATTGACCTCCGTGGCAACGTGGCAGGATCGAGTGTTACATCACATGCCACATATCATTATGATTTATCATTACTAGGCCTAGGATCTTGACCCTGTACCCTTTATGTTTGTTGCAGGTGAAAACTTTCCTGCTTCCCCCCATGAAGGGTGTAGTACTGCAGACCTATGGTGCTGGCAACTGTCCTGATGACCGGGAGGACCTGATCCATGCGATCAAGGACGCAACGGCCAGAGGCGTCCTCATCTTGAACTGCACACAGTGCTCTACCGGGGGTGTGTCACCTGGTTACCAGACGGGCAAGGTAAATATGAGTTTATCAATATGAACATATAGTTACATTTGTTATTTGTCAGGATTTTTTTTTATGAAACTCAACACATTGTAGGGTTGAGAAAAGGCATAATGAGAGCTTAAACAAAGGCACAGCTTATCTTTTTGTAAACATTGACGTCACATTTTAGCATTAATATTTCAATATTTGAGTTTCAAAATTATCATTTCAGTCTCCATGCTGTACAGGATGAATGGGATTGGCCTGTACAATGGTGACTTTGGATGATGATCCTCCCTTGCTCAAAAGGCAAATGTTTAATTAAAGGACTGGCATGTCATTTTGTCTGTAACATATAGAGAACAGTCAAAAGGAGATTGTTTGTGGGAACATTTCTCCTTCAACGACATGTATGCACGTGCAGCTGATCTGTTTTAATTGTAGTCATGGGTTCAAAGCTACAAGGTAGAAGTCAATGTGGTTATCATAATCTTTGTCAGAGGTAAATGATGTGAGTGGTTTGTAATTTTGTCAGGTTCTTCTGGATGCGGGGGTGATCCCGGGATCAGACATCACTCCTGAAGCGGCCCTCAGCAAGCTGAGCTACGTCCTGGGGCAGGAGGACCTGACGCATGAGAAGAAGAGGGAGCAGTTGAGACAAAATCTTCGCGGCGAGGTCTCTTTCTCCTCCGACAGTGACGGCTCAATATCACTGGAAAATTTGGAGGGTAAACCTTAACAAAGAAATATATATATATCTTGCCTCAATTTTTTGCCAGCTGTTGTTTTCCTTTTATTTCCATTTCAATTAAAATATAATTCATTTTCGAGAGAAGAATGATTTATATAATTGTAATGTTTTTACATGGAATGTAAAATGTGACTATATGATTAACTCACATTATCTACAATGGCTTCATATCGGTATATATATGTAGTACCAAATCATTGGCTGAGAAAGAGAAAACCATTACATCACTGTGTGTACTTCAGAAATCACGTTAAGTTTAGGTGCACATGCATTGGATAGTTCATTTGACAATTGATGATAATTGCTAACAGATCTGTGCCAGTGTTAAGGCCCAGTCCCATACTGACGACTTTCACGGTGACTCGCAACGATTTGACATTCGTCGAGAAAATTGCTAAGGTCGTATGCATCGTACTACATCGTATCGGTTTTTCTCCAAAACCTTTGCGCATCGTGAAGAAATCGTGAAAGCGGGGCCACAATCGCCGTCTTGGCATTTCCGGTTTCTACGGCACAGGTTAAGCAATTTGCGATCATTTATCCTGGAGGTCAATCGTGGATGTCCTAGAGATTCCCGTAGTTTTAATTGACCCTCCTCTCGAAGACGTCTAAGGATTTTAAAGACCATAAACTGCAAATTTTCCAACAAAAAAGTGGACATTGCTTGTTGACACCCCTTCCTGGTGGAGCACAAGCATCATTTGTCGTGTAGCCAGTGGCGTTAGAGAAAGTATGACCTAGACCGCCCCTTTGTCAGTTTTGGTTGAACATTGTACAGCCAACTCTGAGAAATAACACATAATGATGAGGTGTTGGAAACACGCTTTAGAGAGGAAAAGGGGCCAATCATCAAAGGTCCTGCTTGTCAAAGCTCGAAACAAAAGGTTAAACTAATTAATGCAAATTCATGCATCCATTTATTGTACAGTAGTAGTTTAGAAAAAATTAAAACATTATTGTTTTTACTCTAAAATGTTTCATTAGTCGACAAAAATTAGGGAAAAGGGAATGCAGTTTGATCTAAACCAACAAATATTCCAACTGTATGACCATACCCTAGTAAATACCATTTACCATTGTAGATGTGACTGTAAGAGTGTTTTAATCTCTAAGCTCATTAAATCGATTAAGGCTGCTTAGCCACCCAACGTAAGTACAGGGAAACCAGTATTACACTTCAGAATCTGACGTTATTGCCTGTCATTAGATTTGATGTAAAGCTTCCAGCATCAAGGACAACTAAAAACCGAATATTAATTTACTGACCTACGAAAGTGAGTGTCAATTTGCTCAATATCTAAATTGGGCTACTCCAAGGTAGCTAACAATCAATAACAAAAGTACTTGATTGGATTGGCAATGACAAAATAAAGGTCTTGAATATAACAGCACAATTTGAAAAAGGGGGAAAATTAATTTGAATCTTTGTTAAAGTTTCCAAATAACATAAAAATGAAAGGTCGCAATACATTATTGATGCAAGTGATGGCGCCAGTCAACGGTGACTTTTCTCTATGCTGTCCCAAAAGTGGCGTGTTCACAACGCAACACAGTGTGAGATGCGAATTGTTTACTACGCGAACTGGAGCAATAGACGTGTCGGTCCCGATGACCTTGCTTAGACCTTCAGGACGAAAGCGCCACGATCAGAGGACGATGACCCTACACAACGAGGGGAAGACGAACTTCATGACGAGATGACGACACCATGACGAAACTGGAAGATGACGCTGAGTGTAGTCAAGGATGACCGTATACTAAGATGCTGGATCGGGGACGACCGCAAAAACTTGGCCTCAAGGGGAGGGGAAAATCAGCTTGGCACTCTCACTGCTGTTGCCACGCCCAACGACTTCAATGGGTCATATACTATGATGTTGGGCCATTGTCGGAAATTGATCTTATGCCAATATATCACAAAAATGACGTCGTGACGATGTTGGGCTGGCGGACATTTTAACCTCGAGCCAACGGCGATATGCCGACATCCGGCAACCAACTTCCGACATCGGCCCGACGTCAGGTGGCTAGCTGGGAAAGGCCCTCACTACCCTAGTTGCTAAGCTACAAGAACAACGATTGTACTGGTTCACTATCTACAGAGTGTATACAAAAAAGGGTAATCGAAGTTCAAAGGTCAATCATTTAAAAATGATGCATTCTCATAATTTCAACCAGACATAGATGTAAAGAGTAGTTATTCAGCTTTAAGAGGAAACCTTTCCGGAATCAGCAATGTCACGCATCGCTGAGTTTTCAGTTGTTGAAGGTGACACGTCCAAAACACACTTGAAAGTACAATAATGGTGCCACACTTTAATGAAAACATCGATTTGAACAATTAATGTTGGGTTAAGCTGAATACATTCACCGATATCATGCATGAATAGGTACATTTCACTTGAACATGAATATGCGCTGGCCTACCATCCACCAGAATGTAAATGCTTATGTTGATATCATTCGTTAAAAATTGCCAACTTGGATTAGAAACTTTGAGGAAGGTCAAGAGATTGTGCCATTTCCCCCCCATAATAAACATTAACTGGTAACATGTACATTTAGATGATACCTCAGTTGGAGGAGCACATTAGGCAACAGGTGCGAGGAGTATTTAGACAGGTTCAGGACAGCGCCCAAATCCATCACCGTGTCGCTGTCACAAATGGACTAGGGGAGCTCTGACAGTTGTGAAAGGGTCATTGCGATAACAAATGAGATGGAATGGCCACCAAGGTCATCTGATTAATTTGTGTTGAATTCTTAATGTATGGATATTTGGAGAACAAGGTTCTGGATGATTTGTAGGGCCGCAATCGACACGAAGTGGATGTTTTAGCACCAAAATGATAACTAATCCCTAAGAGTTATGTGACACCACTCATTGTTTCAAGAATCCATTCATAAGCCCAAACTTGCAAAAAGTGGGATTTGCACCTGTCATTTTCAACGGCAAAGATCTCAGCGATGCGTGACATTGTTGATTAAGAAAAGATATCAAATTAAAGCTAAGGAGTTACTCTTTATTTTTACATCGATATCTCATTTAAGGTGTGAACATATATAATTTTTTGAAATAATTGATCTTTGAACTTCGATTACCTTTTTTGATACACTCTGTATTGCATGTCATGCCTAAGCACTGCTCTCTACAAATGGCTTTTTACTCTATTAGCCTACACATAATCTAAACTGCAATGTACATGCCATGCACTGCATAGTGTGTATTATACAGTTGTTAACTGGTGGTGGAGGGAAAAGCATGGAATGTTCCACTCCCGAGAGATTTTAAATGCTATTGAGGGAAGAGTAAATAAGTCCCGAGACGTAGTCGAGGGACTTATCTTCTTCACGAAATAGCATTTTAAATCCCGAGGGGAACTCCATGATTTTCCCGACAGCAAAGTTAACAACTGTTTTATCATCTGATTGGCCGGTAACCAGTGCCATGTAACATCCAAAAATGTTACATGGCAGCTGATGTACTGTATTTACTAAGCCAGGTGATAAACCAATTTATTAAACAGCTGACTGGGTTAACTTAACCCACTTCATGTTTCTCTCTATTCTACCTCACTGTGCACTGTAATGTGTCAATTATTCCAGGTATAAAACAAGTCCTGGGAAAATCATTACAGTGACACATATTTTCCTATTTGCATCTTTTGACAAGAGTTTCTATTTCATAAAGTATTATGTTATTATGTTGCAGTAGACCAGCGTGGAGTGGTGTACATCTCTGACAAGGAAGGTAGTGATGAGAGTGGAGATGGGACTCGAGACAATCCTTTGAAGACTCTACTAGCAGTGAGTACCAAATATAGTTTGAACTCTGTTCCCTTGATCGTGCTGGCACTTGCCTGTCGGGCAAGTACAATTTAATCAATGGTCTAGTTTTGTTATCCAATTAGGCAACTAAATGTTCACTACAAGAGAAAATATTATTCATTACATGTAAGGAGATTCGAACATAGAGGAAGCTTACATAATATATTTTAAATGATTGAAAATGAGCAAAGCAAAACAGGCTTCTCAGGGATTCGAACCCAGGACCTCCGGATTGCTAGACCGGTGCTCAACCCATTGAGCCACGAAGACTATTGAATAGGGGCGTATCCATTTAACCATTTACAATGCTCGGTTAGTCAGAAGCTATATAATCCGGGCACAATCTCATTGATAATTAAATCCTCTTTTCTGGAGAAAAACGCGGGATCACGCAAAGTGATGCAGTTTTTTATTAATGAAATTCAAACATAAAGGAAACTGACTGAAATATTTTAAATGATTGGAAATGAGCAAAGAAAATATGCTTCTTCTGGAATCGAACCCGAGACCTCCGGATTGCTAGACCGGTGCCCAACCAATTCAACCATGAATAATCTTAAATGGGGGGCATTCCCATTAAACCCTTTTCAATGCTCGATTAGTCAGAACATATATAAACAGGGCACAATCCCAAAAATCATTAAATCAACTTTTCTAGAGAGATATATATATGGGAGGAGAGATAGATAATCTCAGATAATTATACTCATCGCTGTATTTCATTAGGATCTATACAGTCACCACTATGATTTTACAAATCTACACTCTAAATTACAAGGATTTAAAATTAAATCTATTAGATTAACTTTTAAATCTTTCTTCGCCTGTGGTTAGTGACCAGCCGATCATGATTTAAAATAAAACTTTCGTTGGATTAAAAAAATATAAATCCAGATAGATTAAAAATGTAGCCCTTTTGGATTTGTTTTATAAATCCTTTTAGCTTATTTTTCATTCTTCGAGGGATTGAAACAAGGGTTATTTAATCTTATTAGGATTAAAACTTTGTAAATCCACCTTAGTTTAGCCTCTCACTGCCTCGTCAGCCCGCTCAGCTCACGGCGTCGTGATGCTCTCTCAACGCGAGGCGCTCGCGCGGCACCGAGCCCTAGCTTGAGTTGCCTCTAACCCGTATCGCCATCGCAAACCGTCATCTCCTTCCCTAAAACCTAACCTACAGCCACACAGGCTCCTAACAACAACCACACATGTCTTACAAACTAATATTCTGACTATAATTAATGGCCACACAGGCAAATAATAATGTTCCACACAATTGAGAAAAACACATTTTACGGACTTCTTCCGACAAAACCGCCATGTTGGCCACGGGTGCGAAAACTTAGCTTCAGAATACCACAGTAGGTCACGTGTGAAATATCACTGTTCTCATTCGTAAAATTACCGATAACCTGGCGTTTTGTTTACAATCCTTTGATGGATTGAAAATCACACCTTGGCCTTCGATTAACAATTGCTTTCGCGCGACTTTTTAAGACTTCATAGATTTACAAATAATCTAAGTGTATTTATATTTGTTTGAATCCAAGCTACGATTTAGATTTTAAATCCCTGTAATTTAGAATGTAATGATGATTTTTGTGTCTGTCATTGTGCAGGTACATCTCAAATCGAGTGTTCACGTATGTAAACATGTGCTTGCACCATATCCTTGTGTGTATGTAACATATTTTTATTGTCCCTTTTTATTATTGTCTTTTTTTCATTCTGCACTCTTTAGGCAATGAAGATGGCTGGCAAGGAGCCTTTCCCTAAATTCATGGGAGACAGCAAACAGAAAGGGGTGGTATGTATATGTATTTCATAATTAATTTACAAAGATAGGTATCGATACTAAATTAACAAATAAGTAAAGTTCCATATTCAGTAGGAAAATATGATTTATCATTATTTTTAATAGAGTGTCAAACTCGAGTCAATAGTGTGTATCTTTATGTGTGAACATTTATTTTTCATCACTCTGATTTTTGATTTTTACTTGTATATATTATAATTATTTACAGAAAACATGTACTATAGACATATTAGGCCTGATATGAGTATGATTGACGTTAGAGAAGACGTGCTAATTGCAATTGATATCAAGTATGTTATTATTTATTTTTTTGTTTTGTTTTAATGTCACTTTGCAGAGATGGGAAGAGGTATCACAAACTCAGCGCAAGAAGGTGGTAAAGATTTTTGACAGGGAGCAGCGAAAAACTGCAGACCTCGAAAAGAAAGAGGTACAGAAAACATGTTCAAGTTGATATCGTCTTAGTTTTGGTGAACTTACATTTTTCATTTGTTGTGTTCTTTAAGTATTCGTATGTTAACGAATTCATGTTGCAAAGTTACATTTATTTTACAGACTTGTATTTTGTGTATTTCTTATATTATGTATTGCTGTTAGCATCTTCAAATAGCTGATAAAATAATTACATAATTAATACGTGGGATTTCCTAGGATAAGGGAAATTAATTAACATAAAATGTAAATTTATTTGCAGGCACTTCTTGCCTCATTCATATTAGCACAATTCTGGTCAACGAAACAACACTCCCCCCCCCCCCCCCCCCCTTGAACAATCCAGTGGCCCCTTGTTTGTTGGTATGGTTAATACAAGTCAAACAAATTTTCCCTTTCAATGTTGCTTTATCACAGACGTCTAAAATCCCTCACAGAAATATTGCCTTCGCTGCGATGGGACATTTAAGCATTTCATGGAATACATGCCTGTAAAATACTAATATACTACATCTCGACTGAGAGCAGCAAATGTGGTTATAGTGTCCTGCTGAAGAACACATGACCTTCGTATTGAAAGACAAAGACCCAAAGCAGTATTTACTCTCATGGTAGTATAATGCACTGTAGAAGTGTGTCGGGCTACTATCCTCATGGTAAACCTATACCCTTTACCCTTTACCAAGGCTGAGACTGAGGGTGCGGAGAAGAGGCAGAAGAATCTGGAGGAAGCCAAGCAGATCAAGATTGAGGAGGACCCAAGCTTACCTCCAGCAAAGCTGGTATGCTCATTGTTTTTTTGTTCACCCAGTCATCGTAATGGTTAATTACAGGTCACATGATATTCAGAAAAAATGATCTAATGCACTCAGTAATTGATCAGAGCGTGCATTAGTCGACTTTTGCACGTCAATGACGTCATCACTTGAATGAGTGATGAACTGGTTCACCATGATACACGTTACATGAATACATGGCATGCAGCGCTAGCGAGCTGCAGCTATGCTCGCTCGTTGTTTATGTATCGCTTTGCGAGAATCCCCCCCCCCCCCCGTTTATTTATTCCGTCGCCTAGTCAACAAGCGCGCTATAAGCGCGTAGTACTGTCGAGGCGCGCACGAAATCGAATTAATTGCGTTAAACACGCGTCGTGTAGTACGTATACGTACAGTACATATATAGCCGGCCGGCCTGGATCGATGTACTCTAGCTGTGCGCCTTCACAAAATACTACGATCTTGTCGAGTTCTAATTTTACCACTGGATTAAATCATTGTTTATTCAATTGTGATTGACGATATACCGTTTCGCTGGACTAGAGAATTGTCTTGGCTCTTGAGTCTTGACTGTGATTCTGTAAACCATAGGCAAGAGCCAATACCAAGTTTAGAGTAATTGCCAATTCACATTATTTTATTTGATTGAGTTCTGGAACGGCATCTTTTCACCTGGAATAGTTTAAACTTAAAGGTAAGAAAATATGTTATTGTTTATTTAAAGTACCGGTAGGTGTTATATAAAGGAAATAATGACTGATTTTGTGCGAGGGCAGTCTATTTGCACTCATCGTCAGCCCCGTCGGTACTATTTGAACTCGCTACTTCGTAGCTCGTTCAAATAGTACCGACGGGGCAGACGTTTCGTGCAAATAGACATGCCATATCGCACTCAAAATCAGTCATTATTTCCTTAATATTCATATAAGTTGATGTGCAATGTAAGTGAACATTATGTTTAGATACATACAAACAAAAATCCAAATGAAAATCAAATTAAATCAACTGTCCAGCTGGAAAAAATGTTGAGCTGTAGCTTGGCTAGAAATGTGAATTGTATAATTCTGTAAAATTTTCCATTTAATTGATCGTATAATGCCTTTAAATTGCCCTTCCCGTTACACTACCGTTGTGCTTTTGGTGTTTTTGCAGGACCTGTATTAAATAGCACCTATTATACAGTTACACATATTTAAAGCCTACTTTTAGTATTACATGTATATCATCTTCATCCCATCCAGATAAAAATAAGAGATGCTACGGCAAACCGAGGTACCCGCATCAAAGTCAGTGGATGGATTCACAGGCTTAGGAGACAAGGTAATTGTGACAGTACTTATTATTTGGAATAGATAAATGCTTATATACATTTTGTAAAAAAAATAAATAAATTGGGCCAAAAAAGAGATGTATTCAAAAGCAGCAATATCTGTGAAGTAAATTCAATAAGGGCATGTTATTTCACCATGTACATATATAATCGACCCAAATGAATGTTATATTTGAAGGTTCCCTATTAGCTTTTGCCTTTTGCTTAGTATTCCTCATGTAATGTTCAATGTGACATCGTGTGACTTGCTTTGCTTGTGACTGGCTCATGTTTTTGTTGCCCTTCGTTTTTCAGGAAGAACATTGATGTTCATTGTTCTGCGAGACGGAACAGGTTTCCTCCAATCTGTGCTCAATGACAAGTTGGTAAGAGATGCATTGATGTCAATATGATTATTATGGTTAATACCTTGATGATTTCCATGGCATTGGACCAATTAACAGGGCTTGCAATAGTCAAATATCACGTATCGCGTATAACGTTCCAGTTTTACACTATTTCGTAAAACAGGTAACTCTAATTTACGAAATGTAAGGCCTTCCATTTGTTGTTTTCCACACCGGTAAAACACGAATAGTCGCGTTTACCAAAACGTGAAGTGAGTGTTTAATCAATATTTTCTTAAATTGCAAACGCGCTTGTTACTAGGACTAGACATACATGTACAAAAGGGTTACAAATGTCGACGAAAATGCCGAAACCCCTTATTAAAATCATTTCAATCATTATGTTTATGATATCTACATTTTGTGCATAATTCAGAGTAAACCGAGACGATAATATGCAGTCCTGTCATCTAGTTATCGTACAGCCATACCATTTGCTTGATTTATCTTGTTATTAGAGTAATTTTAAAGACGTGTCACGAGTGTCGAGTGAACGCTGCTATACGCTGCGGACTACTCCGCATTACGCCAGAAGTTGCCGCGATCATAGTCTGCGCGTGGCCGTTAACGGCGTTGTATGTACATGTACATGCATGTGAAAGTGAGTGAGTGAGTGATCAGTGAGTTAAAGGGAGAGATCCACTTTTGCAAGCCAAAATTCAAAAGTTGCGAGGTTATTGTCTTATATGAAAGGAAATGTCATTTAATAGCATGCCTGACAAAATTAGGGCTTGAAATCTCTTTTTCGTGGAGTTATATAGACCTAAAACTTAATAAACTGAGGGACGTCGGTTAATTAGGTACATACGTATTTTCGGCCGGTGAGTAAGTTCGTACATAGATGTCACGGAGTGCCAGATCAGTATGCATGACCCCTACGTGACCCGCGCTAGCTACGTGACTCGCGCATAAGCACTAATGTGTGAGCGTTTACCAAGCAAAATACCCAAACATCGCTTAAACTGACTACATGTAATTATATATTCTTTCTTTTTGAGATCTTTTTCCGTGACATACGTTAACAAATGTCGGCTTCACAATAACTTTACGAGAATTAGTACTATATTGTTGTAATATTATGCTAAATCAGTTGAACTCCTTTATTGACCGATATATAGTTTAAATGGAGGGACGCATTCGTTTTTTCATACGTAGAATCTAAATTAGAGGGCTGTTCGCTCTGATTTTTTTTTGCGTGTTACATTGATCCCCATCCGTCAACTGAAAGCTGTTCAGACGTTTTGTAAAAGTGGACCTGTCCCTTTAATACAACTTGTAGTGAATTGGTATAGGAAGGACTGGTTCTCGACAATTTACATTATTTTTTAACGCAAGAGCCAATTTACCTGAGCTATCGTGGATTGCGTAACTCTATAAACTGTTGGGTAACCCAACTCTTCGTAGACTTGAACGCAAAACGTGAATGTGAATGTGATACGTGATACGTGAATATTTGTTGCAAGCCAATGAACACCACGTCAAACATTGTTTAATTCTTAAATTGTGGTCCAAAAAGGGTCTCCTATCATTCCATGGCCTAACACTGTAGTAAATATTGCAAATATCTTTCTTTTATAACATTTGTACTCTTCAAAATACCCCTTTTCTTGCCCTTTTACAAATTATAGTCCTGCTTTTCCCCTACTTTCTAATATGATCTGCTTGAGGGCCTGATTTTGAGATGACAATGCTTTCAGTAACACTCTTCCTGTAAAAGCTTTTATCATCCTAAACTAGTTACACAACATCAGTTTAAATGTATATGGAACATGTTTGAGGGAAAATAATACAAATAATTGGCTTTTTTGTTGGTTTGGTCAATGGATATCAAAGTTTGAAATTGATTAAGAAGTATTGATATAATACATCATGGACCGATATTGGTTTAACCTGTGATTTATTCTAAAAGGACAGTTACTGTTATTCTAGATTCCAAGATTTATTGCATTATGACTTACTGTTATTTGAGACTCCAACACATATTACATTATGACTTTATCTCCCACACAGTGTCAGACATACGATGCCTTGATCCTGGCAACAGAGAGCACTGTTACCCTGTATGGAGTCATCCAGCCTGTGCCTAAGGGAAAAACGGTAAGAAGCTGATTTCATGTCCTTCCATTTATTATGATCAAGATCAAACAATCTCCTACAAAGCGGCACATTTCGGGATCATACAAATATGACAAAATGGTCACGTGCTAATGCTGAAAGATTATTTTGAAATGCATGCATTACATTTTCCTGCAGTACTATCTGATCAGAACTAAATTGAAGTGGGTGCATTTACAAGGGGTTAATATTTGAATTGCAGTATGTAAGATGTAACATGTGGATCATTTTCATCGTAGGCAGCTGTGGATATTTGTGTTTATGTATATCATGTACCAGGATCACAGGTCAACGTGTCCAAAACATGATCTTGCAGCTGATGCCTCGTTTCAGTCACTGATTTCTCCTTATCCAACTAATCCATTAGTAACCATGCTTGTACAAATGAGTGAATTTGAAGATACCACTTTGTTTCTTGTCTTATAAAGATGAATAAGTAGTTGCTTACAGGCCAAAACAAAGTTCAAGTATTATTAATCAATAACAGAGAGTTTTGAAATCATTTGATTTAGTTTGAATGCTTAATGATAATATTAACATATGGTATTTAGGTACAATATTTGTAATTAAATTTAGTACATTACTAAAGTCGTGTTTGCTTGTTATTATTCCATGCTGCAGGCCCCCGATGGCCATGAGCTATTGGTAGACTACTGGACCCTGGTTGGAACATCCCCTGCTGGTGGAACACATAACCTAGTCAATGAGGTGAGTCACCCTTAGGGTCCATATTCATCGAACAGACACATCTGTGTATAGTGACCACCCAAGGGAGGTAAGAAAAGGGGCCACTCTAGATAGGTGATATGTATGGACATGTCTATAACAATGTTTTTTTCTCTGCAGGGGATCACTTTTGTGACCACTATAGGCAGTTCTCCACAAAGATATGTTTTACTGTATCGTTGTTTCAACCAAAATCTATTGTAGATTATAGGGCTTAAGGAAATGTCCTTCAAAAAGTGTTTTAATTTACTTCCACAAATGAACCATATCAAATACAGTTTTTAAAAAGGGTATTATAATATTGTGCCATTTTCAGAAATGTCCCCCAGTTCCAGTGGTAAACAATTTGGGTTGATGTATAGACTTTTGAACTTCCTGTGACTTTAGGTTTTATGAAACAAAGTGCATTGGCCCGGATTCACAATGGAGGTTTGGACGAACCATGGTTTGACCATGGTCGTCATCCATGGATTGCTGCTCGTATACAAGTAAAACAATTGATAAGTTCTAATGATATGACTGTTAGAGCTTGCTAACCATAACATTTCACCATGTGAGAAGACAAACATTAGTTGGTGCATTTTGTTAATGTGTACCATCAACCTTGAAGGAGATCAGATTCTCTCTCCATTAATTTACAAATGGCACGTCATAGATGTAGATCATGGTCAAACCATGGTTTGTACAAACCTCCTACAAACCTCCTTTGTGAATCCGAGCCATTATGTATAGACAGACAAATATCAGTGCACGTGAGATGATTGGGTAGATACAATCCCTGTATGAGACTTTCAACAAGAAATGTTCAATGGCATGAACATGTCAACTGAAAATTACGGGTATACAGTATAACACTACTGTAATGTATTGGCAAAGCTGAACAGGTTCGTAAATCGTTATTTTGTGGGGCAGTATCTGTTCCAAAATGATGGTTCATTGCAAATCACTGATATAAATATCCACCTTCATAGGTGTTACATAGATATTCATTATTTCAAGGTAAATAATTCATACTTTACAGCAGTACATGTACATGTCCTAATCATTTGATGTCCATTTTCTTGCTAAGGAATCTCACATTGATGTACAGTTGGATGAGAGACACATAATGATGAGGGGGGAGACTGTAAGTATTCGTGTATGATGACATAGCAAACTTTAGTTTGAAAATAAACATACTATTATAATATATCTAAATTTGCCCAACAAATATTCAGTTTGTCTCTTATATCAAACAGTTTGAAATTACTTTCAACAAGATACAAGAAACAGATTAAAAAATATATGTTAGTGCAAAATGTTTTACAGAAATACAGCTCGGATCATTTGCATTTCAAAAAGAAAACAAATGGTAAGACAATGTTAATGTGATTTGGAGAAAGAATATTTTGGTGAGAGTATCTGGAGACGGAGTGAAGGGTGCAACATGCTCGGCTCATGTGAATACCACAGTAGGGATATACAGTGCCACCTGAACTTGATGATGATGATATATTAAAAACTTTTACTTACGCTTCAATATTCTGTTTGAAAACAACTCCAGTTTTATATGTGATCATGTTTTATCTTAAATATTATACCACAATTCACTTTATTTACAACTGATTAAATTACATGAATATCAGAATGATGTTTTTGTATCAACATTTCTGAAAATACCCTGTACTTGCATTTGTTTGGTTTGAATTGTTCTAGTATGGTATCTTGGTAAGGTGTTAATTACACCCATCAACTGCAATTTATATTATTTTTAAAGGGGTAGTACATTTTTGGTAAGGCTGAACTTTAGTAACCAAACCTGGACAGTAACATTATAAACTAATTGGTATAACTCCACCATGCTCTAAAGGTATACAACATTACAAACGACTTAGTAAAAAGCCCGTTATCATTCAAAAAGAGCCATTAAAACACAAGAGGGCGCTTTCTTAAGAGGCATTGGTTTTACAATTTTTCATACAAAATTATGCATGTGATGTTTTTATTGAAATAATGATTAGAGAGATCATCAACAACTATTTAAAAAACGCTTTTGACAATTTTTGAAAAAGTGCAAGCATTTTTTTTATTTTTTGAAAAAATCATCAAATTATTTGGGCCCCAAATAATTATATGATCAGATATATTTATTGATATTTCAGCCGTTTCTGGGTCGATTTTGGCTAAATAAAGTTTATTCTGCCATTAAAATTGCATGTTCTCTCAAATTCGACACTCAGTTTTTCATTACCTCACAAAAAAATTGTGATGTGCAGCGCCCTATCTACCAAAACTAAACTACCCCTTTAATGTGTATCATTCAAATGTACATGTATGTATAAATATTATTTCTCGTATCTGTCATACAGCTTTCCAAAATCATGCGTGTAAGATCTACCGTTACACAGTGGTAAGTCAAATTATGTTTTACATTATTATTTTTAAATCTCCCCTCGGTTTCATTTTAACTTATTTTCTGTACTCATCATACTCATTATATGATCCCCATGTACATATAAGTTTTGACACAAAATGAAGATGGTGGTGGTTTCTGAAGTACAGCAGTTCTGATAACTGTTTCTACTGAAGTATATTTTATGATCATGACTAAATCATGACAATACTCCAGCTTCTGAATTAGTGCACGATTAGTAATGTACTTCACATGAATACATATGTGACATGGAAATTAAATAATCATAAGTACATTTTATAATTGTAGGTTCTTCCCTGCTGCTTCTTGTGTTAATACACTTGCAATACACACATCGTTTGCATCATGTCTGATACAGAGTCATGTATATAATAGTAATAGAGTCACAGTCATGTAATTATCAGATGCTAACAGATCCACCATGGCCCTTCGAATGCATTATATTGTTTATGTCATTATCGGATATATATATTTTGTTAATGTTTTATCACTCGTTCCAGTTTCAGAGACCACTACTTCAGCCGTGGATATACTGAGGTAAATATTGTCATGTATTTTTAAAAAGTAGCTTGTGTTTGCGTATACTTTAATGTTTTTTTTTATTCATCCTCTTATATGACCTTTTATACAACATTATGATAGATAACACCCTTCAGAATGCATTTGTTTACAACATTCATGAAACATTGTCTTGATTTGCATTCTTCATCAAACATACACATTCATATATTCATTTCATATTTTCATATTTCTCATCAATTGTCATTATGCACACTGAAATTGACAACATAGAGATACACACAACTTGTACAACATAAAAGTCATACTTTCAAACACAATACCCCATTTATCCAAAAATATATATATATATAATAATAATACAAACACACATAACTCATAATTTATATTTCACAATTACTTAATTTCACATTAAAAACCCATAATTTGATATCATTAAAACATGTTCATAAGTCATATTTCATATTTCATAATCCTGCAGGAACGGCAGGATTTGAAGGGATCGAACGGGTACTTACTTATACTACTTGCTGGTTTCGGTTATTTAAATTCAGTTTGACCCAAAACTGTACTGCACTAAATGTATAAAAGACATATGCAACGCTCGCGTAACATACTCACGGGACCCTACTTAAGTATGTATATAACTGCAAAACATTGTGTAAATAAGAATACAAAATCAGTAGAGTAGAAATGATTCATATGTCCAAAATTGGGGATGAGAAAATAAACACTTTATGCCAGCTTATCGGTGGTTTCTGTGCCAACTAGTTGGCCTCATGTTGAGAAAGAGTTAACTAAAGATGATTATTCTGAACTTACATGCACTAGTTCCTTGATAACACACACAAGCATACATAACAACAACTAATCGATAATTGTCTTAACTGGTAACCGGGAATATGAACTGGTACCATGTAATCCCAATTAAAACCAGTAAAACCAGTTGAATTGCCAACTGGTTTGAACTGGTTTCAACTGTTTTTTTTTTCGACCTGGGTTGGGTTAATATTTGGGCTCTGTACGCACTCGAGGACATTCACTTTTGTCTTGGTTAGGAAGGCCTGTACGCTCTTTGCAGTAAGTTTGTGGTCATTATCTTTCTGGAAGATGAAACGATGACCAAGCAGTTTTGTGGCAGACGGGATCATCTGTTTTGACAGGATATGTTCCTACATATCTGCATTTATGATGCCTTCAATGAAATGCAGATTGCAAACACCAGCAGCCGCATGCAGCCCCACACCAAGACGATTCCACACCCATGTTTCACATGAGGGTTAACGCAATGGTGGTTGTACCATTTTGTTGACTTGCGCCATACTCTCTGACGACAATCTAATCCAATCATGTACTTTTCGTTTGAAACCCTAAATTCAAGGTGTCCAAATAATGTTTGGCTACACTGTATTTGACTTATTTGCATTATCTGCATTATCTCGCCAGGTGGGCAGCCGTTTGTATTTTGTTTGGAGAAACCAATATTAGTACACAGTTTATCTTTCTCGCTGGAGGTTTGAAGGCATTCCTGGGATGTGCCCAAAGTAGTTAAGTCTTTTTAAGCAACCCAGTCAATATCAGTCTTGTTGATATGGAGTTGTTTCCTTATCTAAACCATTCAGGACTGACTGATTTTGTTATAACATGAATTCTCTGTAGACTCCAGTCCGAATATTTTCTGAACTGTCCAGTCCTGAATAGGTTAGAACAGTATTCCATATACATGCTATTCCTTCTATATGCATATCTCCAGACTTATCATCTCATTTATATATCTGCATGCAGTTATGCCCGCCCACGCTTGTTCAGACTCAAGTTGAAGGAGGTTCTACGTTGTTCAAGCTCAACTTCTTTGGAGAAGAGGTGAGTAAGATACAATGCTTCCCTGTGAGTGCATTTATACACGTGTACATTGAAGGGCTGGATTGATTGTACTGTATCCAATAACTGACAGAGGCAATGCTAGAATGATGCAGGACCCTCTAGGAGATTGGTGAACTAGAGATGCTAAATTAGTAAACAAACCCCATATTATCTATAAATAATACGTTTATTTTTCCAAAGTATTTTAATGCCACGCGTATCCGACTTAATAATATAACGTTGATTTTAATTTATGTTTCTGCAACAAATTTGCCAGGAGGCATTTTTTAAATTTTGTGTCATTCCTTAAGCAATCATTTGTGTATGCAGACAGTATCATCTGTTGATTGCTATGTGTGGACCCACAGTGGCTTTTATTGGTATGGTCACGTGAGGGATTTTTCAAATCTCTTTCGTAACCATGGAACCAAAATGAATGAGCTTGTGGACAAACAATTACAGTTCAAAGATTAGAAAAGAAATGTGTGCAAAGTGCATTTGATTCCACACAGAGTGTGGTAATGTCTTTGTAATCTTTATTGTGCTTCTTAATCAGCTTTTACAAATTAAATGGTAATTTGGTGTGTAATGGGCAAACAAAATCAGCTTCTATTATTATGCGTAATATAAATTTTGCATTAATACTACATTGTGTTTATTTGTTCTGAAGGCCTTCCTGACACAGTCATCTCAGCTGTATCTGGAAACTGCTATTCCTTCTCTGGGAGACGTGTTCTGTATATCACAGTCCTACCGTGCAGAGCAATCCCGCACCAGGAGACATCTAGCAGAGTAAGTAATAAGAGTTTGTAGTTTCCTACACATTGCTCTACTTGTGCACCATTAAACTTAGTATTTTAAATACTAACCATCCTGCGCATCAATCATTTTCCAATTTAATTGGGATTATCCTAGGAAAGGAAAGGATGTATAAATTGGCTTGTCTGGTAAATGAAGAAAAATAATATTAATTATACAGTATATTGACATCAATAATGATGTTCTTAGCCTTTTAAATCTGAAAGTTGCAATAGACTTGTAATTATGAACTTGATATCCCTTGTTCGAAATTGGCTGTATTTATTTGTATAGTCATTTATTATACGAGTCTCCTTGTATGCATTTTCTTATTTGTTGTCACTTCGTAAGCCAACAAGTAATACTCTCTGCCGATTTACTCAGTGTTTTGTGAAACCATAATCTTGTTCAGTTGACTTGACTTGTGACTTGTGACTTGAATTTGAGATGTGTTGTATTGTGTTACCAGGTACTGTCATGTTGAAGCAGAGTGCCCTTTCATCAGCTTCAATGATCTCCTAGATAAGTTGGAGGACCTTGTGTGCGATGTAGTAGATCGAGCCCTTGCTTCACCCGTAGGACCCATCATCAAAGAATTTCACCCCGTAAGCAATCACAAACTCACATTCTTTATTGTTTTTTGTTTTCGTTTTTTGGTTTTGCTGTTTGGTGATATCAATAAAGGGATCTAGTAACTTTGTTCACATTTTAAAAAAGTGATGAATAGTTTATGAAATTATTGCTGTTATCTGAAATGTCTATTGGGTATTGTGTGAAATTTCAAGTTAAATGGACGTTATATGGCCGAGTAATGAGCAAACATGCAAAGTGATATCCACTAACTCATTGCACTGACTTTGTACATAGTTACGACTATCCAGTGGATAGTTTAAAATATGAATACTTCAATCGTAAATATCTTTTTTACAAAATGAAATTTGAAAACCAAAACCTGTCCAATGCTTCTATTGTTAATACAAATACAACAAGGTATGAGGGTACCGCTAGAATTCCAATTGGATTTTGACGATGTTACTAGATCCCTTGCCATTTATTGATTTCTGAATATATCAACTTAGTATCACATTTATTTAAAATGTAACAGTTATAATATGATGTATATGTTTAAAATTGCATGCAATGTTTGCATTACTCCTTATGGGTGTTTTCTGTCAATTCAAGGGATTTGAGCCTCCCAAGCGTCCATTCAGAAGGATGGATTACAAGGATGCCATTGTGTACCTGAGAGAGCACGACATCAGGAAGGATGACGGCACCTTCTATGAATTTGGAGAGGTACCCATTTACTTAAATCTGCTTCATTTCATTTGTCATTTCATTTATTGTTTTTCACACCATTGAATGGGAAACCCTTAACAGTACACTGCTGGTTCTCATTATATTTCACATTGATCCTCAATGGCCCAGGCTATTTGGAAACTGCATAGCCCGGTGGGGGGGGGGGGGGGGGGGGGTGGGGTGCTAATTTTGCCCCTCAGATCTCGGCCATTTATCGACCGACTGTGACCAAACTTGTCATTTATGTACTCCATGTTTTTAACAAGAATGCATAGTCAATTTTTTTGTCATATCTATCGGTATTCTTAATTATTTTACACATTTGATATAATGTGTAGTGCCCTGTAATACCAAGTTCCCTGTTAGGTAATGTATATTCCATGAATAAGTATTTTTCTAAACTTTACACATCCATTTTCTTAGGATATACCCGAAGCTCCTGAACGGAGAATGACTGACCAAATCAACGAGGTGTGTATATACAAGCGTGTGTTTTAAATGTGTATATTTGAAGGTTATTATAAATTTTGTTTATGCACATGTTGTCATTTATTAATTTATTATCATACTTTTGTTATGTTAAAACTGCATTGTGCATATAAATGTTGTTATATTGATAATATCTGCCAACATGCCATACATCTCCAGTCCTAACCTGGAACTAAATATTAACTGTTCTCATAATCCCCATGATGCATGGTTATACATCTTATATGGTTATAACCTCGTTGTTGAATATCACCTTTTTCAGTGACTAGTTCATTTGGCAACAGTTCTATAAAATTAAAGGTGATACCTTTCCATTGTATCTTTCAAATGTTGATCCCCTTCGTCTCTCTACAGCCCATCCTGCTATGCCGATTCCCTGGCCCTATCAAGTCCTTCTACATGGAAAAATGTCCAGAGGATAAGCGGGTCACAGAATCAGTATGTCACATTTATTATGTTTGCCGAAATCGTAAAAAGATTCTTTTCAATGAAAAAAGGTGAATTAAAAGTGAATCAGTGAGAATAATGGTTTAATAATGTGATGTTAATTTCAAGTTCATTGATATATGGGACACCTTTTCAAAATAGTTAATAACTAGGAACTTTTTATCACAATTATTTAACTGCTCTTTCCCCTTTTGGGTATAAAAAAGCATTGGTTTTAACAATTGGTCATACAAAAGTATGCATGTGATGTATTTATTGATATTTCATTCATTTCAATCAAAGATAGTAATAAATAAATAAAGTTTATTCTGCCATTCAAATTGTAAGCTTTTGCAAATGTTAAACTCATTTTGTCGTTATCCCACAACAAAAAAAGTTCGTTCAGATCCCCTTATACCAAAACTGATGTACCCGTTTAATGATTTATTGAATTAAAGTTTGTTATGTTTTATAGTAATACATGATTTTTTTTCTCGAGATGTATACTGCAAACAGTATTATGTGTACATATAATGATCATATAATAGCTGATTGTACTTACCTTTTCACTTCATACAGGTTGACCTTCTGATCCCCAATGTTGGTGAGATTATTGGAGGCTCCATGAGGATATGGAACTATGATGAATTGCTGGCTGGATACGAGCAAGCTGGCATCGATCCTAGCCCATACTACTGGTACACCGACCAGGTAGGTCATGTGCCGCTGAAAGGGTTTGAAAGTGGGGGAAGGGTTGACCACCTGGGTCGGGTGGGAGGAGGGGAGAGGGGGATCTAGAGTTAAACACCACCCCCTCCAACCCCAACCATCTATAGTAAATTATGTATCTGATTTCGTTGGACCCCCAATAATGTGGATAATATATTGGTTGTTACAATCAGGCCAATGATAACACATATTATTATCTTTTGCTCACTTGTGCAGAGGAAGTTTGGAACCTGTCCGCATGGTGGGTATGGTCTTGGGCTGGAGCGCTTCTTAACCTGGCTGCTCAACCGCCACCACATCAGGGACGTCACCTTCTACCCTCGCTTCCTGGAGAGGTGTACCCCATAAACCAACATAAACCACATCAGGGACGTCACCTTCTACCCTCGATTCCTTTAGAGGTGTACCCCATAGACCAACAAATACCACAGCAGGGACGTCACCTTCTACCCTCGCTTCCTGGAGAGGTGTACCCCATAGACCATTACTTACGCCAGTAAAGGAAAGTTTAATAGTAATACACATAAAATGAACGAGAATTTGGTGCATAAACTTGAATGTGTCATGTTTACACTAAAAATGTGCCCAATTTATGAAAATAAATATAATAATTCTTTCCCACAACATTTTAAGCACTCTTTGTACATGCATTCATGAAAATTGCTTATGGTTGGTGCATTCGTCCTTACAGCCAATCCATTCATGATATGTCAAATTTCTTTAGATAAACATGTTAGTGGGGTTAAAAAAGCAATCTACACGATTAATGCATTAGATTATTACACGTGGTTCAAAATCAAACATGGCAATTCATAATCGCAGAAATGTAGAAGAGTGTAGCTGTCGTTACAATAATATCAATACAAGATAAGTAGATTTGTTTAACATGCAATCCATTCAGAATCATTTAAGGTGTACATATATTTTCGTAATTTTGTTTACAGGTGACAACTTAAGAATTATACTCAGTTATCAATATTTCAGAATGTGCATAAAATATGTATGTAATATCCAAATAAGGAGTGATTTTCACACTAAAAAGTATGAACTATATTGCACTTGTAAAGCAGTACGTTTTTATTATCGTCTTCATGTTGAGACAGTCTGGTGGAAATTAATGTGTTTTTTATGATCCCTTTTTGAATACCAGTTAAGCAGCAATTCATGTTTTTACCTAACTATTAATACATTAAACAATGGACTACACTTATTAGACTACCAACAATCATAATATTGAATTTCGCTTTGGTATATAGTACGACATATGTTGCAAATCATATAACATATTTTTGTGCTGCAAATGAGTCATCCTCATTGCAATGTGTCTACTATTATATATCGAACGGTGATTTCAGCTGTTCTTCAAAAGTATATTATTGCCGTTGCTTAATGATGTTATTCCTTTTTTATTATTACTCAGAACGCCATCGCCATGCTCAATAGAGCTTATTAAACAACTTCCAAGAATGTTCTGTAATATGATTAGTTCAAATCGGGTCACGTGACATTCATTGGACTGCACATTAGCATACACTTGCATTGGAGTGAAGAACATGTACTATACCCAATGTGGTATACCTGCACTCGCCGGAGTGCAGGTATCGTGCATTTGGTTTAAAAAGTATGTTTAAGTAATGGCCAATTTAAATGTGTTTTTTTTGTTCGGCTCAGTAGGAGGAGAAACTTGTGTAACAAACAATGTACGTTTGCTTATGCATTTGTGGGCCTAAATAGTGCACTCAGTGCTCGACTCGCCAGCTGGAAATACTGCACTCGGTCCTGCGGACCTCAGTGTGGTATATCCAGGGCCATATCGTGCATTATTTGGCCCTGCATGCACTCGCTACCGTGCATTATCTGTATAATATACTGCTGTTATTTGAATAGGATTGCATAATCAATCTGCAATGTTCACCAGATGCAGAACAATATAATATAATAATGTTTACTATAATTAATAATCCTGTCCAGTGTCGAAGGATACTTGTATACATAGCTTTTGTTTTAGATTCGTAATTCAAATAATCAAGCATGTACATAGATAAACGAATACATTTAAAGGAATATACTATAGTAATATAACACCTAACATTTTAAGCATATTGCATATACACGGAAAGTATGCAAGCATATTTCAACTATCAATTTATATTGATGTATTTACTTATGTTTAAATCAACATTCTCAATTAAAATAAAATTATACTTGTGTACACATACTGGTTTATTATCATTATAATCGGTGTAAGCCTTAATCATTTTTTATTTTACAGCACTTAAAAACCATGTATTATGCGCAATATAAATGCAATATATTAATTATTATTATGATTATCATTAACATACGAATGTTAATTTAGTCTTCTCGCCCAAGGTTGATTTTGTTTTTATAAATGTGTGTATGTATTAGTAAGTACTTCATGCTGTAGTCACTGAATTTTCTTTTGAGAAATTCATCTGCCAACTTTGTGTTTCATGGTTGCTTTCGTAGTCCAGTTTGTATCAAAATACGGTGTTTCCTTTCGGACATTTAAGTAAAAAAAATACAGTCTCTAAGTTAAATATAATTCATCTTATTTCCAGTTTCTACCATATTGTTTAAGCTATAATTGAAATCGTTTAAAATCAAAGTAAAGATATAACGGTATTGATCAGATTCAAAACTCTGAAGTTAACATTTTGCTGATGACGTAATAGTCTTTTTTAAAGATTAGCAAACTGTATACAAGGCAATTGAGACAATTTATGCTCATATAAATGTTGCAATATTTCATCTGCAAAATTCTTTGTTTTATATTGACTGTTTGGTGTTGGAATTTATATTAAAATTCGCTATTTCCTTTTGGATTTCCTAATAACAACATAGAGTCTCAATGCATATATAATATCAGTACACTATAGTCACAGTTTAAAACATACTTTTTAGTGTTGCATGTTTTGTGAAAATCATTGTTTTGCAGTGTGGTAATTAAATGAATGATCAGGTATAATTGTGCATTTTAAACGTCAATAAATATTCAAAACAATTAAGCGTAAATAATTAAAGTTTTAGAGTAGCCTATCGTTTACCGATTTTAAAGCAAACTATTTACTCCAGTAGACCTGCTGTAAGTATTGTGGAATGTTTGATATGTTTTTAGAATGTCGGGGATAATAGATAACGATAGTTAACGAAGGGTATGGAACAAACTAAACAAAATACAACCAGGTAACATATTGCAAGGTATCTAGTATGGAAAATAATTAAAGGTTTACCTTTGACATGTTTCTGCACGTGAATTATTTTGTTTGTTTATGATTGGAATGTTCTTAAGCAGTCCTAAGCCCATAGTGGTTAAAGACAGGTGGAATAATTTATCTAGCTGTATTACATTACGACTAAAAAATTCGAGCCATTATTGGATAAGACAAATCTGTGTCGGTCAATATGGCCCAGTAAAATACTACTTGTAAAAAAACACGTTACTTTTGGAAAGACTCTGGACACCCAAATTCGTTTTTATTTACTCTATACTATCACAAAGCTTTGTAATAAAACAAATTGTTACTAAATTATTATGTGAATATAAAGTTAGTGTAATTTAATGATATAGGAGTAAACCAATGTGTTTTAATACAAAGATAAACAAAACAATGATCAATTATATGTGTTGTCACTTTTGCAGCTGTATATTCTCAATTAAAAAAACGGAATAAAAACGTATGTAACCCCAAGTGACAAGGTGTTATGTGAATATTATTATGTGTTCTGTCTACAGTTAATAGTAACATAACAAAATACAGTTTAATGTGATTTTAGTAGCCGTGACACCGTTGTACCATGGACAGTGAGTGGTGAATACTAATTGGGAAGGGCACACCTCATGTATTTTATTATTTGTAAAATAATATCCCTGTATGGTATTTGTTAATATGTTGTGTCAAATCATTGGGAAAGCACCCCCACCCCCACCCCCCCCCCCCCCCCCCCCCCCTCCAATAGCTACCCTCGTGATCGTGGTTATGATCAATTGGCCCTATATATTTATCTTCGAATCAGCGTGTTCAAATATGATTAATGCTAATCCGTTTTCTCGCTAGCCATGAGCCGGAAACGATTTTCATAACGTCGCATTTTTTACTTGTACCTGTACGTACTTAAATGGGTAGTTCAGTTTTGGTAGAGATGGCGCTGCACAACACAATTTTTTGTGTGAGGTAATACAAAACTGAGTGTCGAATTTGAAAGAACATGACATTTTAATGGCAGAATAAACTTTATTTGGTTAAAATCGGTTCAAAAATGGCTGAAATATCAATAAATATATGCAATCGTAATAAATTTGGGCCCCATAATTATTCGATGATTAAAAAAAAAAAAAATCCTTACACTTTTTCAAAAATGTACAAACGCGGTTTTTAAATAATCTCTAATTAATCATTATGTCAACAAAACCTCACATGCATAGTTTTGTATGAAAAATGGTTGAAACCAATGCCTTTTTAGAGAGCGCCCTCCTGTGTTTGAACGGCTCTTTTTGAATGATAACAGGCTTCTTACTTAGTCGTTTTATATAACTTCTGAGCATGGTGGAGTTATGACTATTAGTTTGTAATGTTATTGTGCAGGTTTTGGTTACTAACGTTCAGCCCTACCAAAATTGTACTACCCCTTTAATACGTCCTTAATAGCCCGGGCAAACACATGTATATAAGGGCAGGAAGACCCCCCCCCCCCCCCCCCCCACCCTTCCCCCCTTCCATCAGGTTCCCCCTTTTGTTATGACAATAATCCTGTATTAGTAGGTGTGAATATAGACTTTGTAGTTTGTAAAACTTACATTCGTGACTAGGTTATCATCCTTTACTTTTTTGTGTATGTAAATTTGTTCTGCATGCAAGCGTGTGTATGTGTTAATGTGGGTGTGGGTAAGTACGTGTAGTTTTTGTGTCCACGCGTGTGTGTCTGTGTCTGGGTGCACGTGCGAGTGTATGTGTGTGTGTGTGTGTGTGTGTGTGTATGTGTGTGTGCATGTATGTGTGATTGTGTGTGTGTATATGTGTGTGTGTGGTTGTGGTTGTGTGCGTGTTTGTGACTGTGTGTGTGTGTGGATGTGTGTATGTGTGTTTGTGTGTGTATGTGCGTGCGCGAGTGTGTGCGTGTGAGTGATCAGCGCACATAATAAATACAACATATACAAATAATACAATTATGACAAATTGAGAAAAAACAGAAACGCATGATACAGTATGCCCTAACCCTATGTGGAGTAGAGAGAAGATCATAAAGAGATGCCTATAAAGTGTCTAACTCCACGAAAATTACTTCGAGCTTCCTCGTTTCTCTTCTACCGTGTTGTTTAGCTTATGGTAAGAGATAAATAAATTAGGGTTAGATTTGTTTTAATGCCCCTTTAGTATGACGATATCTATCATTCAGCTCAAAAGCGTTAATGAATGGTCATAAACCTCATAAACGTCCGTTGTAAAAGCTGGCGCATATTTTCGTTTTCGTTTAACCAGGAAAGCAGTGTTTTTTCTTCAATGAAACTTTCACACATTATTCGGACAAAACTAACAATGATTCTGGTACAGGATTGAAGTCTCAAATATCATTTTGGGGAATACTTCACAGGTGCACCTTTAATAGAGAGATTGACGTTCGAAAATACATTTTTTTTTTTACAGTTCAGATGTGAGACCGGTAAATAAAGATTAATTAATTTCCAAGCCTTGATCTCTTTCATAAATCAAATAATTTTCAACAAAATATAGTAGACATCAAAAACATATCAAAACGAACCTGATCTAGAGGGGGAGGAAATGTATGATAACATATTAATGGAAAAGTTACATTAACAGTAGACATGTCGATGTGAACGAATTGCCGATTTATTGTAATTAATGTCATAGTTTTTAAAAGTATGTATAGTCTTATTCGCTCTCCCTCTCTCCCTCTCCTCTACCCCGCCCATTCCCCCCTCACCCACCCCCATGCCACCCTCCGCAATGAGTTTTGTTCTCAATTCTGCCGCTTGATGGCGACAATCAGTTTGCACGAATCTGGCAGATTGTGCGTAAGTTGAATTGTATCCACAGTCAATTCAATATAGTGCGGTTCACCGTCACAACACATATCGACATTTACACACCATTTATTTATATGTCCTGAGATATCATATAACTTGTCGTTGGTTCACAGTAACAGCACATAGTAGGATAATAAAAGTACATTAAAATACACATGAACGTCTTAAATTACACGTAATATACAACATGTAAACGCAAGTATAGATTATACAATAAAATGCAATCAGACTAAAATTTGTATATGAGACGATGTTCAAGACTGATACAATTCCAAGTATTCGTATTCATCATGAATCAAGTTAGAAATGTAATTCAATAAAAACAATTCGACATTGAACAAACAAACCGGAATCTGCTCATGAAGAGGGGGGGGGGGGGGGGGGGGGGGACGTAATAATGGCATTTTTTTCCCCCTCCATTTATTGGTATAAGTAAAACAAAATTAAACATAGCATGACATTTACAAGCATATCATAATAACACAACAATAACAATAAATGAACCATAAATGAACCGTTGTATAGTTTCTTTGTATAAATATAACTAATTAAACAATATCAGAAAACATACTTCTCAAGGAAAACCATTATTTATCAAAGTATTAACCATGACCTTTCAAACTAAATATATATTTTTCATTTTTATAATATGAAATTGAAGCTGATTTAAACTGAGAAAATACAGGTATTTTATTCACTAGTTTACTTCGAAATATTATTTGCTTACTAACGAACAATAAACAGTTTATTGCTCTATTATTTAAACCTCTTAATCCAAACAATATATTTTCATTTGTAAAATGTATGTTACAACCAGCACTTATGTTAATCCATCTTTCTAGTTTTGCCCATATAATTTTAACAAATTGACAATCACAAAATAAATGAGTAATTGTTTCAGAATGAGCATTACAAAAGGAACATAATTCACTTTCAACCATGTTCAATTTTAACAATATGTCGTTTGTAAACAAAATTCTATGTAATATTGTAAATTGAAACCAACGTAAATTAACATCAATAGAACAATTAAATGTAAGAGCACAATACTTCTGCCATATGGATTCATCAATATTAAAAAACTTTTCCATTTTGTATAGCTTTTACGTTCTTCCCTTTTTTGTAGTAATAATAAAGCATATATATGCGAGCATCCTTTTCGAAATTGACAAATAAGGGAAATTAAATCTAATCTTAAAGGCTGTTCCATTTTCACAAAAATACCACAACGGTTCATCTAATAAATCCTTAATACATATTATACCCTTTTCGTACCAAGACCTATAAAATACACACACGTTATTCACCTGAATATGACTATTAAACCATAGAGGCTGACAAGATATATCGCGAAAACTTTTAGACTGTAAAATACTATAAGCCAAAAAAAAAAATTTCCAAAACGGGTTAGTTGCACCTATTGACAATCTTAAAAAGTGAACATCACCAAAAGTAGGGTTCAATTGACAATTTTTGGGCATAAATGTATGCATTAAATTATCAATAAAAGAATCTATATTACCAAAAAAGTATCTTCTCATCCATGATATTTTCAATGAATGAACATGTGAGTATATATCTATCATTTTGGCTCCTCCCAAATGATAGGGTTGTATCATTTGTTTCCTACTTATTTTGTCAGGTTTATGATTCCAAATAAATTCAAAAAATGACTTTTGTAATAATTTCATAATTTCATCAGAGGGGTTCGGTAATGATAAAAATAAATAATTTAACTTTGATACTAATAATAATTTTACAACTATTATTCTACCAAACACTGTTTACGATCTTTTTAACCAGAGAGTCATTTGAGAGTTAATATGTAAAATTTGTGTATAAAAATCTCACCCGAGAAATCGATGCCTAAATATTTAAAATAACCATCAAAAACCCAATCTAAATTTTATTCCGTACACAAAAAATCTTTCCCTTCTTTATATCTCCCAATCCACATTACTTTATTTTTGTGTTTATTTAAACTCAACCCTGATGCAGCTTCAAAAGTATTTACATTTTCTATCGTTTTCTTCAAATCATCTTCTGTACCATCTAAAGTAATTAGAGTATCATCAGCATACTGAATTATTTTGTGCTGAACATTTGCTATTTTTATCCCATTTAGTACCATCACATGTTCTTACCATTATACTTACTATTTCTGCACATAAAAGAAAAATGTATGGAGACAGAGGGTCACCTTGACGACATCCTCTTTCTATGTTAAATCTGTTTGTCATATGACCATTGACCATAGCGCATGACGATGCATTCTCATAAAAAAGTTTAATCCATGATTTTATGGAATCACCAAAATTAAAAAAGTCCAGAGCCTGAAAAATAAAGTCGTGTGATATTGAGTCGAAGGCTTTTTCAAAATCTATTATCAACAAAAGTCAAGGAATATCATTTAAATCCGTGTATAACATCAAATCAAACAAAAGACGTATATTTTCCCCAATGAATCGTGCAGACATGAAACCCTTTTGACTTTCATTAATCACAAAAGGTAATATTTGTTTAATCCGGTTTGCAATACAAGATGAAGCTATTTTATATATAACATTTAATAAAGAAATAGGTCTCCAGTTTGATAACAATTTTCTGTCTTTATTTCCTTTTGGTATTAATGTAATCACTCCCATTTTATGCGCTTCAGTCATATGACCATTAAAATATGCATAATTCAATGATCGAAGTAAAAAAATACTTTATACTGCCCCAACAAAACTTTAAAAATTCAACTGTAAAACCATCCATTCCTGGGGATTTATTATTTTTGCATATTTATAATAACTTGAAAAACCTCGGCAATTACCAAAGGACCTTCTAAAGAATCTTTCATCTGCACATTCAATTTCGGGATGTTTCTTGATTGAAAAAGATCCCAATCAAAGTCGGATACAGGTTTATGCTTATATAATTTAGAGTAAAACGATGTACTTCAAATGAAACATTTGGATTTTGAATTGTATTACCTTGATCATCAATCAGTGTTTTAATTTGTCTATTAATACGATTTTGTTTTTCTAAGTTCAAAAAGAACTTTGAGGGTTTTTCACCAAACTCCATCCATTGTAACTTTGAACGAAGAATTGCGTCATCGAATTGTTGTTTTCTTAAATCTTCCAAACTATTTTTTTTTATCTTCCAATTCTTCAATAATATCTGTATTATCTAAAACATAAATAATCTTATTTTCTAAATCACTAATTTCTTTTTCTAATATAGTTTCATTTTTTATACACCGTTTTCTTTTCATACTTGAATATGATATTGTCTCACCTCTTATCATCATTAATAATGTATTAAAAAATAACTGATCATCTATAGAAAATCTATAATTTTCAAAGTTACATTTATCTAAGTCTAATTCATCATAAGACACTTCATCCACCGAATACATTACAATATTTTCTTTAATTACATGTCTAACTTTCTGTACATATTCTTCATCTTTCAACAACGAATTATTAAATTTCCAATAACCTTTACTTATATGTATCTTATCTAAATTCAAAGACAAGCATACTAATGAATGGTCTGTCCTATATCCTGGTAATATTTTAAATTTATCTATAACTGACATTACTTCTTTTGTAACAAGAAAAAAATCCAAATCTTGCCATTTTTACCGGATTTGGCTGTCGCCAAGAAAAACTTTTTTTAAGGGATACAATTCTCTCCAAGGATCAATCAAATTTAAACTCTATTTTTTGCCAATGGGTTATTAATGCGAATATAATTGTCAGTGTCTAATTCAAAATCCTGTACCAGATTCCAATCACCACAAATAATAGTAAATGGGTTTTCAAATTCCAATATACATTTTTCTATCTGACCATAAAAAAGGGGACTGTCAGTGTTGGGACATTACAAAGATACTAATGTAATATCATAATCAAATATCCTAATATGGAGTACAACAAAATTTCCATTATCATCTTCTTTACTATCTAAAATGTCGACTGTTATGCCTCCACTAAACAAAATTGCCACTCCTCTTGAGTTTGAAGCTTTACAACAAATAAAACATTGACCACCCCATTCTTTTTTTTAGGTTTTCTCGATCTAAATCAATAAAATGCGTATCTTGTAAGCAACATATATGATATTTATTTAATATTAAAAATTGAAACAATTCATGTCTTTTGTCCTTATTTGCTAGACCACGACAATTCATAGAAACAACATCTACCTTAGACATATATAACTGACATCATAAAGGATATAAATCCAATACACCATTACTATTCATACGCAAACTCAAGGAACTTTTTAAAACAATAAAAAAAGCTCCGCAAATTGACCATGGAATTTTAAAATAAAGGCTTCGTAAAGTCATTTGTATGATAATTCAAGATAACAAAAAATTAAAAATAAACCAATTAACAAAAAAATAATAATTAATTAAAAAATGTTGATAAATAAATGAATATTGGAAAAATAAAGAAATATAGAAATGAAGAAAAAAGACAAGTATCGAAGGAGAAAAGAAGGCGGCAAGGACTAGGAGTAAGCCGGAATATCAAAATATGAATACCCTTCTCTAACATGTCTAAGCTTACCTCTAAATCTGAATACCCTTCCCTAACATGTCTAAGCTTACCTCTAAATCTTCCCATATTATTAGCTTCTTCTTCTTTTTTTTCTGAGGAAAAAATTAATAAAAAAATAAAAATAAAAATATACACTCGCAAATGTACAAGAATTACAAGTGCCCCAGCATAACTACAATTCGAATCTCGCAGTTATTAGTTGCCAAAAAATCTCAATAAACTTCTTCCCCCAACCCTCTTTTTCTTTCCAAATTCAAATATCATAAAAGAGTATCAATAGCGTTTTAAACAGTCGCATTTAAATAAGCGAATTAAGCAGTATAAAAGTCATAATAAAAGTTGCATCCCAACCGGTGTACATACGATCGGCTTACACAGGTCTTTCAATAGACCGATTCGGTAATGCACTCCAACGGTACGCGCATGACGGCATCCCCCACGCCGGCAGGCCCAACCATAGCAACCAAGAACAGCAAGTAATAGCTAGTATAGCTTGCCGATCCTAGTCATTACAGCTAAGCCCACCGACAAAGAGTCCGCCACCACAAGCACACCACCCGCATACAACACCGAATCGGTCTTTTATATACACGGAGATTAAGAGAAAAAAATCCCGATCCTTACTCATAAAACAGCTGCACCTGTGTCATACATTATGCGTTTCAGTTGTATAACGGGTATGGTAGCGTGAAACTCAAAATTAACAGTCATAATCTCTCCCAGTCGTATTTGAATGAACACATACACAGTGACAGTTGCCAATGTGCCAGGCCTTCCATAAACCATAATATTTACGAAAAATCCATTTATATTTAAAAGGGCAATTCTATTATATTGAAACTAATTATTTAGAGGTATAACTGTTATATTATACCAACAAATCATAATTATAATTCAATAGTGCTAAACAAATTAAATAAATGAATATAAAATTCAATGAAATTACTACTTTCTTTCAAAAATAACCACTAAAGAGAAAATTGAGCAATTAGTATAGAGGGCACTTCACAACATACCCCTTCATAAAACAATATAAACCTGACTATCAAATTTAAAAGAACAAACAATCTTGATAACAAACAAAAACAAAAAAAACTCCATTTGTGACCTTACACCACAAAACGACCATTATGTCGCTGTGGTAGTTTCTCTTTTATTAGCTAAAATAGTCAAATTTTGTTCAAAATATGAGATTTAGGATTTTGGTATTTCCTGAGTAAGCATATCTTAATCTACCTCCTGTAAAGTTTTGAGCATTGGAAAACTTATGTTTAAAGGGAAAGTTGAGTTTTGGTAGAGAGGGCGCTAGACTACTTAATTGGTTTGTGAGGTAATGAAAAACTGAGTGTAAAATTTGAAAGAGCATAATATTTAAACAATAAAATCATCTTTGTTTGATCAAAATCGGTTCAGAAACGGCTGAAATATCCATAAATATAACAATTTGTAATAAACCCGGGGCCCGGGTTTATTAGAGAATTTTGAACCAGCCGTTAAAAATTCAAAAAAATGCTTCCTCATTTCAAAAAAGTTATAAAATAGGTATTTAAATAGTTGTTGGTTATTTCTCTATATAATTAGTGGGGGCTCTTAAGTCAATATATGGGACGAAGTGTGCACTTCCGGAAGAAAGCGTGAATTTCGGCACACAGATAGTTTAGACCTTCCTCTTCAAGAAATTTGATGGAAGCATTTTTGCACGGTCCATTCTTGGCCGCCATCTTGAATTTCAAAATGGCCGCCATCTGGCACCTGTTTTCATCAATATCTCAGCAACTAAAACAGCTAGAGAGCTATTTTCAGTGGCTATACCCACATAATGGGGGCCAACGAATCACCTGAATCGAATATCAAGACTTCAAATGGCAGCCATCTTGAATTTCAAAATGGCCGCCATCTGGCACCTGTTTTCATCAATATTTCAGCAACTAAATCAGCTAGTGAGATATTTTCAGTGGCTATACCCACATAATGGGGGCCAACGAATCACCTGAATCGAATATCAAGACTTCAAATGACAGCCATCTTGAATTTCAAAATGGCCGCCATCTGGCACCTGTTTTCATCAATATCTCAGCAACTAAAACAGATAGTGAGTTATTTTCAGTGGCTATACCCACATAATGGGGGCCAACCAATCACCTGAATCAAATATCAAGACCTCAAATGGCAGCCATCTTGAATTTCAAGATGGCCACCATGGGAAGCCTATATTTAACTCCATCTCAGAAACTAAAGCAATTACGGAGTTCATTTCAACTGATATGCCTAGATCTGTTTGTGGTCAACTTGTAACCAATATATGGTTGGAAGCAATTATGCACTTCCCATATATCTCCTTTATCTCAGAAACTAAAACAGCTAAAGCATTATTTTAGCGGCTATACCCACTTATTTGGGTCCAACGAATCACCTGAATCCACATTAAAGGCGTCGAATGGCAGCCATCTTGAATTTCAAGATGGCCACCATGGGGATTAGCATATTTAACTCTTTATATCAGAAACTAAAAACGGTACAAAGTTCTTTCTAGTTGCTATGCCTTTTTTGCTGGGGCCAACGACTTGTCTGTCTTTAAAAGAAACATGAGGTTGAAGGCAAATAAGCAAGACCCATTTTGGCCGCCATCGTGAATTGCATTATGGCTGACATCTGGAACCTATTTTGCGTGTATTTCATTACCTAAAATGGCTAGAGAGTTCTTTTTAGTGGCTTTAAACACATTTTGGGGGTCAACAGATCACCTGGATTGACTTAAAAGGCTTGAAATGGTTGGGCCCTCTCGAAATTCGATATGGCCGCCATGATAAGTCTATATAGGGTTAGAGACCAACAAAGCAACAGAGTACATGTCTGTGGGTATGCAGTCTGGTGTTTGCAATAAATATCATGGAGTACATTGAAAGACATAAGTCAGATGCACCCACAGTGGTTGGAAGCAATTTAGCAAGTGCCATTTTCGCCTCCATCTTCAATTTAAAAATGGTCACCACCGGAAATTCTTTTTTCGCTTCAAGATTTTGACATTGCCATATATTTTGTGTGTATATAGCACACTCAGTTCCTTTATTTAAGCAAGGGGTTAATATTTCAGAAACAATAACATCTGGATAATAATGTCAGAGGTTATGCCGTCATTGTTGGCGCCATTTAATGACCTAGATCGACTTTATAGATGTCTTAAAATGACAGTCATCATACATTTCAAGATGGCCACCCTGGGAACTGTATTCAGCTCTAGCTCTTTATTACAGATCACACTGCAACACAGTTAATTTGAGTGGTTATACTTAATGTTGATGTCACTGAATTACCTGGATTGCTTTTAAAATGTCAGGTGGTAGCCATCTTGTGAATCATTGTATTGATTGAGTTCTTGCTTCGGTGTTCCACGAATATGGTTTTGAGAGACAGCTCCGTATCTCCTTTATGTGATTCCTTGCAAACATACTTTTGTAGTTTGTCCATGCTAAGGAATCATACATATACACTACCCATTTATGCTCCTTTTCTCAGTCGTGTCGTTATGAGCTGCTAAGATTTGGTGTAATGTTCTTGACGGCTTGTAATACACTTTGATGCCAAATTCCTTCAAAGAGCTTTTGAGGCACCCTTGATGTAGGGTAGAAGGATATGTCCTTTTAAGTGTGGGTTTATCTAGTTGGGTTTGGCCCATTTTAAGAGCCCAATTAGATTAGCCACAAGTGGAGAGTGTCAAGGGATTGATATGGATCGGTATGAACAAAGTATGGATCACTCCAATGTTCAGGGTTGACTGGAGGTGAAAATATTATATAAACCAACTGTGTGAATTTCTCCCCGATAAATCTTCCAAGCTACCATAATTAAGTGCATGCCCTCCTTCTCCTCGATAGGGAACGCTAAGTCCGGATAAATGGAGTTCAAGTGATTAATTAACTCCTGCCCGAATTATTTCTTGAATTTGGTGTTGAGTGTCATGTCGCTTTATGAATCTGCTCGCTAAAAGTGTCACTGTATAGTCAAAGTATCGGTTTGCGCAGCGTAGACATTCTTCAGACATGCTGGTCCTATATATACTCTAGATAATTGTGTCCTCAAGTGTTGACTTGTCTATGGGAACTAAAGTAGGTAATATACGTAAAGTCACGTCATAATGATCGAAGCTCTCGTCTTCCACGTGTCCATGCACTCTCGATAGCTTCTACGCGAGAGTTGGCTACGTGGTGACATGTCTGTTACACAAGAGGAGATATAATAGGATAGGTCTGGACCAGTTTGTCTGTGAGCCAGGTTTCTAACCCTGCAAGAACATGTACACATACAGGGTCCACATACATTGGCTACAATGGATCTTTTACCAACAAATCCATGAAGGAGCAATAATATTCCCTCTCACTCCCATCCTAGGAAATTTGTAAATAAAACATTTGAAAAAATAGACATTGACAATGCACCGAAACCACAAATTTGGTGGTATTGTTACATGGATGACACTCATCCCAAACTCAAGAAACAATTTGTGCAGGAGTACACTTCTAGTTCCCTAACGAAGGGAAGGATAAGTCGTTAGTGTTCCTTGACACTTTCATAAGTCATGAAAGTGATCAAACTTGATTGTAGCCTGATTTATCGGAAAGCAACTCACACTGTCCAATGTCTCATTTCACCTCCAATTACCTATTTTAACAAACATTAAGAGTGACTGTTACTTTGTTCCATTATTGTAATCACCAATCCCTTGGCTGTCCAGATGATAACATATTACTAGTCTCTCTTATGTGTGTTGCAACTATATTTGGGCTTAAAAAGCTACAGAAGGATCACCCCACTGAGAGGAATACGCAATGCTCAAAATGACACTCATCCGACCTGATATTAGAAGTCGAAACTGAATTTCAATTTAATCGGGCATTGGGGTGTATCCAAGGCCGACAAGAACAATTAAAACACCCAATCTTAGTACCGCCTAAAGACAACATGAACAATAATTGTGGGGCGTAGTATATACATGTACATTGTAATTCCATGCAAAGGGTGGACTACTAGCCATTTGGCTGCAAGGAATCAAACAACAGTCCTATGCAGTGAATCATAAGTGAAAGAAACGTAGCGATCTTCCAAGACCAGATATTTGGTACACCGACGCCCAAGTCGTTCCTGTGGAGTGTCTTAAAACAGGCCACATTGAGTGATTGAGTGTCCAGACCATCAGGTCGGATTGGCAAAAGGTCTACATTTCGGAAATGTGGCACAATACAAAAAGGGTGAAGGAAGATGTATACATCCTGGCATTTCAACCCACACTGAACAAAGACAGTGCGTGAAACAAACTACCTGATGACGTCTCAGAAAATTGATCATTTTGTAAGAAAGGTCAACAGTCAGGTCATGCACAGCTGACGAAGGCTGTTGATGAGAACCAAATATTAGGAAGTGAACATTTGTATGGTCAACAAAATGTTCAAACTTTTTCCATTTAGTTAGTTTTCATTAGTGGGGACTGAACCATTTGCAAATAATGCTCGAATGAATGTTACTGCTTTTCAAAAGGTAGGTTAGTACACTCATTGATTCTCTTTTGAACTCTCCTACCCGATAACTTTGTTTAATCAATCAAATTGTCAAGTAGACTTATATTTTGTTCAGATTATCTTTAATATCAGCATCAACATTGCTCAATTGCTTCCGACCTAAGATGAGCATACCCATCGAAATGCACTGACTGATTTTATTCTGAGATACATAATTGAATAGGCTACTATTTGAAGCTTATAAAGACGATCCAGGTGATTCGTTGACCCTGAAATAAACTCTCCAGCTGTTTTAGTTTTTAAAATATTGGAGAAAATAGGGTTTCAGATGGCAGCCATTTTGAAATTCAACATGGCGGTTAAAATGGGAAGTGCATAATTGCTTCCATCTATTGGTATATTGTTACAAGTTGACCACAAACAGATAGGCATATCAGTTAAAATGAACTCCGTAATTGCTTTAGTTTCTGAGATGGAGTTAAATGTAGGCTTCCTATGGTGGCCATCTTGAAATTCAAGATGGCTGCCATTTGAAGTCTTGATATGTGATTCAAGTGATTCGTTGGCCCCCATTATGTGGGTAAAGCCACTGAAAATATCTCTCTAGCTGTTTTAGTTGCTGACATATTGATGAAAACAGGTGCCAGATGGCGGCCATTTTGAAATTCAAGATGGCTGCCATTTGAAGTCTTTATTTTCTATTCAGGTGATTCGTTGGCCCCCATTATGTGGGTATATTGCGCTCCCCAATAATATCTTGGCTTCTACATCACTAGGAGCCTTTGTGGGAGCAGTTGCCTCAATCGGCAATTAATGGGACACCTCACCGGTTCCCCTCGACTCTACGTCCTGACTGATGGACCCTGTCGAGTACCCAAGTAGAAGTAGAAGTAGTAGCCACTGAAAATAACTCACTATCTGTTTTAGTTGCTGAGATATTGATGAAAACAGGTGCCAGATGGCGGCCATTTTGAAATTCAAGATGGCGGCCAAGAATGGACCGTGCAAAATTGCTTCCATCAAATTTCTTGAAGAGGGAGGTCTAAACTATCTGTGTGCCAAAATTCACACTTTCTTCCGGAAGTGCACACCCCATGACCTAAGAGCCCCCACTAAATCACTATTTCAACAAAGCATCACATGCACAATATTTTATTCAAAATGGTTGAAACCGATGAGTGTTTAGAGAGCGCCCTCTTACGTTTTAACGGCTCTTTTTGAATGATAACATGATCTTTACTACGTCATTTGTAATTTTGTGTTCCTTTCTAGTTATAACTATTAGTTTGTAATGTAATGATGCAGGTTTTGGTTACTAAAATTCAGTTTCACTAAAACTGTACTCTCCTTACCAGAACTCAACTATCCCTTTAAATATTATTTTTCATCTAATAAATGTGATCTTATTACAGCGCTTGAATGGACACTGATTTTTTAAGCGGCCCGTTTCTCCCTTATTTTAAAAATGCTTCAGCCATATTCCAAATCTTTGACGTTCATTTTAAAAGGGTTTGCTTAGTCCAAATATGACAAATTATATACCGTTTTAAAGGTAATGACTTCTATTTTAACGTTAAATGAAAATCAGCACAATCAGTTTTCCCGACTTATTGGTCGTTTTGTGGTGTAAGGTCACATTTAATCGAAATCGGCTCAGAAACGGCCGAAATATCCATACCAATCAAAAAATATTTTAACTTTCTAGAGAATTATTATTATTATTATTTTTTTTTTTTAAATAACTTTTTAACAATTCATTAATAATATCTCCACTGAATCACCACTCCAACAAAACATTAAGATTTAATGCCTTGTTAAAACAACGACTCAACCGAAACACCACCAATAAACTGTTACTTAGTATGTTTTATAAAAAATTACTAAAACCAATATTTCAAAATAATAACAAGGGTTCTACTCAATCATCTGTAATGGAATAATGGGGGAAACAACATGAATAGCATTGATCAGTGTGCATGGGAGCGAATAGTCCGACAAAATCAGCCAATGTTTCGAGGGTTCATTGACGATTTGTTTTCTCACCACCTCTACATCGTCTGAAGTACTGGCTATTCGCTTGTGTGACGGAGCTCCTTCGAAAACAAAATCAATCGAAGACAAGTGTAAAAGTATCCCAGATCACCACATATCAAATTTACAATTTCACAAAAGTAAAGTTAAAGTATTCATTCACACGTCAAGTTCTAACTCACTAAATCAATCTCTGTCTGGTCATTTTATTCGCTTTTTTCGTTGTAAATATCTTGTAAATCTTTCTCATTCCATGATCGCCATTTTGTTATTCATAAGGTACGCGTTACGCGTGCGAGTGCTGAACCCCTGTGTCATCTATGCGCTGCGGCACGTATTTGACCTTTCCACGAACCAGCTAGTTTTTCACCGGTTTGCACCGTCACAGTACGAACACCTTAGAATTCCATCTCTGGATGGAGGGGATAGTATGACGTCATAATATTAAAGCACCCCTCCAGAACGAGATGGATATTTCTGTCTAGGGAGCGAAATACCAGGCTAGGGGTAGTCCAGTTCGGACTGTGGTGATTTTTGTATCCGCTCTTCCACGCTAGAAGGCGACAAACCCCACTAATCTGTCTTACCCCACTTGGCTGCAGCCAAGTAGTAGGCTTGTTAAGGGCCACAAATATGGGCAGTGACTGCATTTTGGAGTACGATTGTTTTACTTGGCGAACATATTCCTTGGATTAAAAGAAAACAATTCCTCCAAAGAGACACTCTGTATCTATGCAAATTAGGCCTAATTTCCATAAGTTATGCAAATTTATTCATAAAAATGTGATATTCTATAAAAATAGTGTTTTTATATTGATTGGATCAAAAGGAGAAAATTCATCCACAAGACACACTGTATATATTCAAATTAGGCCTAATTTCCATAATGTATGCACATCTATTCATGGGAATGGGATATTCTATACAAAATTTGTATTTATTGAGATATTTGAAGGAGAAACAATTTGAAAATAGATGACCTAGGGTATATCAAGGTCAGTATATCAATCTAGCAGATTATTTTAACGTTTGGTGACCGTCTAACCCCTCAAATTCAAGATGGCCACCGGCAGCAATGTTAAAAATCGCATATTGTGTGTTATTGTTCAACTCCATATCTGTATGATATGTCTAGTAAAATCATTACAGGGATGTCAAAACCAATTGTTGACTCATCCTTGGAACAAACTAAGAAGATGTCACAAGGGACACACAATCTCTATATAAATTGGCCCCATTTGCATAATTTATGTATAATGACAAAGGAATGTAATTTATTATGATATTATCGTCTTCATTGAAATACTTGAATTTTAACATTCCTGTGGCGGCCACATTGGATTCGTGAGACAAGATGACTGCCAATGCTGACAATTACCTGCTAAAAGTATTTGTTTAGTTTGACTTACCCTAGTTCATCAACTGCATAAGTTAAAACATCAATTATTTACATAAAGACTACAATTTCATAATGTATCACATTTGTGTACTAATGTATACATTATGCAAATTTGTCTAATTAACGTCTATAAAGTGTGCTTCTTTTGATAATTATTCTTAGTTTGTTCCAAGGATGGATCCCAAATTGATTCAGACATGTCAATAGACACATCACACATGCTTGTACCATGATTAGTTCAAAAGTAAGACAAAATATACAGAATTTAACATTCCTGCCAACGGATTTGAGGGACTAGATGGCCATGAAAGGTTAAAATAATCTGCTAGATTGATCCACCTGCCTTGATTTACCCTAGACAATCTATTTCCAAAGTTATTATCTCCGCAACTATTTCAATAAAAAGACCATTTTCATCGAATATCTCATTCCCATGAATAATTTGCATACATTATGGAAAATATGCCTTATTTGCATATATGCAGAGTGCCTCTTTGGATACATTTTCTCCTTTTGATCCAAGGAATATGAAAACACCATTTGTATAGAATATCCCATTTTCATGAATAGATTTGCATAAATTATGGAAATTAGGCCTAATTTGCATAGATACGGAGTGTCTCTTTGATCCAAGGAATATGAGTGCCAAGTAAAAGAATCGTACCCCAACTTGCAGTCACGGACCCCTTAACAAGCCTTCTTACGTGGGGTAAGACAGATTAATGGGGTTTGTCGCCATCTAGCGGGCAAGAGCGGATAAAAAAAAAAATCACCACAGTCCAAACTGGACTAGTCTAGGGGGAGTATTGTTATTAACCCGTTTACTACGGGGCCCGAGAATTCTCGGTTCCCGTGGAGCCTACTCACAGACGGGAACCGAGATTTCTCGGGTCCGAGAAAGGGCTAGTTTAATTGCATAAAAATACATCTATTTTCCTTCTAAATTAAATATAAATTATATGGATACAAACCTTGATCTCTTGGCTACATGCATCTCAATTTTTACCGACTGTAGTTGTGTATTTTTCGTTTTATTACAAGTTTAGCATGGAAATGCATGAGTCCTCTTTCAGGATATTCGTATACAAACACATACAAGTGAGTTTATGCAATTTTGACTGGATTTTGGTTTCGCTGGGTCTATTATTACCTAGAACTGTGTTAGCCGGACATTATGATTTTACAAGCAGCGAATTCCAAACTCGCTCTGTGTATCTTTTGTACACGGCACGCGCGCACACGTACTTACACAATGAGATCGATCGATATTCATTCACGCCTATACACGGTACTGGGCCCAGAATTGAATAGCTTACAGTGTTATAAGCCGTCTCGCTCGCGGTAAGCCCTAGCTCTGATCTCCAGGTCATTCATGCGTATACAGGCTACCGGGCCGGTTTATTATTTAGGATATTAGCTAGTCTCGATCTAGTCATTCCCATTATTTCAATGCAAGCTTGTCGGATATCAACTGCGCATCGTGCCATAAAGTCTCGGATTTTTACTATTTAGTACAACGTTTTGATTTTCATGAGTAGTTTGTTTCACAAATTAGTTCTCAATTCGTTGGTAATAGCTTATCACTATCAATGTAACATCGTATCTCAAAATGTCTCGTCATGGAACGAAGTCTCTGTTTAGCGTTGAAGATGCTCGAGAAGCGATCCTTGACTCGGACTCTGAAAATGAATTTGATAAAATGGACTTATCAAGCGAAGAAGAGTATTCGTCGGACGTAGAAAATGAACAATATGAAACCACGACGTTCGATGATTTCTTTGAATCGGAGAATACAGCAGAGTCCACGAATGGAAATACTCCTGTAAACCCCGCCAGCGCTCGTAACGATACCCTCGATCCAGACCGAACCGACCGGGGAGTTAGGGGGGACCAACATGCAGCCGAGCCCATTGCGACCGCTTCCGTGCCGGGGGATAGCGGGAACAAGCGTCGTCGAGTCGCAGCTGCAGAGCCAGTGGGGCGGACCTGGGAGGATAACCCATCTGACGGACCTCAACACTTCGAGTTTACAGGCACCCCTGGTATCAGTCCTGATACAGGCCTGTCACCACTGGCGTAAATCTGTCCGGAAAACACAATGCATTGGGGGGTCGAGCAATTGTTCACAAACGGTTTGTGAACAATTGCTCGACCCCCCAATGCATTGTGCTTTCCGAACAGATTTACGCCAGTGCCTGTCACCAACTTCAACTCCGCTGGACTGTTATCTCAAATTTGTGTCAAAGGAAACATTTGAGGAAGTTGCAGTTGAGACCAACAAATACGCGTCTTCGGTCCTGAGAGAATCCCCTCCATCGCCATCATCACCAGCCAAGAACTGGACCAGAACTAGTGCAGGTATGTACAGTCTAAGACTTGTATTTTGTTAATCCAGAAATAATATCAAAATTACCTTTACTGAACATACAATTGATATGTATTATTTCTGTTTTTCTTCAGCATATGAATAAAAAAGGGTTTCTATTATCTTATTTATTTTCAATTGTAATGTAAGAAGATTGTAAGACTAAGAAGATGTTCTGTAACTACATGTATGTGGCATAGTGTTGACAAAAGACCTTTTCAAATGTTAGTTTGATATTTATAGTGAAGTTTATGACTCGTGTCATTTTTACATGTATGAAGAGTATGAAGTATTGAAGAATTGTTTTTTCTTTCTTTTTATTTTGCAGGAGAGCTCATCATCTTCTGGGCGTTATGCATGCTCATGGAAGTCGTCGGGAAACCTGCAATCCATCTCTACTGGTCTACCAGGAACATCCTTGCCACCCCTTTCTTCGGCCAGACTATGACGAGGGACCGCTTCACTCTTCTTCTCCGCTTCCTCCACTTCAATGATAACAACCAGGCCAAGCAGCGCAGTGACCCAAGCTACGACCCGCTCTTCAAACTCCGGCCATTTTATGACGCAGTAACGACAGCGTTCCATAAAGTCTTCACACCATTTCGCTCCATCGCGATCGACGAGGCCCTCATCAAGTTCTATGGGCGCCTGAGCTTCAAGACATATAACCCCCGCAAGCCAGCAAAGTATGGCATGAAAGCGTATAAGATATGTGATCCGACTGGATATACGTGGAAATTTAGACTTTACACCGGTAAAGCTAAGGACACCATTGTTGGACTTGTGATGTCAATGATGACAGGACTTTTGGACAAAGGATACCGCCTTTTCATGGACAATTGGTACACAAGTCCTACACTTTTTGCAGAACTTTTCAAGCGGAGGACCCATGCTTGTGGAACTGTTAGAGCAAATAGACGTGAAATGCCTAAAAATCTGAAACCGGCTCAAAAGCTAACCCGTGGGATGTCCATCTTCAGACGATCTAAGGAACTGCTCGCCATGCTGTGGTTTGATAAACGTGATGTAACAATGCTGAGCACTCTCCATACCAACACCTTCAGTGATACACAGAAAAAACATCCTGTGACAGGGGAAAACATTCAAAAACCAGACGTTGTTCTCGATTATAACAAATACATGGGTGGAGTAGACTTGTCAGACTTTCTAACTAACAAATACGCAGATATGAGAAAATCTCTCAAGTGGTATAAAAAACTCATATTTCATCTGAACGATTTGGCGGTGACGAATGCGTACATTGTGTACTGCCATGTATCAGACAGGAATGTAGACCATTTAAACTTTGTCATAGACCTCATCGAGCAGATGATTGCCTTTGGCAACCAGCTTGCGCAGGACCGACCGCGACCAGTCCGATCTGGGAGGAGATGCAATAAGGAAAACGTACTAAGGCTGGAATTTTCAGAATCTCAACATTGGCCCATGCATGTCCCTCCTACAGCAAATAAGCCAGACGCAACTCGACCATGTGTTGCGTGCAAGCCTAAGCCGCTAGGAAAACGGAAGCAAAAAGGAGATCAAACATCACGCCCTGAATCAAGATTTATGTGCAGAAAGTGTGAAGTCCCTCTCCACATCCTTTGCTTTGAACGATACCACACCAAAGCAAATTATCGCTCAGGATAGTACAGAACTTGATGATCTTAATCCTTGTTGTTAGGCTACATGTAATCATCAGTTACCAAAGACACATGAAACATAAATACATTGAATAATTTGGAATAACAAAATGGGTTAATTATTCTGTATAGATCTGCTTTCATTTGATGCATCGTATTTAATTCATGTTTTCATATCTATGCCATTGTTGCCATAACATTGATCAAATTGATTTATTTGTGGATACACGATCTTTCCTTATTTATTACAATGATTGAGTTTATTTGTATAATGTGTCTCTTCACTCACATACATACCGTGAAGCGACTTTATAAGAACACTTACTGATTATTACATTGAGGTGAAAGAATGGAATATTTCTTTATGGACATTTGATATTCCCAGCATGTATCTGCTCGTAAGGTTACAAATGACCTTATAAGAACGCTAAATGTTTTATTACTTTGTGATGAAATAATTCAATTTTCCTTGATGGACATGTGATTTTTCCAGCATGTATCTGCTCATGATGAGGAGCCGCTACGAGTGACTTTATAAGAACACTTGTTTATTACGTTGAGGTGAAAGAATTCAATATCTATTTATGGACATGTGATATTTCCAGCGTGTATCTGCATCTCATGGATCTACATGTACGAGTGACTTATTGTTATTACCTTGACATGAAAATATTTCTTCTGACATGAGATATTCCCAGCATGTGATATGTAAATGTATGAAATGTTTTGTGTAAATCTTATGACGGATCAACAAGTGACATTGAACACTTCAGATTAGTACAGTATTTATTTTGACTCATACTTTGTGTACCTTTACTTTATATTTTGTTATTATAGGTATGCTTTCTGTCCAACAACATGATCTTGTAATTTATAAATTGTGTAAAATTGTACATTGCTGTTAATTCTCGTATCTACTCACAGACATGTTCTTCATGAATTGATTTTTTCTAAATTGTAATAATTTATTCATGACCATTGCAAGAAATATGTATCAAGACTTGCCTTTTGCAATATTTTGATGTACATAATTTGAATTTGAAAATGTAATTACTTGATATTTCATATGCAAAAATACATACTACAAATTAATTATGTAGATCTTGTATCAACATGAGCATGGAATATACTGAAGTACTCAAGTGAATATACTCACAGCATGGACATAAATATCAGGAGGATGATATATTGTTTGATAAGAATTATTTGTCATCATAATAAATGCACAAAAATGAAATGTAATGTGCAATCATCATGGAGTTTGAATATGTAGTAGTATGCATCTTTCATAATAAATATTGGGTGTCACCTAGTAATGACATCGAAAAGTTGAGTAAATTCATGGAATAAAGTGATGTGTTTTTGTATGATTACATAACTAAATGGAATGTTCTCTGCTTAAATTTGTGCTTACACTGATTGGATAAGTTGCAATGATGTCGGTAACTGGTTCATCACTGATGATGATAATGATGATGATGAAGGTGATACTGATAATGATGATGACGATTGATGATGATAATGATATCGATGGCGAAAATGCTGATGATAGTAATGAAAATGATGCTGATGAAGATGATGACGAGTATGATAATGATGATGACGATAATGATGAGGATTATGATGATAAGAATGAAATTCACGATGATGATACTGATGAAGATGATGACGAGTGTGATAATGATGACGAGTATGATAATGATGACGATTATGATACTGAAGATGACGATAATGATGCTGATACTGATGATAATGATGCTGATAATGATGACGATGATGATGATAATGATAAAATGATGAAAATGATGATGATCGTGTCGATGATGATGATGATAAGAATGAAATTCACGATGATGATACTGATGAAGATGATGACGAGTGTGATAATGATGACGAGTATGATAATGATGACGATTATGATACTGATGACGATAATGATGCTGATACTGATGATAATGATGCTGATAATGATGATGACGATGATGATGATAATGATAAAATGATGAAAATGATGATGATCGTGTCGATGATGCTGATGAAGATGATGATGATGATAAGAATGAAATTCACGATGATGATACTGATGAAGATGATGACGAGTGTGATAATGATGACGAGTATGATAATGACGATTATGATGATAATGATGATGATTATGATACTGATGATGACGATAATGATGCTGATAATGATGATGACGATGATGATGATGATAATGATAAAATGATGAAAATGATGATGATCGTGTCGATGATGCTGATGAAGATGATGATGATAAGAATGAAATTCACGATGATGATACTGATGATAATGATGATCGTGTCGATGATGCTGATGAATGAAATTAACGATGATTATACTGATGAAGATGATGACATTTATGATAATGATGACGATGATGATAATGATGATGATAACGATGATGATGATGATAATGATATCGATGATGATGATGGTAATGATGATAATGATGATGAACTAAAACATATAAAATAATACTGTCCTTTTTTAAATACATGCTTTTGCAAGCAAAACATATTCATTTTATTTCAATCGTTCTAATATGCCTTGACAAAAACTCGCCATGATTATAAACATATATTGTGTGTGTTTATATACGCTTATGACACATTATCATCGCTTGCGTTTTGTTTGATTTGTTTGAGTATTGATTTCTGTGGAACACTTTCATTTCCTATAAACAATACGCGCGTAATCTGAAAGTGCGCAATGCGTCCACGGTCTATTGAAATACAACAACTCTCACTTCTTTTATCTTTTATAATGGAGACCGTCAGGCCATCCATATATTTAATCACAAAGGAAAGCATCACTAGGGTTTACGCGAACAATTACACTAGAACTTGCACTTCCTGTGCACAATACATGGGCACTCAAAGTGGGCCACGCCTTATCGGTCTATTGAAAAATGACATCTCGATCCTCTCTTATCTTTGTCAATAGAGACCGCGCGTCACACCATCCATTCAAAATTTATCACAAAGGAGCGCATCAGTAGGCATCAGTAAAGATTAGGTTATCAGCCCAACGATTAGCTTGGTGCACCTATAGGGTTGCCCGCCGCTAGTGTGCTCCCCGAGGAGTTGAGAATGTGTACAAGATAATTGTGCGGGTCTGGCTGTACCATATGACCAGGGGTAATAATAATTAGAGGCTGTTCTGCTATATAATAGCTATACATTATTATTATTATTATTATTATTATTATTATTATTATTATTATTATTATGATTATTATTATTATTATTATTATTATTATTATTATGCTATACACCACTGATTTCATAAATATTTTGTATGATTGTACTTATATTTTAATTTATATAAAAAGTTGATTGATTAGTTATATGATTCAAAACAACCTGAAACAAATGTAAATTAAACTTCCGCAAATTTGTAAAATTATGAGTGACGATGATGCTGATGAAGATGATGGTAATGATGATGATGATGATGATGATAATGATGATAAAAATGAAATTGATGATGATGATACTGATTAAGATGATGACGATTATGATAATGATGATGACGATTGTAATAATGATAATGATGATGATGATGATAATGATGATGATGATGATAATGATATCGATGATGATGATGGTAATGATGATAATGTTATCGATGGTGATAATGATAATGACCATGATCTTAGTGATGGTGATGATGATGATGGTAATGATGATAATGATGATAAGAATTAAATTGACGATGATGATGCTGATGAAGATGATGACGATTATGATAATGATGATGACGATTATAATAATGATAATGATGATGATGATGATAATGATGATAACGATGATGATGATGATAATGATATCAATGATGATGGTATAATGATGATAATGTTATCGATGGTGATAATGATAATGACCATGATCTTAGTGATGGTGATGATGATGATGGTAATGATGATAATGACGATAAGAATTAAATTGACGATGATGATGCTGATGAAGATGATGACGATTATGATAATGATGATGACGATTATAATAATGATAATGATGATGATGATGATAATGATGATAACGATGATGATGATGATAATGATATCGATGATGATGGTAATGATGATAATGTTATCGCTGGTGATAATGATAATGATAATGACCATGATCTTAGTGATGGTGATGATGATGATGATAAGAATGAAATTGACTATGAGGATGCTGATGAAGATGATGAAATTTATTCCAATCGTTCTAATATGCCTTGACAAAAACTTGCCATGATTATAAACATATTTTGTGTGTTTATATACGCTTATGACACGTTATCAACGCTTTAGTTTGGGAATCTTTTGTGACGCAATCATTGCATTATTTCCGTTGAGCTACAAATGAAATTGCATGTATCCTGAGGACTATGAAAAATATTCCACCCACAACTAATGAACAACTAACTGTTTAATCCTTTCTTTTCAAGAAAAAATTCAAAGCACCGCATAATATGCGGTACTTTGATTAGCGCTATATTTGAGTTTTGTTTGATTTGTTTGAGTATTGATTTCTGCGGAACACTTTCATTTCCTATAAACAATACGCGCGTAATCTGAAAGTGTGCCATGCGTCCACGGTCTATTGAAATACAACAACTCTCACTTCTTTTATCTTTTATAATGGAGACCGTCAGGCCATCCATATATTTAATCACAAAGGAAAGCATCACTAGGGTTTACGCGAACAATTAGGCTACACTAGAACTTGCACTTCCTGTGCACAATACATGCGCACTCAAAGTGGGCCACGCCTTATCGGTCTATTGAAAAATGACATCTCGATCCTCTCTTATCTTTGACAATAGAGACCGCGCGTCACACCATCCATTCAAAATGTATCACAAAGGAGCGCATCAGTAGGCACCAGTAAAGATTAGGTTAAACAAATATTTGTAAATATATCAATACGTAAATAATATATATATACAGATATATAGGCGGCTTGCATTGTTTGTAACTCCTTCCCCATGTATTAATTGAGTACAAAGGGCCGAGAGATTGGCTTGCCAATGACCTGAATTTGGATCTGTCTTCAATCACACGGTCCCCGTGGCCTAGTGGTTAAGGCGTCAGCGTTCCAAGCTGAAGACCCGGGTTCGAGTCCTGGCGGAGACCAATTTTTCGACCAGTGCCTTTTTTCATTTGGAGGATTAAAGGGAGGAACAATGCTTATTAAGCTACGCCTATTATTCATTCTTCTCAATCAAATCATTTATGATTATTTCTTGCATTATATACAGATATATATATATATTCCTTCAAAACTAATTAATAACTATTTAATCCTTTTTTGAATTGAATAAAGACTTTACCAATGAATTATAGAGTCCAAATTTATTTTATTGACTTTTTTATATAATATATATTTCATAGATTTTTTCATAGATTATGTATATATAGATAGATAGATAGGTAGGTAGGTAGATAGATAGATAGATAGATAGATAGATAGATAGATAGATAGATAGATAGATAGATATGTAGATTGGTTTATAGAACATATTTGTTTTGCATTTTGGGGCATCAACAAAATACCGCAGCATCTGAGAAATATGTTCCCTATATATTATCATAATGTTATCATTATATGGAGCGAACAATACACAGTTCGAAGATCAATTCGTAAGATTCCTGTGTGATAAATTATGAAGTCATAATGCCCGTCAAACCCATTTTTCACTGCGAAAAACCTTTTCCCTAAAATAGTCAACCCACCCAGAGCCCCGCACAAATTATAATGAACACAGTCATGTATTATTCAAAAAATTAATTAATTCGTGTACTCATACATTCGTTCGTTCATTAGTTGATTATCTTATTACTTTATATTTGTAAACAAATATCCATAATTATATCATCTATCTTGTTATTCATCCATTCATTCATTTTACGATCAGATTTACATCGTAGCTATAATTATGATTGTTCTTTTACCGAACTGCCACGATGTACCGCTCTGACATAAAACATTTGTATACTGCTAACAAAAATACTGTAATGCTAAAGCAGAGGCTGAGATTATTAGTAAACAAAAAATAAATTAGGCCTATAACTCAGTCTACATGTATGTTATACGATTCTACTCAAGTTTATTTACGATTGTATTTGTTCATCGTATATTAAAACAATTATCTTTACATATAAGATACATTATTATGAATTAGATTTAAAATAATTATGAATTCACGTTGAAAATATGTAACTGTTTGTACATTTATCCTTATTGTTTTATTTTCAAGGAAAATTGATGAAATGATGCAAAGATAAAAAATAGTGCAAATATGATATTTATGTTTACCAATAAATAAACAGAAACAAACGTATCTGCATCCACACACACAAACCACTCTCACACATAATATAGGAGCACTGCAAAAAGGTATTTTAGTATCACGGATCGGGATATCGCCGATACAAAATGTACCTGAAAAAAAGGCTAGAAGGATATAGTCATCAATTCGTAATGGTAATCATTTTGGATCTACTCAATACTAACTGTATCTTATATTAGTTTTGAGGCCGTTTTAGCGGTTCAGTTATTGTGTGGTTGTTGTTTGTTTTGTTTTATTCGAGGTGGAGAGAATGTTAGGTAACGACATGTCTCTGTAATCATTTCAGAAACAAACGGAAAGCCTTTCGATACACATCTGCCATGCTGATTTGACAGGCAGTAGCTAGCTGTGCATGCCGAGCAGCCAGCGCCACACAGCCACCAGGCCGCACAGCGCGGGCGGGCAATCCGCTGCGATCGAGGCCAGGCTACTCAGTGGCTGCGTGGCGTGGGGAGCGGAGAGAGCTCCGTATAATTTGCCTCTGTTCATGCTGATGTCAAAACAAGGAATGAATTGCGCATGCGCGAAAGACGTCACCAGCTGCATGCACTGATGAATAGTGCGTTCGCTAATTCGGTCTTGGCTCGCACACGCGGCCACATGCAGACCGCTGGGCTTTTGTTGGGGGCTTCGGTTTCTCGCACAGTGAAAAGAATCTCGTTTTCAGGGTAGGAAATGGTGCTTATATAGTCGTAGTAAACGGGTTAAATATAGAATTCGGATACCACCCCCCCCCCCCCCCCCCCCCCACACACACACAAAAAAAAGTATGCCTGATCATTTCCCCATTGAGAAAATTACAGAAGAAATTACAATATCAGTATGCATTTTTTGACAGAGTATAGACTCGGTCGGACATCACTCTCTCCCTTTGAGTTATTCTCGTTTGGCCGCTAGATGGCGGCCGTCCACTTGCGCGAATCCAGCAGATTGTGCGTAAAATGAACCTTGAGTCGAATTTAATCCACAAACAAGTCATGTATAGTCACAATATAGTATAGAGAATATTCAAACAAAAGAAAGTGCTTCGGAGTACATAATATACAACATTAAATCAAAGAGTCAAACAAACATAATAGTATCCGTCCTTCTCTTATTATGCACGTGAAGTAATATTCCTAGACCACCAAGCTAGTAAGTAAACGCTACAGAACAGGGCTAGGCCTCTGGTAGCTCTGTAAATGTAACTTCCTACCCAAATTTTGCCCACGTTTTTGCAAGTAGACAGCACGCTGCACTTGCAAGTACGGCGGGTTATCACAACCCGCCGTACTTGCAAGTGCGTGCTGTCTACTTGCATAAACTTGGGCAAAATTTGGGTATCCGTACGTGGTGAGTACCGACTCAGTACCGACTCAGTACGGATTTGGGAGCACGCAGACACGACGTAGCACTTTTAGTGCACGAGGAACTTTCGCTGCGTTCGCTGCGTTTTCGCTGCGTTCTACAGCCAATGAGCGCACGTGCGTGCTGCGCACGTGATATGTGCGTGGTCCGTGCTTACTCGGCACTTCCCCAGTTCAACTGTCCAATGAGCACGCAGAACTCACGTGGTCCGTACCGAGTAAGCACGTGCTCCGCACTGATTTCTGCAGTATAATATGAGCAGAAAAGGTTGTTCGCACTTGCACGCACTTAGTGAGTAAGGACACCGTACGTGAGCAGCACGTGTAAGTACGGTCTCCGTACGATAACGTGGCAACCGCACGAAGACCGTACTTTGTAATTTAATCCAAAAATTTGATCAAAATCTGGTCAGAAATGGCTGAAATATCCATAAACATGACAATTTGTAATACTTGTGGGGCCCCACGAAAAATCGATAATTTTGAGCCAGCCGTTAAAAATCGTTTTAAAAATGCTTCCTCTTTTTAAACATTTACGAAAGAGGTTTGTAAAGAGTTGTTGATTATCTCTCTTGTTGATTATCTAATCGCCATTTTAACAAAACATCACATGCACAATAATTGTATTGGTTGAAACCAATGAATTTGAATAGAGCGCCCTCTTTAGTTTTAACAGCTCTGTTTGAATGATAACAGGTGTTACACTTAGTCGCTTTTAATTTTAAATTCCTTTCGAGCCTGGTGGATTTATAACTGGTAGTTTGTAATGTAATGGTGCAGGTTTGGGTCACTAAAAATAAGTTTGACCCAAACACATGAGTATACATGTATAAACAATACAAGAAATATAAACAAAACATACACACAATGCAGATAACACAACTGTAAGACGATAAGGAAAAATTTGTAAACCTTGATACAGAGAGATTGACGTTCGAAAACACATATCTTATAACAATTTAGATGAGGTAATTTTACAGACAGACAAATCAATTTCTAAACGTTGGTTGCGGTCATATATCAACTGATGTTCAAACACAAATAGTCCACATTAAGAATATACCAATACGAATCTGATCGAGAAGGGAAGGGAAAGTATGGTAACATATTTATTGAAAAGTTACATGAACCATGTGAACAGCATACACGCGAATGTGAGCGAATTTAAAATAGTAGTGTCATGACAATTATAGGTACTAAGTAGTATCCGCTCGACCTCTCTCTCATCGACCTCACCAACATCGATTTATATAGTCAGGCTTTCTTCGTGAAGGCTCCCAACAACTCCTTAAAGAAGTCGCTTGAAAACGCTTCAGAAACCTGCATATTGACATCTTTTGTCTCATTATCCTCCTAAAACGTACAACCTTCCTTATCCATCCTACAAATTCCGAGTGCATGACTATAATTACGTATTGGCAGGACGTGTATTACGTCGATACCAATATTGGTGTGAACCAATTAGGGATTGAACACAGGACAAACTTGGCATGTGACAGCTGCTTGAACCAATGGGCCTCGGGAACTGACATTTATATGAATAATTATATAGCATTAATGCTTAAAAAAACATAGTATCATTCATGACCGATGCCATTGATTTGTGTAATATAACTTTACCTTGTAAGTAATATTGGTATAAATAAAAATGAACAGCTTAATTCCAATAGACGCTAAATACACCTTTTCAACTTTGGAGAAAAGCAGGTTTCTGTGTACACCTTTGTACACACGTCTATGGAACTGGAACGTTCCATATCATGATTTCAGTGCGCAATTTATTCAAATATTTCAAATTCTAGAAAAACAGTTAATAAGAACCTGTTGATAATAATTATTAAGACATTTGACTGAACAAACACACATGCTTCAGTTCTTTACAACGAGAAAAACAAAGAAAACAAAAACAATGACAAACATGCTCTTTAGTTTACGGTTACCATTTCAACAATAATTGGCCAATCCATCAACATTGAACACCAAAATGTTGGTAATAAGATTTAAGGAAAATTCACCATATTTGTTTTGAAAATCGAACAAGAACTATAAAAGCGGTGATGGAAAATATGGTTGGGGGAGGGGGGGGGGGGGGGGGGGGCTCATTCAGCCCCCCCCCCCCCCCCCCCCCCCCCATTGGGCTTGATATGGTTAATAATGAACATAGTTCAATGTTATCCCAAATTCATATCAATCCTCGCTAGGTAGTATGTACATATATTTTATATGGATAACAATGGAGATAAAACCTTGAAATGGTCCTTTTATCACGCGATGTTTATTTATGTTATCTCGTGTGTGTGTTATTTTAAAAACCCGTTTCCCCGACTGACACGAACGATACGGAAATTGCATCCAATTTATATTAGCAAAGTTCATGTTATATATTTCATTAAAATTCAGTCAAGACCTGCAGCTAAAGGGCCCTATATAGTCATTTCTTGAAATTTGCGAAAACCTACAAATATTCTGTAATTCAATATGTCCACTGGAAGATGTGTGAACATTCAATAATGAATTAATATGACCGACTAATAAGAAAATATGGAAAGTGATATTTGACAATTGGTAAACAATTATAATTATCCAGTAGAGTAATATACATCCGAACACTTTAATCACAACGTAAGAGAAGTTTAGAATACCGAAATCTATTCTATGCTTATTTTAATATACGAGTACTATGAGGAATAATTATGTAAGAACCGCTAGAGTTCCATGTAAGTTTTGAGGATCTGGACAATGTTACTAGATCAGTTTAAAGCTAAATAGGACCCCACTAAAAAACGCTTTAATCACCGATCATGAAAACGAATATACAGTTGGACAAAAATTGTCTTGAAAGATTTGTGTTGGTGTGAGAGGGGGGAGGAGGTGTTTTAAGTTTTTGAAAGTTCGTTGACTTTACGCGTCACTGTATAACAGGAAAGGCTTTAAGCCAAGCGGAAACGAATGATAATCAATTTTACCAAAATTAAATTTAGCGATAGATATGTGATTAATATTTTCATTTATGTATAAGCATATAGATTTGTCATTACATTCACTCTGAAATAATTGGATTAAAATGTTATCATGTTATTACCCAAGTCAAATAAACCCACCTTACCATGCAACACGATGTATTCATATAGTTCACCGAGATTGTTAAAATGTCAAGTAAAAGGATAAATTCCCAAATCACGCGATAATTAAAGGTCACCTGTTATAGCATTATTTCATTGTTGTTGTTGTTGTTGTTGTGATATATTTAAAACGATTTAAATTTCACACGAACTTTAACGATTGATATCAACAGTTTGCGATTTGTTTGGGCATAGGCACACAACGAACCAAAGGGTTAATAAGTATGTGCACCTTTATCTTGCCACAGTGGCAACACCATTTAAGGTGCATCGTTATGCATCTAGAAAGGCAATTGAAAAGTTACACCTGAGGAGAATCACTGCAATTGGTGTTACCTTGCTACTCAACAATACAAATATTTATACCGTGGGGTGCAACTTACTACGCACCTCTGATTTAAAGTAAATTTATACACTCTACTGATATATCATATGTATTTCTTTTTTGAATAAGTTGCCAGTCTTGCCGACGAACGTTTAACCCTTCCTAAATGTTTTTCCTTCTTCAAACTTCGCTAATCGATTAAACTATGTTTCAACTTTAAAAAAACAAACACTTTTTGTAAGTAAAAATAAGACACAACACAACTGTTTTCACACTAGCATGATTGGCGCACCTTGGAATCGGAAATATATCACATTATGTTAAGTGAAAAGCTGAATAATTATAAACACGCCTTAATGTAATGGCTAATAGTTTCCTTGAAACCATTTATGTGGCTTACTATTAATGTTATAATGTCATTAAACCACCCATACATCCCTAAACTAATGAACAAAATTCATAGTTATTCCCGAATCATATCAATTCTGGCTAAGTAGTATGTACATATCACTATCTGAATAACAATGGAGATAAAACCATGAAATGTTTGTTTTTTAGTCACGCGATGTTTATTTATGTTATCTTGATTTCATGTTATTTTAACATTCCGTTTCGCCGACAGACACCAACAATACGGACCTTGCATCCGTTTTATCATAGCAAAGTTCATTATATATTTATTTCATTAAAATTCAGACAAGGCCTTCAGTTAGACTACTTTAGTAATTTGTTAAATGTGCACAAACTTTGCTCTGCAATATAATATGTCCACTGAGATATGTGTAAACATGTCATGGTAAATGAATATAATATATTATAACCAAGAATAGAAATGCACAATAAAGTTGATAGCTCGATGCACTGATTGAACACCTAACTATCTTTATGAAGGAAGGGAAACTGGAAAACCGACAACTACTCAATGAGGCATACAAGAGCCGCTAAAATTCCACGTAAGTTTTAAGGATCTTGACATGGGTACTAGATCCCTTTCGATCTAAATAGTGGTACATGTATTGGAAAACACCCTTCACACTAAACACGCTTTGATCATAGACCATGTAAAATAATTTTAAAAATTTCCTTGTAAATTATTGTTAGTAAAGTAAAAGTCATTGTATTAATGGTGAGGGTGGGGGAGGATGGTATGATAATACATTTATTTACAGAGCATCGGTGAAGTTTTTGAAAGTTCGCTGACCGTACCAGTCACTGCACGTATCAGATTGATGAGTGTTGTCGAACCTTGCCTGGTCCGATAAGAATCATAATTAATTCTATAGCATAACGTCTTTGTTATTTTAGTTTCTGTATATTATTTGTAAATATCGAACCGCAGCACATAGTCTTAAGGTGTCCACGTTACTATTTAATGTATACATTCGTGAATAAATTTAAACAAGTCAAACATTGTACAAAACTTAAGTGGGACACGCAAACGCAAACAATTATAGGTCTTTTGTTTTGTTTTATATTCTCGTCAAAGACGTGAATATGAAAAAAAATTATGGAACATTTGTTCGTCGTTTACGTTAAAGACGTAAAAGTAAAACAAATTGACGTATACCTGTGCAACAGTTTTGTTATGTGTTTAAGTCCAAGACGAGAAAATACAAACAAATTGTCGTATACCTATGTACCAATTGTTTTGTCTTTTACGTCGAAAAAAAAACATAATAAAAAAAGGCAAACGTAACAACAACATATTTAAATATTCACTTCAAATATTCACGTCAGCGTCTCCCAAAAATGACACGTAGGCTTGTCTTGTTTTCCAGTTAGCTGAGCACCTGTATGCGCGCGCGTACTGTTTATGCATTTTCGTACTAATGTACTGCCAAAAGTAGTCCTACGCGTACCGTATGTAATATATATGACTAAGGTGTTACTAAAGACACCCTAAAACGAAAACTACTCTATCAAAATTGCTTCTCTCGGTATGATTGTCTTTGTAAATAGATCACTATAGTCTGAATTCATTCATTATGTTTCTTGGCATGTAGCCTGCTCCGCATTTTTAGGCCACCATGTATGATCCTAGATTTTTAATGAATTTTGTATTATTGTTTTAATAAATAATAATATGTTTGAATTATTTAATGCATTATGTCATGGTAGAATATCATCTCTAAACGCTTTACAATAGCATTACCTCGGTAATAGGACACTGAAAACCAGCTTACGTTGTGTGCACCATCTCCAATCCACGGGAGCATTCCTTCTCATGGGCATTGAGAAGATCCTTCAAATTCAGGCATATATTATTCATCTGCATTTAATAAGCATCGTCATTAAATATACTCTAACACAATTCCATTAATTTATATACATTACGGTGGTTAGTATAGTTATTCACAAATCACGCGATGTTCAAAGTTCACCCGTCCAGTACTCTTCTTGTTTTAATTTGATGCCCACAATCACCGGCAGTATGGAAATTACATCTAATCTATATCAATACATTGTCGGTGGTGTCACTTTACTTGTTTAAAGGCTTTACACATGATCATTAAATAGGTTGAAAATGAAGAATATTTGCAAGAATATTTTTCATAAAATTACGCCCCTTTTTAACGCAAAATCAGGTAAACAATGGCCTTTAAAAATCATCCTGTCTTTTGCATTTCAGATATACACGTTCACAAATAACTTTTTTTTCACTTTTTCAAGATTTCAAGTATAATCACAAACACCACCTTTAATGACTCAATTATACACAAATTCGTTATCGTTCGCGAAAACATACCGTGATTTTAATATTTCGCGAACATTGTCATGATAATATTTATACCCTATTTCAAATTTTTAATGAAACCACCAGGAATAAATAATTTCACTTCATATTCGATCCCCAATCAATTAAATAATCGCCTTGAGAGAACTGTTTAATTTGCTTTAACAATATAACAATCGACATTGTCTACGTTTTGGCGCATATGCTCCCTTTTTCTGATACTGCTGTTTTTTTTTGTTTTTTTTTTTTTTTTATTTATTTATTTATATTTTTTTTTGTTGGGGGGGTTAAACAGACATTAATCTTGTGTGCTGCGAATTTGCAAGGTTGCACATTATACGTGTGGGAGCGTAAGGCGCAATCCACGCCGTCAAGTCTGGTTGACGTGTTCCAGCCGCGCTCTTGATTGGACATTCTGGTACTTGGGTCTGATTGGCCGGCACGGTGTCGCGGCATTGCATAGTGCTGCGTTCTTGCCTTATTTTGACGCCCTTATTCTAGTTCGTGATTGGCTGGTCACTAAGGTGTGGTCTTGTTGAATAGAAGGACATGAAGCCCGTGTGACCTTGCATATTCTTTCACACTTGTGGTTTTGCTTCTTTTAATTTGTACCAAGCGAATTTTACATAAATATCTACCCTTTAACAAGAAACGAGCACGACTGGTGTGATTAATAGCACTTTGTATTGTATCCAACACGTATCAACATAAGAGAAGGCACGCGCCATCATAAGTATTAATTCATGAATTTTATTTGATGGACATAATACTATGCCCTGTGTCAAAGACAATGTCGAATAACAGCGTTTTCACCGATCCGAGTTGTATGTCAGAGACCTAGTGCCTCTCTCATTCGTCAATCCAAATAAGAAAAGCTAATTTCTTATTCAACTTAAGAAGCAACGCGACACTTCATATCGGGAAAGCGGATTCGCACTAACTTCATCACCACATCCATGAAGACATGACTATTACAACTTGAAATCTTAAATCATACGTGGTGAGTTTTGTCTTAAATATATATTTACAAACGTGACCATCGTACAAACAATACCATATGTTGGCGAGGAAACGTTTCTGTATGAATTCATAGTTAAGCAACACCTTTATTAACAAAAAATTAAAAACTTACTTGAATCATCTGCATAAATTACAATTAAAAAGTAATGATGAGGATACGGGAAGGTTAGAACAATTCAGAGATACATCTGGACCAATTCAAACATATACATAAACTGACCAGAAATATATTGTGATTAAAAGAAGGCAACGAAAATGTAATTCCAACGGGATTCGAACCCGAGACCTCCGGATTGCTAGACCGGTGCTCTTCCGACTGAGCTATAGAAAACCCTAGACGGTGCCCTTTCCCTGAAACCCCTTAATTCTCATTGCCTGAATTAAATGGTCAGAAGCTATTATAAACCTGACTTAAACCCGAAGGATACATATTAACTTGGGGATATATATATATGCGAGAGATCACCGAAGTGATATAGCTTTTTGTAATAATTAATTCAAACATATAAATAAACTGACCAGAAATATATTGTGATTAAAAGAAGGCAACGGAAATGGAATTCCAACGGGATTCGAACCCGAGACCTCCGGATTGCTAGACCGGTGCTCTTCCGACTGCTATAGAAAACCCTAGACGGTGCTCGTCCCTGAAACCCCTTACTTCTCATTGCCTGAATGATCAGAAGCTATCTGGATCATCAGGTCAGAAGCTATCTGGATTGCCATCTGGATCATCAGTATTACAAAAACGAAGTGTATCTTGTTAAATTTTTTTTTTTAAAAGATAAATAAGCTTAGTAGGTGTTACATGATTTTAACGAATATAGTTTCATGTTCCTGTATACTTTCTTTCAACATTATCTTTGTTTGTATGCAATACAAACAAATGTATTTCGACGTAAATAAAAATGGATACTAATAGCAACATCAGGTCTTCTCAAAAATATAAATATTAACGATTGAATAATGGGTAAAATAGAACTAAATTTGTCTCTGTTAAAACAGGTTAAATGTTTTTGTAGAGATATTCAAATTAGCATTCCTTTAGGTTACTAATATACCCAGGTGATGTCTATTTACTTTTTAAATCTATACTACTGAAATCGATAAAGGCATTAACCGGGTGTTGAGTTTTCTTCTCTTCAACATTTTACTCATTTTTTTTTTGTTGGGGGGGGGGGGGGGGGGGGTGGGGGGGTGGAGGGGACTCGGAAGCTCATTTTGCTTTGGTAAGTCATACAATGCACACTTAAACGTTCAGGGCATAATAACACAGCCTCATCTTGCCAGTACTTCATTCGGCAAAGCATTTGATACATCATAACAACTTAGCAGGTTAATCATCATGTATATAGGGTCTGACAAAATAAAGCTAACCCCTAATAAAACAACTTATATGTATAGCTATGTTTTGCGCTGCCTCTGTTGCCCCTTGTGTGAAATGACCCCGTCAGATACCCCACTGATATACTACAATTTTATTTATGTTTTGATTTTCGTGTATATGTTTGTCTATTTCCTTTCGTGCGATTAATTATATACCATTGCGACATACTATACAAATTATTAACGACACTCCTTTTTGTTCATTCGAAATATAACATTGAGCACCCAATCAAACCAACACAACCCAAATGATAATACCTTACCTTGCAGTAGCATAATAAATAATGTAACTTTAATTGCTAAGAAATTGTCTAGAAACATTGAGGGTTTATTTAGAACCTACCATCCATACGTACAACAAAAAGGTACTATTAAACCTGTCATCCCCGCCCCCTTAACCACTCTACTATGAATGCGATTCTTCTTCGTTGGGTCATGTAGTATACATTATGTTTTAATTCTTCAATATTTACATCGATACTATTTTACTATTTAACCGGTCTCCACACGAACTGTTTGTGGGAAGTACAAAGTACAAATGTATTGTATTCTGTAACTTAATCTGCATAGAAAATGTTCTGATTATATTTATATGAGATTAACTCACACCAAATTACATTTTGTCTCCCAGTTGAACAGAAAAGGTTCGTTGCCTAACTAGGCAAGCACCATGAAATTATATTGTGAAATTATATTTGTCCGACATCAATGATTGATTGCCCCCGGTAAGCGGCGACTGCTAGTGTCGAGCCCAGTTTATAATCCTAACAACAGGGCTGGTTATTTTATTCAATGTTTGCCAAATTGGTACCTACCTTTCAGAGCTACAAATGCATGTTGACTTTTGTTGATCTGTAAGAATGAAAACATCACATTATTTTTTCTACATGTATTAATTTTATTCTACCTGGTAAGCTCCACCCGTAAACAAAAACCCACCCAGAAGCTTTTGACTTTTCTGACATCATATGCCAGTCAATTCATCAGTCAGCTAGATGAACAAAAGACATTGGTATGTCCCTTCCCATCAACTGACTACCTGTTCACAAAAGCATTGCATGTTTTTATTGAAACCCTTCTTTTCATGGTGAGTGGGCATTGTATAAGAACAAGCAATGCTATTGCTTAGCAGGTAGAATAAAAGTAATAGAAAAAAATAATATTACAAATATAACCCAAATGTACATCAACAAGTAAAAAGATATGTAATGTATTCATTATTACAGATCAACAAAAGTCAATATGCATTTGTAATTCAGTCACCATTTAATACGAATAATGTTTTATACGTTATCAACTTTCTGTTTTAGGATAATAAACAATCCTGAGACTGATTCCTAGCCAGGCTTAGTTTCAATTAATTATGTGTAATGATGAGAATGAGAGAGATTACAATCCTGTTTAAATGTTTATATTTCACTTGCCCCGGCTCTAACCTTCGCTGCCCCCTCCCCTTCCCGTGTAGTTGTTTTTTTTTCCGCTTGTGTGCACTTATTTTGTATTTGTTTTATCTTATCTTCATGTGTAATTGATATAATTTACTCTTTTGTTTAACGAAATACATGAAGTTGTTCTTTGATTAAAATCGATACTTTTGATATTTTTTCAAAACAAAAAAATTAACTGATTTATAATGGGGACTGGAACAAAAATGAACGTTGTGCTACCATACGTTTGTTTCAATCTGCTCGGCCACCGATCGATTCCAATACACTTATTTCATTTACGCGCTTAAAGGCTAATGCAACTCTAGAATAGAGTTTATCCTACTTTAAACATCGTATTATGCTTGTTTATTTGGCATAACATTGCCCAGACTATGATGAAGAAATATGTGAAAACACTATTGGGTACACCACTATTCCCGCAAACGTTGGAGGCCACCATTGTTAGGTATGTGTGGATGTACACCACTGTGATCGGTCATTGATGCATTCCTGAACTTAACTCTATTCATTAACACCAATTCAAACCATTGTTTAAATACTTGTAGACGCTTTGATGAGTCTGCAAATCAGTGAAAAGTTGTTTATATTTGTTTTGTTTGGCCATCCGCCCATACGTCATAATTTTGCAAAGCATGTCGGGTAGTTACACGAAATTGGCGGCTCCAATCATCTTTTGCCGCCGTTACAATTCGTAACATTTTGGTATGTTCACAGAAAGATTCCATGGTATCCAGTAGCCCAATATTGCCAAGTCATGTATCAAATTAAATGTCTGTTCACCCTCTAATTGATAATAGTAGCCGAAGCCATAGTTTCATTGTACTTTAACACTTAGCCATCCCCTTACTTTCCTGTGTGCATACTCATACGGGACTTGTGGTTGTTCTGCCCATAGTACTGCCGTGGTAACTTTCGACTAAGTCATAGGGTGTAGCGATTCGCTCTGCGTACAAATACTGCAGCTGCTCTTCGCTTTTTCAAGAAGTCGCGCAGCGTCGCAAATTGCTCCTTGCTAGTTTAAATTAAATGAAATATCCTCTCAACTCAAATCGATCAAATGAGTGCTTTGAGTATTGACTTCTAGTATGATTTGAAAAGCATGCGTGTCAGTGTATGTCTTTATTCTGTTTGATGTCATATTTCTGACCATGTAAGAATCTTCGTCATCATTTAGGTTTTTTTTTCGATGACTTGTGTCTTGTGTTAATTCAATATTAGCAGTACTAAGATTGATTACGATTTGGTATGATCGATTTTGGAAAATACGTAAACTTCTCTTAATCTGAATGCCAATATTAAGACTCAGATTAGAGGCAAATTTCCTCTTTTGCCCCTCTTTTGCAAGCCAAATTTCAAAAGTTGCGAGGTTATTGTCTTATATGAAAGAAAATGTCATTTAATAGCATGCCTGACAAAATTAAGGCTTGAAATCTATTTGTCATGGAGTTATAGACCTAAATCTAATAAACCATCGTCCAACGGTTAATTGTGGGGTATACGTCTATTCACCCGTCGAGAAAGTTCGCTCACTGATTCCAAGAAGTGCCACAGCGCGTGTGTGACCCCTATGTGACCCGCGCTAGCTACGTGACCCGCGCATACATAACAATAGGTAAGCGATTACTAAGCAAAATAACCAAACCTCGCTTAAACTGGCTACATGTAATTATATATTCTTCATTTTTGAGATCTTTTTCCGTGACATACCTTTACAAATGTCGGCTTTACAATACCTTTACAAGAATAAGTACAATATTGTTGTTAAATTATGCTAAATCAGTTAAACTCCTTTATTGACCGATATATAGTTTGATGGAGGGACGCATTCGTTTTTCATTCGTAGAATCCAAATTACAGGGCTGTTCGAGCTGATTTTTTTTGTGTGTGTTACATTCATCCCCATCCGTCAACTGGAAACTGTTCAGACGTTTTGTAAAAGAGGGACTGTCCCTTTAACACCAGCACCATACTTGAAATCTCCCATTGTACACTAGTATAGTGTCAAGTATAAGTTAATAAGCCAGGTCAGAGCAGCAACTTCTGTTAAAGGGGACCACCAGGCAAAGAACTACACATTATTATATGTTTGGGTACCGTTTTGTAATATCAAATAGATACCCAACATTTTGCAAAGGGTAGTGTAATTCATGAACAAAGTAATTCATTTCCACCACTTACGGAACCACTGCTATTTCCTGGTTCCATACGGGCCAACCATTTGCGAGTGCGCCAATGATATTCACGCGCACGTTTGTAAACAATAGATTCCCGTGCGATTCGTTCGCTCTGCACACGTTGCAATTCACCGCACACATAGCAGTCTGCGTAATTCAGACCGCATGAACGCATGCTTTAGAATGATGATGCGTTTCCAATTATATATTTTTTTTCTGGAAGCATATTTTTGTGAACTTATTGATGGAATGGAATACTAAAGATGTTACCTTTATTTAATAAGAATATTATCTTTAGGTGGTGGTACCCTTTAAGAAGGGAATTTCCTTCAATGTACAAATATAGAGTCTTTACAGAAGACCAAAAGAGGGTCCGCGATTTATAGGGGTTTAGTAACATTGTTTATTATTACAAAATATAGAAGCATGGGACAGGATACGGTTTTCCAAATGTCCGTTTCATTTAAAGATTTTTACGATTGGAGTGCCCGGATGTTAAACTATCCACTGGATAGTGAAACGCGTATACAAAGTCAGTGCAATATGTTAGCGAATATCCATTGGCATTTTGGCTCATTACTCGGCCATATAACATCCATTTAACATGAATACTGCACACATTAATCAGTGGACATATTCTTCGTCTTAATTTTCCTTCGACTTATTCCTCTTCTTCTTCTTCTTCATCTTCGTCTTGTTCTTCTCTTCATTTTCCTTCTCCTCCCACTCTCCTCCGTCTTCTCCTTTTCGTATTCATCTCATTCCCCTTTGTTTTCTGACTGGACCACTAACTGTCCTTCATATCTCTTTCGTGCAAGTGATTTAGAATGTTTTATGACGTGATAGTCCATTTTGTACATTTGTATTGTTCTTTTAGATATGACATTATCGTATTCATGTAATTTTCTCGTTAACAATCCAACTTTATCTGGTTGCAATAAACTTCAATTGAATATAATCATGGATCTAGTAACAAAGTTACTAGATCCATTTACGGCGCATGTTGGGTAGGTCCCCTAGGTACTCGTGGACATACATGTGAGCAGTACTCTGAACAAAAACAAAACATACAAAACACATGCAAGCTGATCGAATGATTATTGTACGTGAACCACAGCTGATCCCTGATCCCACAGCTGATCCGGATTATTTTGACTGTGTATTGACACTTTTGTGTAAACCGTGTTCAGACAGTCAGATGTTAACATAACTATATCTTGACGCGGCGGCTCAGGTTAGCACCACTCTATGTGGGATACTCTTCATCTTTACTGGTTTACTGTAGAAGCCGACCTTAAAGGTATGGTGAAATCCCGGCTTTGATTCAGGTTTATAGCTTTAAATATGTGCCTATATTGATATACCACATTCTTTTTTTCAAAGAAATCCTTAAGTTGGGCAAGAAAGGTAAATTTCATGCAACTTTTGTGCTTGTTTTCGCATCGGCGTTCCATACTGCTACACAAAGTAATTTATAGCGGAGCGGGAATGTGCGCACGTGCAACCTGGATCATGACATCACAAGCATACCGCAGCACGGAGGAATGTGCATGGTTTACATGCAGAGCCTATGATTTGCTTGTAAAACAAACTCGTTTTTACTTGTAAATTGAGGCTTAACTGAAAGTTCATGAGAAATGAATTATAGCAGCTTGCAGCAATACATCTGAGTGTAGATCGCCCATGATATAAACTTTAAAGGGATAGTTGAGTATTGGTCAAACTTAACTTTAGTAACCAAAACCTGCACCATTACGGTACAAACTAATAGTTATAACTCCACCATGCTTGAAAAGTATACATAATTACAAACGACAAGGTAAAACCCCTGTTATCATTCAAAAAGAGCCGTTACAACTTAAGAGTGAAATTAACTCTAGAGTACGCTAGCGCGAAGCGCTAGCGTTCTAGGTACTCCTAATACGGGACTGAAACTAAATATTGTTTTTGCACGCTAATTGTGCTTAAAAGTATACATATGATACGGTACTTACCACCGATTCATTCTCCAATATGTGATCCAACTATCAGTTTGATTACAATTATGGTTTTTACCTCCATTCCGCTAAAAATCAGTGATTTATGCGACTCCTCGACTTCTCTCCGTGTGTTAGCGCGACTCCGAACAGATTTTGAACGAAAGATGGTCGCGATGGCCGCCGATGCGAACGGCGAACGGCGCTTGCGACACACATTGTACATGCGCGATAAGCATAGGAGGAACTAGAACGCTAGCGCTTCGCGCTAGCATTCTCTAAAAGTGATAGCCGGACGTCAATCACTTTGATATTATATTTTGAAAGCAAATTTCACAACAATGAGAACATTTGAATGGGAATTATTTTTATTTCCCATGTTTTTGTTAATGATCTTTCACATGGAATTGAAATCAACAAAATCAGTTACAATTAATTTTTGGGGGGGCACTTTGGAAATTACCAATACTCAACGTTACCTTTAATAGAGGAACGCAGAAAACTACGCGTGCAGTAGGACCATGGTATAAAACAAAACTAAGAAAGGTAGGATTTTGCACTTTAACCCTTTAACAAATGATTGCAAATATTGAAAACAAATCGAAATAATATCTCTCTGTCAACGTGAGTATTGCACTCAGCGTGTACGTCTATGACCGAGCTATACTGCGATTGCCTGTATGTGACGTCACAAAGATGACGTAATTTTTCTTCGCTCGGACTCAATTTTTTTACGGGGATTACTAAAGTGAATTTAAAAGTTTATTTCTTTTATTTTACTGGGTTTTCCGACGCGGTAAATATGTTTTTATTAGTAATCTTCATGACAATCTACCTTAGATACAGTCAAACACAATTTGTATGTAGTTTTCTTGTCAGCCAACCTTTAAGTTGTGTTTCTGAGAAGAAGTCTTAGTAGGGTTTGGGACCTGAAGGATAGAGGCCCCAGTAGGTAATTGAAAGTAATTGTTCATAGTCTTGAAATATTCGGCATGCATTGACATCGGTAGCTAACAGGGTTTCCCAGGTTTGAGGAATGCGATTACTTAAGTTTTTCTCAAACCTTCGGAATATGGAAACAGGTAAAGAAAGAGGCCAACCATTCGCGATCATTTGGTCCACTCTATTCTTTTGTAATTATGGGTAGATTCCATCAATTCTCACTGCTTTTCCACCCTGGTGGATCTTCGATATCGCAATGTTTGGGGGGATCGATCAATCAATTAATCAATCAATCAATCAATCAATCAATCACATTATCAAACTCATTAAATTGAATATACATGTACTTTAATGACATGGGTTTCTTTTCGGCTTACCTTGTCAAATGTCGTTGACAGAAGTGTTCTATGACATAGTAAAAAGGACACAACGCCTACCTTAATAACTTACCGGTACTTCTTACATTTTGGCATAATCTGCTATCTTACGCATTGTTTGCATTGTTTATTGATTGAAATCAATCTAAATAAAGTTCATATATGTTTGTTAGGAACGTGAAGACACTCGTCACCATTCCACGATGACTTCCAGGATGACAAATGTGACGAGAGCGGCTCTGGGCCGGGCAGCCAAGATAGGCGCACTCTATGACATCAGGACAGAGAGCTTTCTGGTAAGACACATTGTAGTAAAAGCAATTATTTACCTTTTCTTGTGAAAAGCGTTTTAGCACACACACACAAAATGTATATTCGGGTTCTCTGCAATCGTCAAAAGTCAGTCTGCAAGTCAAATGTTGCGCCCTGTTGATGTTGAGACAACTGTACGTGAGTTGTTTAATGATGTATGCCACCTTGATTCTAAATGGCAACCCTGGCAAGACACATTATAGCATAGGCGTAAGAGGCGGGGGGGGGGGGGGGGGGGGGGTATTCGGGCACTCGCCATCTCTCATTCGGGCAATCAACATCTTACATTCGGGCACTCGCAATCTCTCACTCGGGCAATAAATTAATCACATTCGGGCAATCAACAACTCTCTTTCTGGCACTCACCATCATATTCGGGCAAAGAATAACCCACATACAACTACAAGCACTCGCCATCTCATCCGTGCAATACAAATCCCACACTTCGGGCAGATATGGGCAATCAGCACCCCATATTCGGACAATCAACATCTCACATTCGTACGCTTTCCATCGCTAAATTCGGGGAGTCAGCACGCCAAATTCGGGCAATACAAATATCATATTCGGGCGGTCAACATTCAACATTTGTGCAATCAACACATAACATTCAGGCAATAAACATCTCACTGTCGGGCTGTCGGGCAATATCATATTTGAGTTATCAACATATCACATTAGCTCAATATGTATTTCCAAATTAAATATACTGTTCATATACCCCTACACGTAATCATAATGTTTTCGAGTTCATGTTTCTAACATAAAGTTATGTCAGCTAATCAATGAATAGTTAAATTCAAATAAAATGAACATACGCTATCAATCAAATATCATACATGCCATTATCGTGAATTCCAAAGTCACGTCCTTGGAACTTACAAGCTTGGTATGCGCAATACAACAGAGGGAATGTATTGTTAACCCTCCCCACATTGTTAGTCATATTGCAGTAAGTGTGTTTTAACAATCACGGATGTATACGTATAATGCACTAGTAATAGCAGTCTCCTTCTTTCAGTCGAACTCATGATTGGAGATGATTTAAGTCTTGCTTTCTTAATTTTAAGTATATCCAATCTCCTTTTCAAAAGTATGCGCGAGATGCCCCCTACCGTAGGAGGGGGATGCCCAATCTACCCCCTCCACCCTGAGGTGCTTTGCGCCCTCTTACTCGGTCTGTCCGCTTCCTCGCATCACACCCCCCCCCCCCCTCCCCCCCCCCCCCCCCGAAAGAAAATGTTTTCTTACGCCCATGGATTTTAGTAATGATTAACAATTCATTTTAAATTTAATTTTAGAAGAAAAAAAAATAAATTATCATATTGGGATTCTCTGTGAAATGTTTTAAAAGGCAGTCTACAAGTCAAACTGGGCTGACGTCGAGTCTGATAGTAATCACTACAGAATACAGATACTAGTAAATAATCTTTATATCCATTGTAAGGCTAAATGAATCGCTGTCAATGTTGCAGTCATGATATTTACTGAGGGAGGTTCTATAACCTTTTTTTTATCTTATACTTTGGGATTTAAAAAGCTGCACATGTCAAACCATCATCAAGTTTAGATCCATCTGTATTCATATTCAAATAATTGTTCACTCTTTATAAAATATTTAATTTCAGACACGGGGTTCAAGCTATCAAAACGCTTTCAATATGTGGTTTTTAAAAACCCGTTTGTAAGAAAATATAATAGACTTAGTATTTCTACATACATCTTGACAGTTCTAAAACTGCTAAAAACCCAAAAGCTTTTTGGGCTCCGCCCCTAGACAACCTGCTTGGGCGAACATTATTTCATACCCCCCCCCCCCCCCCTCCCCTCCGTCTTAAAATTCCGGGTGTGCAACAGTGGGGCTTTTACCTCTCCCCACTGATGACTCCGAAAAATTTCGACCCCAATCGAAAAAAAAAAACAGATCGACGCCTTGGTCATCTTGATAAATCACATTTTATTGAAAAATCAATAGCTTTATATTGTGCTTTGTAAAATGAATTTGCAGAATTATAGTGTAAACATGAAATGTATCAGTTGGAATTATTTTCGATTTGTGGTTATGAATGATGTGTACCATTGTCTCAGATTCTTATTCTGCTATTAAGTCTGCAGTCATTCCTAACTCCTGGGAATATGCTTAGATTGTTCCCATACCTAACAAATGACTACAGATTCTGCCCTTAGACCGATAGGTTTAAAACGTCATTTGCTAAAGTGTGTAAATATGCCATGAAGACTTACAAAAGCAAATGTATATAAATCAATATGGCAATATATCACTTGTAACTATTTACTCAAATTGCTACAATAGTTTGAACTGATTTGTCTAATGCTTTCGGTACAATACATGCACATATGTTGATTAAAAAAAAATATTGATCTAGGATTGCTGATATGAAACCAATTTTATACAAATTAAAACCCAGTATGAAAAATATACAGGTACATGTGTTCAAGTTGAACTTAACACTTTTCATACAAATTATAAATTACAATATATATCATACAAATACATAACAATAAAAGAAGTAAAACACAAAACACAATGGGGGAGGTGTTTGGGGTAGGCAGAAAGGAGGGATTCCTTATATGAAAGCCTACCCCTATATAGGTAAAATACTATTGCAAGAATAAGAAAACATAAACTAAACAAAAACACACACGGTAAAAACTACGTTGGAAGAAAGTCAAAGTTAATAACTGTTTATATTTCATTTTAAAAAGATTGAGAGTATTGCTTGTTTTTTTTTTCGGGAGGTATTCTATTCAATTTTATTAAATAGGTCCTTTAACAAAGAGAGAATTTTCCCATACATGTAATTTTTATTTTCGGGAGATGATGATAAGAGGCATTTATAGTATTATAATGGTGCACTACAAGGTTTAAAATAAAACATGGTAATAATCTTTTACAACATAACAAACATTAAAACTACAATAAGAAATGTTCCCTTATCACTGACATTCAATATTCGAAATTCATAAAATTATGGATAGCAATGAGCATAATATTGCGAATGAGTAATGAAGCGTATTGCTTTCTTTTGAAGTTTAAGTAGCATTCCCATATCAGTTTTATTACAATTCTACCGTACAACTATACAATGATTAGCATTTGGCGCGATTGTGTGATTATTGTGATATAACATTTTAAACATATTCAAAGGATAAAATTGAACTTTGTATAAAAACACAAATATTTGTGGCAATTGTATTGCACATTGCATTTATATGCTCATGCCCTATTAGTTTATGATTAGAGACAACAAATATAAACATTTAACTATCTACACGTTCAAAAGAATAATAATTTACACTAATTAACATTATTTTAAACAATTAAACAATTTTAACATTTTCTGATGAAAAACATTTTGTAAAACTTGCACATCAGAATGAGACACAAAAACGGTTGTACATGTATCGTCAGCAAATAAAATAAAGTTCAGCAAGTCAGAAATATTGCATATGTCATTAATATAAATAATAAATAAGAAAGGTCCAATATTGGACCCACAGGGCACACTTGATATCGTTTATCTAAACAAATTGAGTTATATTATCTAAATAACAATATACAGGGCTCCTCACTCGCCTTTTTAGTCAGTGGCCCTGTCGGGCCAGTGAAATCGTTTTTTCCCCCTATTCTGGTCGCCGAAAGAAAATTTACTGGGCCAAAAATTGTATTTCATGAGTAAGCTTTTTACTATTCAAAATATCACTCTTTCATAATCAAACCTGCGCTTACAGATGAAGCCATATCTTTTTCATTTTGTCAATGTCGGGGTGATAATCTACTTGCCCGATCGGGCCACCAAAATACAACTTTTATACATTTTGCTGGCCCCGGGCCAGCGGGCCAGTGCGAGTGTCGAGCCTTTTAATATACCATGGTCTAGATCAAACGCTTTACTCAAGTCTAGAAACAAGCCAACTAAAATCCCATTATTTTCAAACGTTTGTAAGGCACTATAAGTAAAATGCATTATTGCGTTAGATGTGGAGTGCCTATGACTAAAACCATAGTGCTGATCAGAAATAATACTGAAATTAGTAAACAAAAATATTAAAAGGTGATTTCACAGTGCTCTTTCTAAAATTTCCTAAAATACAGGAAATACAGGGTTTGGTTGGTAGTTAGAAACATTTTCTTTTGTCCCTTAAAAAAAAAAGGAAATAAGTTGAGGATTGTTTTTCTTCTTCTCAGGAACTATACCATTACTTAAAGAAATATTAAATATTGCACCTAATGGGTCGGGAATAATGCAAAGTAAATAACATTTTAAAATAAATCAACACTTATATTATCAAAACCACATTCGTATCTCGCTTGAAATAAATATCATTTTCATTCTAATTAACACATTTTTGTATTAATACACAAATATGGGCAAATGATCTCGTTCCAGACCAAGAATCTTCTCTATTATTTGTAAATATATTATCTATTCGAGTACAAGACCTATCAGTAAATAGAGTTGGACAATGTATCATAGGGTATACAAAATGATTATTTACACTATTCAAAATATCTTCCGTTTGAAAATGATTGCACAGATTGATTAAGAGGCCGATAAATGACTCAAATTGACACATTTTTCTTAACTTTTTGAATTTCTATAAACATAGACTCAAAACACTTGTTATTTTCATCTAGGTCTTTACGTTGTTTTTTATTTTACTTCATCATTTAATAACATTCTACACCACCTCCTTTTTACCATGTCTTTTAATAATCAAAAGAGTATAATTATTACAATCATCACAAGAGTTGGTCTTTTAAATCCATATTTCAGTTAGCCCAATTGATGAGAACTGCACATAAATAGAGTCTAAAAGTGTTATTGCAGTATAATTTTTACTGAAACTCCGACAAGTCATATGCAAATAACTAGAAGTATAATGCAAATTAAATGGTCAATTAAAAGAATTAAGACAACTTAAATTCCTCAGGCGTAAATCAATGTGTTTCTGGACCATAATCATCATCCTCTTTTATAGCTGGACTCAATAATATTTGTATGTCTTGTAATTCCACTTATATTTTACAGATATTGGGATTTTTTTCACGGGCATTTTATGCACATTTTTCATAGGCAGACTTTTATACATATAAAGTAGATTATGAATTGCTCTTTATAATATTTTAGACAAAGATGATAATATAGAAATGGACCTAAATTTATCAATATCATGTGAACCTCCTTTGTGTATCGGAGCAATTCGTGCAGTCTTAAAATCTGTTGGAATTATACATATTTTTATGGAAATATTAAATAAATATGTAATTGGATAAACAATATAATCTGCGGCTAACTTTAAAAACCTTGGATGTATACCATCTACTCCAACTGCTTTTTTACAATCAATATTCAGCAGTTGCTGAGGAACATGAACCTTCTTTACTTCACTAAATTTAAATTCACATTCACTTACAGACAAAGTTTGCAAACTATTTAACGTATCTTGTGAGGAGTTTGCAGACGTAAGCCCACCTCATTAAAAGCTTTGTTCAAAACATCAGCTATTTGTTTGTTAGGGACCTATTCATTATCTATATTGAGTTTAACATCTGAATCGTTTATTTTTAGTTTCTTCGGAAGAAGTTTCGACAACATTTTCCAATTTTTGCCAATATCATTACCACAACTCTGAAATTTGTCCCTATGATACTTCTTTTTTAACATTTTATTCAAATTATTTGCCCTATTACGAAAATATTGGAATTTTCCCCCATATAAAGTAAGTTTAGTCCTTCTAAATTGTTTTCGAAAATAATCCCGTTCACGAGCCAATTTCAAATAATCAACATTTATCCATGGAACACCTCTCTGTTTCTGACGTACTGAAATAAAAGGGGTATGTTTATCACAAATTTTCATAAATGTAACTTTAAAACAACCCCACATTTTGTCAACATCTAAATCATGAGAATGCAATTTCGCCAATTAAAGGCATATATGCGTGGGTTATTAGACGCGTGGATCCATCTTGCGCACTTTTACGCACGGTACGTAATCCCCATTGGCTCAGTTATAAGTAGCGATCGCAAACTGTCCCACTTCTGAATACCCGAGTCAAAAGTACATTAAAAATAGTCCCGTTCGGAATGTTTGTACTAGTCGAATGGAGATCCATCAGAGATGTTTACGAGCGAAAATATCATGTAACACGCTTAACCGCAACCGACTTCAAAGTGCCGCCGTTTGATGGCTAGGTGACAGCGTGAGAAATTTGTTTGCTGCATGCAATTTCATAAGAAGGCCTTTGTTCAGATATTTCGAAGCACCTCTCTGCGATCGATCCAACATATATCTTGAGTTTACCTCGAGAGATTACGGTGGAGTCGAGTTGGAATTTGCTGACTACCCTTTATAACCCACGCATATATGCCTTTAATATAACTTGTATCCTCTATAAATTTGACACAATCAAACATTTTAAAAGATCGAAATTTACTTATTTTAGGAGAGAGAGGCTGATATTTACCTTTATTCACAGAAAATATCAGTGAGTGATCACTTAAACCTGTTGTTTGTACTCCAGCTTTAATAACATTATCACTAAGTGAGTTCGAAATACATATTAAATCAATTAAAGTTTGGCTGTTTGGCGTTAATGTGTACAAAGGTCAAGCTAAATGGATAACCTACCAACAAAAAACCTTAACCTGCGTCATGGTTGTTTTAGTAAACAAATACGACGCTGTATAAGAGAACCACCAGTTCGAAGTAGTTTTGTTTGTGTTTGGAGGGGAATTGGACTATATGATTAATTTCGATCCGTTTAACTCATACAACGAGATGTAGATGACTTTGCACTCGTTGAACGCAAGTAACCTACTCGGGTTTCAGGAATACAAGAATCCCTTAATAATTGTTAAACAATGGACCAGTATAAATGGTAAAACATTTAATGCAGCAAAAGTTGATGCTTTGTTCATTTTAATTATGTAATGGTGGATTTGATGGCCGGAAGTCAAATGTGCTAAAATGATGGGTTCATTGTAAGAATTACATACACGGAGTCGTAAAATGATCATAAATGCTAAAGTTTTTTGTTTATATTTTTACCCTTTTCCAGAATGAGACTATTTTTGCATCTGGACTTGAAGACGGCACAATTTACACCATGGATCTGGGTGATTCGGCGATAGAACTTGTAATGTCAGACAGCATACAGGAGAAATGCAATAAGCTCAACGTAGAAGGGGAACTTCAGGTGAGTGTGCTAACGGGAATGGTCAAGTTAAACGGATCCGGTTCTTACCTTGAAGAAGCACACCAAGGTGCAAGATCCCGAAACATGAGTTTGCTCTACAAACTGCGAACCGTAAATGATGAGTTCATGATTAGGCAAAACACAAATAAGATTGATATGGCCATTCTAACAGACAAATCCTCACAAGCAACGCACGTGGTCATTGGTATTGATTGGGGAGCAGTGTGTACCATTACGTGTGAGTGCGAAAACGTCGAAAATGAAGATTGTTCTAAGATAGGACGAGCCGTGAGAGAAGAAATTGAAAAACTAAGAAATAGTGTTAAAGTGTCTGCAAATGGGTCGTATACAGATAATGGGAAAGACCGTGAAAGAAATTTCACTTACCAATGCAAATTCGATGTTTCAGCTCCTAGCAAAGACCTTCCAGTAACTTTTGAAGGCGCCGTAGACCTGGCTCGAAATGTGCCTAAACTAGTTGAACAAACAAACAATGGTAAAGGGGTTCCTCTTACATATCATCTGATGCCGCTTTGCACTGTCGGGAAAATATGTATGCCGAAGATATCGATCGACAGTACATACAGAGAGATTAATGAACACACACTAAAAAGATGCGCAGACATGTTGGAGAGAATCACAAATGAACGTCAACATCTATTTGACCTTCACAGTGACATACATGCCAATTCTGCCTATATCTCAGACCACTGTATCATGAACATAGATGATGTTTGGAAGAAGCTACTCGTCCAACAAGCCCATCTTAGATCTGAGCTTCAACATCTAGTCAGATTAGTCAGATCAGGGTCTGAGGATGTATCTGTTCTTGAAAGTTTCCTCGCTAAACCTGAGGGGATTTTAACCTCGAAATACAAACATGAGATTGATGAATGCACGGTGGCTTTAAACGAAGCGCTCAAGATCAAATCCTTGAGAAACAAAGGAATCATGTACGTAGGGAAAAATGAACAGCTATTGATAGATAAGAAATCAAATGTGTTTGTGCTTTACAAGCCTAAACATCCAAAGGACAGAGACGTCCTCGACAAAAACAATAAATTCTTCATGCGATTGCACGCGAAACATAGTCAAGATGATACATATGCTTTCGCTGTAGTAGATATGGGTTTATCCAACCTACATTGGCCAGCCGAATTTCAAAAGACAGCCATTTATAAATATGTCAATGGGTTTCCTACGTGCCAGGACGTGTACCAGAAAGAAGGCATATACTTGGAGATGTGCCTCATTCAAATCGGAAAAGCCCACTGCTGCCATACGAGTCCAAGTAAGAGAACACATCTCGTACTGCGATGTCCAAATGCTATATCTGGCAGTGGTCAATGCACTGGTGACCCTGTTAAATGGGTATGTTCAGCATGTAACAATTTACTTGAGTACGGCATTGAAACTAAATTGTTCTACTGCAAGTGTGGAAAATCGAAGCCCGTAGACGCAATGTTCCGTTGTAACGATATGAATCATGACATGAGTTTTGCTTGGTACCCAGAAGATATCCTGATTGCAGAGTTGTCACAACACTGTGCACTGAAGGAAATGAACATCTTGATCATGGGTGAAACCGGCGTCGGTAAATCTACATGGATAAATAGTTTTCAGCAATACTTATATTTTGAGAATATAAATGAAGCCATGTCTTCTCACGAATGCCCTGTTTTGATCCCATCCACCTTCACTATCTCACAAGATGGAGAAGAGAAGCTGGTCAAGATAGGTGATCCCGACCCTAATGAAGAACAGAAAACTGGTAATTCTGCAACCAAAGAACCACAAACGTATGTATTCTGTGTAGGCGACACAATGGTCCGTTTGATTGACACACCCGGTATAGGAACTACTGAGGGTATAGAGCAAGACAAAAAGAACGTTGACAACATTTTGACATATCTCAGCAACTATGATGAAATACACGCAGTGTGCATACTTCTCAAGCCAACTAACTCCCGACTTACATCAGTTTTCCGATTTTGCATCCAAGAGTTGTTGAGTCAGTTGCATTCCTCGGCCAAGGAGAACATTGTGTTCTGCTTTACCCATACCCGAGGAACATTTTACCAGCCCGGAGACACCTTACCTGCGCTCAACGAAGAGCTCTGTAAGAGAAATGTTGGAATCCAAGCAACACAAAACAACTATTTTTGCTTTGATAGTGAGTCTTTTCGTTACTTGGCATGCGTACGATACAACATACTTGACAAAAAAGGTGTTGACGATTATACTAGGAGTTGGGATAAATCTGTTAAGGAAACACAGCGTCTCTTTCAACACATCAAGGCCGATTTAAAGCCATACAAGGTTAGAGACTCTTTGAGCATGCACGAGGCTCGTCGAATCATTGTAGCTATGAGCAAACCCTTGACAGATGTTGCCAAAACGATCGAACATAATTTGCAAGAGGCGAAAGCAGTAAAACAGAACATTGAATTAGGCCAAACACAAATCAAAAACCTTGAACAAGCTTCCAAGATTACTGGATATGATCTTACTCACGTTAAATTGGACAGTCCTAGAACAGTATGTACAGATCCCACGTGTGCCAGATTGGTTAAAGTCGGCAAAACTCAAGTTAAAAATACTGTATACAGTCAAGTCTGTCATGATCATTGTACCTTCACAGGAGTTCCAGTAGAACACACAGACAGATTCAAATTGCGATTCTGTAGATGCATTAATATGTTCTCTGGAATGTGTAGAGAATGCGGCCACAAAGCTTCTTTGCATATGCACATCACGTATGGAACTGAAATGGTTCAAAAAGATTTCTTTTCTGAAGAAGTAACGAGCAGAATTCAAGCAATAGGTGATGACAAGGAAAGACAAGAGGCGTATGTACAACAAATTGATACCAAAATCAAGGAGCTACAGGAAGAAGAGACACATATAATGCGAATAGGAGCAAAGTATGGGGCATTTCTGAAAGCAACTGCCCTCATACCTTACAATGACGCTGTTGGAGACTACCTTGACATGTGCATTACTCAAGAAAGCCACCTGCCACTTGGAAACAGAAACGAAGCCCTCCTGAAGAGAATGCAAGAAATGAAAAAAGAATATGAGCGTCAAAGAGAAATGCTTGAGACTCCAAGTGGTAAGCGTGACGCCGAAATCATTCGCAAACCGGCTCAGGTTAAGGAACTTCAAAATGAGCTCTTCCAGCTTAAGCATTTTGGACAGACATTGAATAATTTATTTAGTGTCATTTCCATTACAGAATCAGCTAGCAATACGTCTTTTCGTGAAAAGTTTGGTCGTTGTCGGCATGATATATTTTGTAAGATCAGGGGAGTCTTTAAGTCGAACTAAAAGGGATAGTACAGTTCTGGTCAAACTTAATAATCAGTTACCGATATTTGTACTATATCATTTCAAACTAGTAATTATAACATCACCTTGCGACGAAGGTAAAATTACCGTTACACGGCCATTTAATAAGGCTGTTATCATAAATAACGTCTTTAAAACACAAGGGCGCCTTCTAAAACATTGGTTTCAACAATTTCTTATGAAACATTATACATGTGATATTGTATTGGAATATTGATTCAATAGAGAGATCATCAACAGCTGTTTAGAAACGCTATCGAAAAGTTAAGGCATGATATGAATATTTTTCTGACATAATCGAATAAATGTAGGTCCCCCACATTCACTATAATCGGATATGACACGTCTGCTGTTTTGAACGGATTTTGAATTGATATGTAAGATTACGTACTCGTACAAGTATTACAATTGGTTTTAATAATTTCTTGAAGCGCCCTGCAACCCAACATTAAAGGGAATTCAGACCGGTATAGTAGACGCGTGGATCCATATTGCGCACTTTTACGCACGGTACGTAATCCCCATTGGCTCAGTTATAAGTAGCGATCGCACACTGTCCCACTTCACCTACACCCGAGTCAAAAATGCATCAAAAATAGCCGCGTTCGGAATGTTTGTTCTAGTCGAATCATGGTCGAATGGAGATCCATCAGAGATGTTTACGAGCGAAAATATTACTTAACACGCTCAACCGCACCGACTTCACAGTGCCGCTGTTTGATCTTATCAGCGATGGTCAGCGATGTATTGCCTCAGGTTACAACTCGAGCAATTCGCACGGTATATAATAGATACCAGCTGTGTGCTGCATGTAATTTCATAAGAAGGCCCGTGTTCAGATATTTCGAAGCACCGCTCTTCGATCGATCCAACATATATCGTGAGTTTACCTCGGGAGATTACGGTGGAGTGCGAATTGGAATTTGCTGACTACCCATTTTAACCCACGCATATATGCCTTTAAACGATCCCTGGAACTCAAAGTCTGACCTAAAAATTATGGAACGTCATTGGTGTATATGTTAAACTATTGAATCAATAACATTTGTTATTGGCATAGATCCTTGAAATTATCTTTGCTGGGCACGTTAAAGGGGTAGTACAGTTTTGGTAAGGCTGAACTTTATTAACCAAACCTGGACAGTAACATTATAAACTAATAGTTATAACTCCACCATGTTCGACAGGTATACAAAATTACAAACGACTACGTATAAAGCCTGTTATCATTCAAAAAGGGCCATTAAAACACAAGAGGGCGCTCTCTAAAAAGGCATTGGTTTCCACCATTTTATATACACAATTATGCATGTGATGTTTTATTGAAATAATGATTAAATAGAGAGATCATCAACAATTATTTAAAAAACGCTTTTGACCATTTTTGAAGAAGTGTAAGCATTTTTTAAATTTTTGGAAAAAATCATTTAATTATTTGGGCCCCAAATAATTATAAGATCAGATATATTTATTGATATTTCAGCCGTTTCTGGACCGATTTTGACCAAATAAAGTTTATTCTGCCATTAAAATTGTATGTTCTCTCAAATTCGACACTCAGTTTTTCATTACCTCACACAAAATTGTGATGTGCAGCGCCCTCTCTACCAAAACTAAACTACCCCTTTAAAGGGTAGCATGTTGGTATCAATAGCTAAACACAATATTTGTTCATTAATAACTTTTTAGACAATTACATGTATTTTGTTTAGAATAACTATATTCAGTGTAAAAGTTAGATAAGCTTTATTGATACATGGTGATTGGTATCTGTTTTACTGAATTATTTCGCAAGTCTTATTGTGTCTTTATTGCACGCCGATATTACGCATAGTTTAATGACAATGTGCGCATTGACCGTTTATGTCGTGCATTCAGACCAATATGCACAACAAAGCATTCAGACTGAGATGCACAACACAGCATTCAGACTGAGATGCACAACAAAGCATTCAGACTGAGATGCACAACAAAGCATTCAGACTGAGATGTATAACAAAGCATTCAGACTGAGATGGACAGCATGGCATTCAGCATGAGATGTATAACACAACATTCAGACTGAGATGTATAACATAGCATTCAGACTGATATGTATAACAAAGCATTCAGACTGAGATGCACACTAATGGCATTCAGACTGAGATGTATAACATAGCATTCAGACTGAGATGTGTAACATAGCATTCAGACTGAGATGTTCATCATGGCATTCAGACTGAGATGTATAACACAGCATTCAAGCTTACAGACTGAGATGTAAAACCTGGCATTCAGACTGAGATGTATAACATGATATATTTAAACTGGGATACACAGCATAGCATTCATACTGATATGTATGGCATGGCATTCAGACTGATATATATAGCATGGCATTCAGACTGAGATGTACACAATATAATCAGACTGAAATGTATAGCGTAGCATCCAGACTTAAATGTATACCATATCATTCATACTGAGATATAGACCATAACTGATATATATAGCGTTCTAACTGAGACACACCATAACATTTAGACTGTGATGTATAACATAGTGTTCAGATTGAGATGCGCGACAAAGCATTCAGACTGATACGTATGATATAACATTCAGACTGAGACGTATACCGTAGAGCAACACGGAATAACTAACCGTAATTAGAGTTGTAAGAGCATTGAATCAATTAAGCTATAATATAAACTGTATCCCCACTATCAACAGGCTAGCAACATGTATATGCCTTTGATATACCTGTCCTTCTCCAAGTTATTTTCTTCATAGTTATGTACCCCGTCCTAAAAATCTTCATGCTTTTAAATTGGAAATGATTACCTAGAGAAGCGTTTCCTATATCCATGATATCGGTGATATCTTTGCTTCACTAACTATGCAACAAGACAGTTACGTAAGGGTTACACGACTGTCCGAAACCCAGAATGAGATATGCCCTCCGAGACGAGGCGTGGCCAATCATATGCGTGATTGAGACAATACCATTCGTTAACAATACTTGCAATTACATTTATTTGACTAATATTAAGCCTTGTGGTCCGTGACCGAGGCAGCATTGATGTCCAAATATCATTGCTACCTAGTACACACGGTCAATTTGAGTTTGTCTGGCGTGATCAGTGTGTTTCAGTATGTACAGTGTCAAAGAACACAATGCAAGAAGCCACAAATAATAAATTAAACTATGGACACATGCGTGAACAGATGCCAATTAATTAAACATGTGTATATAAGCATATTATGCGACCAGAAATTCAAAATAGCCGCCAACCTGTCTATAACGACCGCTTTTCGCCGGTCCCTTGAGCGGTCGCTATATACAGGTTTGACTGTACAATATTATTCAAACAATTCTGACAAAGCAGTGTCAAATCAACAAATATTAGAACAGAACATGCACCCATAATCAAAATTGGTGACCTTCAAAGTACACATCCAACTGATACAAATTACTGTTCATTTGCTTCATAACACATTCACATTTCTACGTGTGAAACACATTCAGGAGTGAGCAGTCAAATCACTAGTCGCACGCTCATGAACATCATCGATATAATTGTCAGTCACTAAACATGCATGCTAACAGAAGAAGAAATTACTCTTAGATTAACAAAACACGGACAAAATGTTTCATAATCAGTCTATCGGGCCATAAACTCTATGAGAAAAAAAGACGTTGCCTCTCCATATTTGCAGACTAGTAACGTTAATGGCGTCGTGCGGGGCACGTCTGATGTATGCCCCCACACAGTCCATGACTCAAATATACAAACACAAATATACCGTAATTAAACTGAACACATGGAGTATTTTACTTGGAACCCCTCAATATACCATACCATATTAAGTAGATTTCAAATTCTAGACGAATTAAAATAATTAAAATGTTAAAGAGACGAATTTTTGGTGTATTTCCACCTGTATTTTACTGGTAATATATAATATACACAAGCATGAACTATTTTGGAAGAAACATCAACTTTGCATGTGACTATGGAGGTAACAGCTGAACATTGTATTAATACCTCTATGGTATTATTGTAACATATACCTTACTACTACAATGGAAAACTAGCAACTGCTGAGGTCGATGTAAACACATCAATGAGCGTTATATATATAAGCGCTATTTTGGAAGAAATGTACCATGTCGCTGTATCAAATGCATTGACAATTTGCATTATAAAGAAATAAGAAATAATGATGTAGCTTCTTGTTTGGGTTCATGCAGTTAGAGGACTAGTAATAAGATACTCCAGGCATACCATGTTATCATTCATATTTCACAAAGCGTATTTGTAATGTTTTGCTATACTCAGCAACAATAATTGCACATTTCTTACAGAAAGCAATATTCAGTAAATGTGAAATAATACCACGTTGTTGTCATACAAGCATATGACAGCTATAACATTGCATATTCATGTTAATATACAGAAAAGTGGGAGTTGCACTGAAATGTAACGTGTACACTAAATAAGTGTACCGCACGCATGTCAGATACTCACCGACATGCGTTTGAATAAGAGAAAACGTGTATGTAACCTCCACATGTAGTAACTGGAACGATGAATTGTTTCAACTATGTGTGACTTCAAACTGTATCATAATTATGAACTATTCTTTGCTATGATATCATTATGTTTTGCACAATAATTAGTTTAATGTAATTATTAAACAAAACAACACCTTTTATTTGTCATACTAATTTTGTAAATATGTGGGAAATAGCTACTGAAATTAATAACGTTATACTGCCATTTACCTTCGAAGCTTGATTACTTAACCGTGTCTTTATGGATATTGGTTAGATTTTGTATACATGTATCTATGTTTAGCTTTTAAATTTGTTGGACCTCGAGATGCAGGTAGCTCGTTGTTTTCCTAAATTGCTTTCGAAGTTGAAATAAAGGTTTGATATCGTGTACATGTATGTATGTTTTGCTTGTTGGCTCAATTGTTTTCAAACTTGAAATTAAGCATAACTAATTGTTGTCATTTTCATAAATAGTTTTATAGCCATGTTGATATTTTTGCTATATCGACTATCACATTCTTTATGAACTCTTATCAAAGAAATGTAATGTATATATTACATGCCATATTACCCATATGCCATACTATTTCACGTGCAATATATTTTATGCTATTCTGTTTACGTTTATGTAGGCTAGTTCAGTGGATTTCAAGAAGCGAAATATGCAATTTGGTGTTGCATTCAGTTTATGCAAAATATAGTGTAATCGCATGTAAACACTATCAAAGAGATTTGCATATACAAATGCTTCTTACCAAGTTTTCGAATTATAATTGGAAGTGTACAGTATTGTCAGTACAGCCTCTCCATGTAAAATTATCCCTGACAGTGGAACTGTTTTAAACAGTATATTAATTGACTTGTGAATTTTTTACGAGCTGAATGGGTAAATTATTTTTGAAATTAAATTTTCGATATCTTTTTTTATATCTGTTATATTAATTTAATGTGTATTTGATGCTATCACGTTTGAATTTTATTCGATATACAATTCTTGACTCATAAACAAGAATATTCACATATAAACCGAATTTTTATTCTGAACAAATGTGCTGTATGTATGATTATAATTGCGTAACGTAGTGCCATAGTGGACGATTGTTTGATATATTGTAAAATACGAATTGCATTGCAATTAAAAGCTGGATGCCATTAACACGATACTTTATAGGTATTATACATATCCTTATTAATATATAGAAAAAATATATTGAATACAATGTGTATTTAATGTTGTATTAACATTATTTTTGTTCGAACGTGCCATCTTGTATTGTTAGTCTTCTTAAAATTATGAGTTATATTTTCCCAGTAGCAAGTTACAGTTTGGAATTTGATATTTGTTATATGTGTGTGTATTGTAGTCAATAATGTTTATTTGTATTCGTATACATTGCTCTTATTTGTCAGGTTGAAACTGTATTAACTTGAGTTCAATTATAAATTATATAATACATTTATATTGCTTACCATTAAAGATTGTAAGTTGTAAAAAGTTGGTATATTTCTGATAATGAATGACATAAGCTATTAATGTATGTAAGTCAATACGTCTTAACATAAGCTTCACAATATTTACTATAGTTAGCCTCATTTTCTGTGTTACCAAGAACTAATTCCAAGTATTGTCAGAAACAAATCAATACCATTTGAATGTCAATCTATTCAATGTTAATTTGATAAATTCACAGCACATGTTGTAATTACATGTAATTGAGGAAGTACTTTGTTTACACTATACAATTGATACATTAAACAAATGGACATGCCATATTGACTTGTTAGACTACGTACAATCATGATATTGAATGTGATCGCTTTGGTCTGTAGCAAATGACAGTTTGGAATTTGTAATTTCTTGTCTTCTTATTTTGTTACTCAATGCGATGTTTATTTGAAGTCTTATACATTGCTCTTGTTTTAAGATTGAAAGTGTATCCTTGTGAGTTCAATTACATCTTGTATAATGTATTTCTATTTTGTACCACTGGATATTGTTAGTTGAAAACATGTGCTTTATTTCTGCAGATAAATGTCATCAGCTATATATGTATGTAAGTCAATAAGTCTTGAAATAAGCTACACAGTATTGTCTATTGTTGGTTTCCATTCTCTTTGTTACCAATAAGCTAGAACCGAATATAGTCCGAAGCAAATCAATACAATTTGCATCCAATTTATTCAATTGCAATAATTATGATAAATGCAAAGTACATTTTATAACTACATGTAATTGAGGAAATACTCTGCGTTCACTATACGATTGCTATATTAAACAAATGGACATGCCATCTTGACTTGTTAGACTTCGTACAGTCATGATATTGAATATGTTCGCTATAGTCTGTAGCAAACTATAGTTTGGAAATTGTATAAGCTATTGTCGATGTTTACTAAAAAATGTGTCATCCTCATTATAATGTGTCTACTACATATCGAGCTGTGATTTTGGTGGTTCTCCAAAAGTAATATTCTTGTCGTTGCTTAATAATGTCATTACATGTGTTAATATTACTCAGAGATCAATTGCCATGCTCAATAGAGATTACTATGCTGCTGCAATTTAAATGGGATTGAATACTCAATCTGAAATGTTCACCAGGTGCGGAACTGCACTATCGTATAATATTGTTTACTATACATGCTATATTGTGATAATCTTGTCCAGTATATATATATATATATATATATATATGGTTAAAAATGCCCCTGAAAAGGTTAAAAAAAAGTACCCCAAGGCCCGAATTAGAGCTATGTAAGAAAAAACAAAATTTTCCGACCATGGCTATGACAAAATGATTACGTACAATACTACCTGTATACAACCGTTACTGAGTACTTGTTCAACACTTGGGACATACAAATTATATAAAGTATATAAATGATATAGAAGTAAGTCTATTTAAAACAATACAATACAAAGGTGGTCATGGAAACATTGTAATAAGTTTTGTCAATATTGTCATTAGTGTATGTTCTAAAATAGTGAATAAAAACGTTTGCAACCACAAGTAGCAAGGTGTTGTATTGATATTATTGTGCGTGTTCTGTGTATAGTAAATATGAAACATAATAATGTACAGTTGGATGTGATTTTAACAACTGTGATACCCATGTGCGTAGGGGCATGTACTTATAAGGGGGCTGAGGTCTTTTGCCCGAATGTTCCAATTTTTACCTAACAGTTATTCGATGCCAGAAGACGACATGTTTTCAATTGTTTATTCAAAAATAAAATAATTTTACCCGAATATGAGACGGTTTTAACAAATATAACATAACACTGCCCGCATGTATCATGATATTGCCCGAATATGACATAATTTTGACCACAAAATAATTGTCCCTGATTGTGCGTCTGTGTATGGGTGCATGGGCATGGTTGGATATGTGAGCGATTGTGTATGTGTATGTGTGTGTGTGTGTGTGTGTGCGTGTGTGTATATATGTGTGCGTCTCTGGCTGGTTGCATGTGTGTGTGAGCGCGCGTATGTCATTGTATGCGTGTGAGTGAGTGAAAAGTGTACGTGTGATTGTGCACGCTTTTGTGCTCACAGTGTCTGGTTGTTATAAAGTTATTGCCAATTATCATTCTTCACAAACACAAAAACAAAAACATTTTTTTATGATAATTGTTCACATTTTTGTAATAATATAAACCCCTCAAAAAAAGTTCGGAAACTCAAGTTTGATCGATCATATCTCTCGTATTTTTTAATAAGAATACTCGAAATTGGTGGCACAATAAAGCCTCATTATATACCTTTCAAACGGTGCATTATGTGTAGTGATTATGCTATTGTGGCGATTGCAGTAGCCCAGAGAATAGGGGGAAGCAGGAAGTGAAATGTCGCAAAATGCCCCTAAATCATTTAATTTGCGAGTGCATGACTGTGTTGACCATTTTTTCTAAAGGTTAACATTCTATTGAATACTGCCACCCTTTCCATTCATCAAAATTGTTGATTTTGAAACCATTTTAATGGAAATTATCTCTTCATTACGTTGGCATATTAATCGTAAGGATTATGCAAATGGGGTGTGTGCAGCGAATCGGAATATGGAGATGGGTCGAGTGTGAAATCAGAAAAAAAGATACGGAGTTGACAAAAAATCAGAGCGTTGCATTTTTTCGAGCTTTTGGGAGGATTTTTTAGCATTTCAAATAAAATATTCAGGCCTGGTACGAACAGTCACGTTCACGTCACGTTCACGGTTCTGTACCTTTTGTGAAACAGGTCACCCAAATCTACGAACAGTCACGGTAAAGTGACCCAACAATTTGTCGTTTTCCATGCCGGTAAAACTCGAATCGTCACGTCTACCAACACGTGACGTGAGTGTTTAATCATCATTTGTAAAAGTGAAAGCGCTTGTTACTAAGACTAGTAATGACGTCATCCATATTCTCGACGACACGACAACAGTACTTGTCCTTTTTGTGCGATGGAATTCCTATGGGGATTGCGTGTTTAAGGATTTGTCGCAGCGCACACAAAATTGTATGTAAGTGATCTGATGCGTCGCGACGATATCGACGAGATTCGAGAGCGAGGCCGATGCACAGTTTGACGACGCGGCGATCGAGTAAATTGCAGGCTAGGCACCGGATATTTTCGATGACGATGATACAAAGTGAGAATGTGAGTATAGTTTGGTATATCATTATTCTTTTCTAGCTGTTACGAGGACTTGCCATATGCTCAAGCCCAAGGCTCGACACGGCTATGGATGCATGAGCCATGTGCAAAGATTGCCACTGCATGCATAACCGGCCTACCTAGGGCCTAGACCGGCCATAATAGCATGCAAGCTAGCACTGCCACTGCCCTCTGAAATTCACTGGCTGCCGTCAATAATGATAAGGCAGATATCTAGTGCATATAATAGCCTTGATTACGAAGTCCTGCCAGGCTTTGGGCCATAGCCGTGTCGAGCCTTGGGCTTGGGCATATGGCATGTCCTCGTAACAGCTGGAAAAGTATAATGATATACCAAACTAAACTCTCATTCTCACTTTATATCATCGAAAATATCCGGCGCCTAGCCTGCAATTTACTCGATCGCCGCGTCGTCAAACTGTGCCTCGGCCTCGCTCTCGAATCTCGTCGATATCGTCGCGACGCATCAGATCACTATATGCGATATGCACGCACGCAATGAAACGTACCTGTGCAAGGCGCGGCGATTACGACTACCCCCCCCCCCCCCCTCCCCCCCCCCCCCCGCTACAGGATTTTATGAACCGCTAGGTCCTGGTCCTGTTGGAACCGGTCCTGGTCTAGGCTTCGAAAAAATATTACGACTAAGTGTATGGGAGGGTATGACTAGCTACCATTGTGTCTGGGTGTGCATACATTTGTCTAGCTGTGTCATTATCATCCTTTGATAAGTGTATGCGCTTTTCCTTACACCATACACGATACTTTAGTATATAATTTGACATTGTATTGTACATTATATATTGGTACATTCCATTGTATTAGTTTCACTAGCATTAGCTGCATCATTAGTACACTGAGTAATGGTAGCATGCAGTGGCCGCACACATGTTTTTTTTTTTTCAAAGGGAAAGGAGAGGGGGTTATTTAGTCAGCCAAATTTCTTTGAGCGTGGGGGGGGGGGGGGGGGGGTTAGCTGTAGATATTTGGAGTGAATTAAAAACAGCCAAAACAGTATTTTTGGGGTACACCCCCTCCCCCCTACCCACCCCCATGGGTACGCCTATGAATGGTACATTTTTTGTCATTCATTTCACATAATCTATACGACATCTTCGCCCTGAACCAGCTATTTTGCCATTAGTCTCTTCTCAATGACAATTTACGTTATTTTTTAAAACGCCAGCGGCAATTTACGTGAGCTTTCGTAGATTGCATATAGCAGGTCAATAAATTGTTAGGTCACGTTACCCTACACTTCGTAGATTTGGATGACCTGTTTCACAAAAGGTACAGAACCTGAACGTGACGTGAACGAGACTGTTCGTAGATTTGGGTGACCTGTTTCACAAAAGGTACATAACCTGAACGTGACGTGAACGTGACTGTTCGTACCAAGCCAACTATTCATGATTTAAATTGATATCAACGGAAAGCCCAACAACTTTTCTGTATGAAAATGTGAAATTTATAATGATTTTAGCAAAGGGCGGCTGCAGGGAGATAAATGTGGGAGAGCCTCAAAAGTGACCCATTTTGAAACGCTCTGATTTCAAGGCACAACTGAGTCACTATTCATGTGTTTTCAATTTAATTCTTCTCATTCATGGCCAACTCATTCAAGTCGCATTACATCCTCTACACAATGGTAAAAGATACCGACACCAAATCAGAGCGTTTTTAAATGGGTCACTTTTGAGGCTCCCCCACATTTATCTCCCTGCAGCCACCCTTTACAAAAATCATTATAAATTTCACATTTTCATACAGAAGAGTTGTTGGGCTTTCCGTTGATATCAAATTTGATCATGAATATTTTATTTGAAAAAATCCTCCCAAAAGCTCGAGAAAAATGCAACGCTCTTTTTTGTCTGATTTTACACTCGACCCATCTCCATATTCCGGTTCGCTGCACACACTCCTTTTGCATAATCCTTACGATTAATATGCCATCGTAATGAAGAGATAATTTCCATTAAAATGGTATCAAATTCAACAATTTTGATGAATGGAAAGGGTGGCAGTATTCAATAGAATGTTAACCTTTAGAAAACTGGTCAACACAGTCATGCACTCGAAAATTAAATGAATTAGGGCCATTTTGCGACATTTCACTTCCTGCCTCCCCCTATTCTCTGGGCTACTGCAATCGCCCCAATGGCATACTCACTACACATAATGCACCGTTTGAAAGGTATATAATGAGGCTTTACTGTGACACCAATTTCGAATCTGGTTATTAAAAAAATACGAGAGATATGATCGATCAAACTTGAGTTTCCGAACTTTTTTTGAGGGGTTTATATATACGTAAATATATTTTCGAGACACACGCGCATTGAAAACGCATATTATACAACGATAAGACAAACAAAACGCATAGATATAAACAGTTTTGATGCTGTTGGCATTGCATGAGAAGCCGACACGGGAGAAGATGCTAACATAGAGAGAAACAGGGAAAGCATAGCTTATTATTACGGTTTAGGTGCAAACAGACGAATAATTAAACTGCCAAGGTATTGTTTATATCATCACAATACCATGTTATTTAACATACAAACACAATTTTGATTACGCAACATGAATTCCAAAGTTGTGTATGAGCTCAAATTAATGGCCCCATGAATTGTTAGGATCTATGTGGTATTGTCATGCAGCCTAGTGCACCACCCCCCCCCCCCCCCCCCCCCCCAGGAATGTCTGCCTACCGCGGCTGGTTAACATGCCTAGGTGGAAACAAATACGAAATAACTTGACAATTGACGACAGAGTCTCATACTCTTAGCCCCTTTCTCCAACTATAATAGCCCCCCCCCCCCCTCAAAAAATAAACATTGGTGAGTTACTATAATTTTTGCCGCTAGATGGCGACAATACACTTGTACGAAACTTCCGGATTGTGCACAAATGGGAGCTTTGAGGTCTAGATAAAACTACTATGAGATTATACATAGTCATTACAGTAAAGATGATATAACATTACGAAGAAAGTGTAACGTAGTGTAACGTAGAGATAATTAATTGAATAAAAGAATATATCTTTTTTTCGGTTCTGCGCCGATTATGCTGCATTTTTCTCTGTCTCAGTATTCCTGGACCACTCGGCCCACTCGTTTACAAAAATTCCAAATAAAAGGGTTAAGGGAAAGGCCGTTTGGTCGGTTCGTAGCTATGTGTTTTAACTCCACTTTACCATCAGGGAGCTAACGAAGAGCTTAAAGATGCACCTGCAATGTGTCAGATATTGCCCCAAAATAAAATTAACATATTTTGAGACTTCAATCTTATACAAAATCATTGTAAGATATGTCTAAATGATGTGTGAAAGTTTCATTTAAAAATAACACTGCTTTCCTTGTTAGAAAAACGAAAAATTGCGTCACTTTTTACAACGAATTATTGACGTGTATGAGGTTTGTGACCGTTCATTAACGCTCTTGAGCTTAATGATAGAAATCGTCATACTAAAGGGGCATTTGAAAAAAAATTCTAACCCTACTTTATTATTTTCTTACCATAAGCCAAACAACACGGTAAAAGATAAATGTGGAAGCTCAAATTAATTTGTGTGTAGTTAGACACTAACACATTTTCGCCAAAGGCGGTCAGGTCAATTCTGTTAACATTAGTTCTAGTATTTGTTATTTTACTTAGCCGTATACTGAATGATAAAGGGGTATTAGTAATGGTAAGGCTGAACTTTAGTAACCAAAATATACACAATTTCAAACGACTGAGTAAAAAGCCTCTTATCATTTAAAAAGAGCCATTTAAACACTCATTCTTTTCATTGCAATGAATAAATCATAAATATGCCAATTTTGAAAGAATGCTATTTCGATTAAAATCATCTACTAATGAGAAATGCATATATTTACCGTCGTTTAAAGGTGCACGTGTAAAGTGTCAGAAATTGCTCAAAATTACATTAATATAGTTTGAGACTTCAATCTTATTCCAAAATCATTGTAAGATATGTCGGAATGATGTGTGAAAGTTTTATTGAAAATAATACTGCTTTCCTGGTTAAACAACATACAAAATAGCCATTAAAACACAAGAGGGCGCTCTCTAAAAGGCATTCGTTTCAACAGTTGTTCATACAAAAGTATGCACGTGATGTTTTGTTGAAATAATTATTAAATAGAGAGATCATCAACTATTTAAAAACCGCTTTTGAACATTTTGAAAAAGTGAAAGAATTTGTTTATATTTTTGTAAAAAATCATGGAATAATGTTGGTGGCCAAATTTATTACGATCGGATATATTTATTAATATTTCAGCCATTTCTAAACCGATATTAACCAAATAAAGTTTATTCTGCCATTAAAATTGCATTTCCATTCAAATTCGACACTCAGTTTTGCATTACCTCACAAAAAATTGTGTTGTGCAGCGCTCTGACTTCTCTGCCAAAACTGAACTACTCCTTTAACCATGGAACGTTATTAATGATGTAAGGCTTTTGTTGATACTCTGTCTTTGATAATTGAATTACACAGATATTGTATTGATGTTTTATTAATTGCACATATTATGTATAGGCAACTTTTCGAATTTGCCATTACTGTACAGTGTGTCTCAGAAAAAAAACGAAACCGGATTTCATGGCAAACATTTTCTGTCATAATGAATAATTTATATGATGAGATATACATGTATGCAATGTACGGTTTATCTTCTTACATTTGATGTTCCACTTATTGCAGATAATTCGTGCATGACTGAATAAAAACAATGGAAATAAGTTCGATATTTTAATACAATTTTAAAATTAATCTTAAAGCTACGTATTACAATACATACCTTTTTGTATCAAAGTGAGAACTTTCATCAAGCTAAAGTGTTCGGGGTACGGTCCCCCAATCTCTTTGTACCGCCGTCATTAGAATGACATTTATCCATGTTTCCGTTTTTGTTCAGTTCTGATTTATGAGTATGTCATTAATATTTTGTAATGCTTCATTCTCGAGGCCAGTTCGGCACACTTGTAGCCATTGTGAGTGGTTACTTTAAAGGTGCGCCTGTCATAAATTATAGAAATGGAGATTAAATTTGTCCCCATATCAGTGCTTAAATCGATGTTTTACTCATATTAGTGCTTTTAGGCTACCATGTTAGTGTTTATCTTGCCAAATGCATTTATAAATATATACTATTTTGTTGTATTTGGATGTTTAGTAACATTTATATTGTGTTGTAATATACATATTTATTCATGAATGTTTATATATTTGTTGTTGTACGCAAGTCACTTTAGTCCTGGGACTACAGTCTTGTTTATTTTATGTGTTCAATAAAAACCGATATATCTATCATTTATCTATCTATCTATCTCATATCTAAATATCTATATCTCGATCATAATGCTCAGTCTTTGTGGGTAGTCTACCATTGGGTTCCCTTCTCTTTCCATTGAAGAATAACAGTAGCTCTATCCACACTGATCTTTGTAGAAAGATTCTTTTCCTTTTGCGTCTTAAAATCCCGAATGGTCGACTGAGAATCTTTTGCAGGGGGTATTTTACAGAGCTTGTAAGTTAAAATTAAATTATCAGTTGGACTTACAATAATAGAAAGTCATTATTTGATTTGTGACTTTTGTACATTCATATATTTGGTTTACAACATTAAAGTGTGTTTAAAGATATATTTGAGTATTTTGTCAAGGTCTACTTTAGTGACTAAGACTATGATCTTATCATAATAACCTGGTATCAAATATTAAGCACGGTCCAATGAAGATAAACAAATCCGAAATATTTAGTTTAGAGTACATTTTGAGGCAAACCTCGTTTTCCAATGCAAACGATTCAAACTCAACTATGAGAGTATTCTAAAGGGAATAATTCACATTTCACATGTTTTATTAAATGAAATTGCAAATGGAATCAAAACCAACCAGAACCCTCGTAATGTGTCAATTTGGGATATACCAACACTCAAGTATATCTGTAAATGCATAAATTGTTATATCTTCAAGGAAATGTAATAATTATCATTGTATTTAAATTCAGTAAAAGTCTCCAATTATGTGAAAAGTTTCTTTTGAATACTTTTCATTCCGAGACTACACATTGCTTTCGACAGTTTTAAATTCATTTTAAAATCTGTGTGAACACTCCTGGGTCGTCTCCATTAAATAACAGATGGTTCACAAAGGCCGGTTCAAATTTTGTATACACGTTGTTAGTTTTTGGCAGTGGCAAAATACTAAGTTCTCTTTTTTAATAAATTTTAAAATTAAGCTTAAAGCTAAGTATTACAATACATACCATTCTTATCAAAGTGAGAACTTTCATCTGGCTAAAGTGTTCGGGGTACAGTCCCCCAATCTCATTGTTCCGCCGTTATATGAATGACATTCAGCTTACAAACAAGGTGGCGTGCCATTTCCATGTTTCCGTTTTATTTCTGTTCTGATTTATAGAGTTTCGATAATTATGTCATTAATTATGTTTTATGTTTCCTTCTCGAGGCCAGTTCGGCACACTTGTAGCCATTGTGACAATTTTGTATACACGTTGTTAGTTTTTCGCAGTGGCAAAATACTTAGTTCTCTTTTTTAATACATTTTAAAATTAAGCTTAAAGCTAAGTATTACAATACATACCTTTCTTATCAAAGTGAGAACTTTCATCTGGCTAAAGTGTTCGGGGTACAGTCCCCCAATCTCATTGTTCCGCCGTTATATGAATGACCTTTAGCTTACAAACAAGGTGGCGTGCCATTTTCCATGTTTCCGTTTTAGTTCGGTTCTGATTTATATATTTTCGATAATTATGTCATTAATTATGTTTTATGTTTCCTTCTCGAGGCCAGTTCGGCACACTTGTAGCCATTGTGAGTGGTTACTTTAAAGGTGCACCTGTCAAGTGTCAGATATTGCCCAAAATTACATTTGAGACTTCAATCTTATACCACCATCATTGTAAGATATGTCCGGTTGATGTATAAAAAGTTTCATTGGAAAAAAGTACTGCTTTCTTGGTTAAAAAAGCGAAAATTCGTGTCAACTTTTCAACGAATTACTGTATATATGAAGTCTATGAGGATTATGACCGTTCACTAACGCTCTCGAGCTGAATGAATATCAATGATAGATATCGTCATACTAGAAAAGTAATAATTGAAAAAATCTAACCCTATTTTATTCGTCTCTTACCATAAGCCAAACAACACGTTAGAAGAGAAATGTGGAAGCTCAAATTAATTTGTGTGCAGTTAGATACTTTACAGGTGCACCTTTAAAAGGAAAATTACTTTTTGGCTACCGTGTTTAATAAAAACTGTAAGGTTTACCGAATATCTTATGAATTATATAAATGAAGATTAAATTGTTATCCATATCAGCGCTTATATCAATTCTTTACTCTAATAAGTGCTCAAATTAGTGCTTTTAGGCTACCATGTTAGTGTTTATCTTGCCAAATGCATTCATAAATATATATTATTTTGTTATATTTGGATGTTAAGTAACATTTATATTGTGTTGTAATATATATATTTATTCATGAATGTGTATATATTTGTTGTTGTACGCAAATCACTTTAGTCCTCGGACTACAGTCTTGTTTATTGTATGTGTTCAATAAAAACCGATATATCTATCATTTATCTATCTATCTCATATCTAAATATCTATATCTCGATCATAATGCTCAGTCTTTGTGGGTAGTCTACCATTGGGCTACCTTCTCTTTCCATTGAAGAATACCAGTAGCTCTATCCACACTGATCTTTGTAGAAAGATTCTTTTCCTTTTGCGTCTTGAAAACCCGAATGGTCGACTGAGAATCTTTTGCAGGGGGTATTTACAGAGCTTCTAAGTTAAAATTAAATTATCAGTTGGACTTACAATAATAGAAAGTCATTATTTGATTTGTGACTTTTGTACATTCATATATTTGGTTTACAACATTAAAGTGTGTTTAAAGATATATTTGAGTATTTTGTCAAGGTCTACTTTAGTGACTGAGACTATGATCTTATCATAATAACCTGGTATCAAATATTAAGCACGGTCCAATGAAGATAAACAAATCCGAAATATTTAGTTTAGAGTACATTTTGAGGCAAACCTCGTTTTCCAATGCAAACGATTCAAACTCAACTATGAGAGTATTCTAAAGGGAATACTTCACATTTCACATTTTTTATTAAATGAAATTGCAAATGGAATCAAAATCAACCAGAACCCTCGCAATGTGTCAATTTGGGATATACCAACACTCAAGTATATCTGTAAATGCATAACTTGTTATATCGTCAAGGAAATGTAATAATTATCATTGTAGTTAAATTCAGTAAAAGTCTCAAATTATGTGAAAAGTTTCTTTTGAATACTTTTCATTCCGAGACTACACTTTGCTTTCGATAGTTTTAAATTCATTTTAAAATCTGTGTGAACCCTCCTGGGTCGTCTCCATTAAATAACAGATGGTTCACAAAGGCCGGTTCAAATTTTGTATACACGTTGTTAGTTTTTGGCAGTGGCAAAATACTAAGTTCTCTTTTTTAATAAATTTTAAAATTAAGCTTAAAGCTAAGTATTACAATACATACCATTCTTATCAAAGTGAGAACTTTCATCTGGCTAAAGTGTTCGGGGTACAGTCCCCCAATCTCATTGTTCCGCCGTTATATGAATGACCTTTAGCTTACAAACAAGGTGGCGTGCGATTTCCATGTTTCCGTTTAATTCTGTTCTGATTTATAGAGTTTCGATAATTATGTCATTAATTATGTTTTATGTTTCCTTCTCGAGGCCAGTTTGGCACACTTGTAGCCATTGTGAGTGGTTACTTTAAACGTGCACCTGTCAAGTGTCAGATATTGCCCAAAATTACATTTGAGACTTAAATCTTATACCACCATCATTGTAAGATATGTCCGAATGATGTATGAAAGTTTCATTGAAAAATAGCACTGCTTTCTTGGTTAAAAAAGCGAAAATTTGTGTCAGCTTTTCCAACGAATTACTGTATATATGACGTCTATGAGGATTATGACCGTTCACTAACGCTCTTGAGCTGAATGATTATCAATGATAGATATCGTCATACTAGAGAAGTAATAATTGAAAAAATCTAACCCTTTTTTTTTTCTTCTCTTACCATAAGCCAAACAACACGGTAGAAGAGAAATGTGGAAGCTCAAATTAATTTGTGTGCAGTTAGACACTTTACAGGTGCACCTTTAAAAGGAAAATTAAGTGTTGGCTACCGTTTTTAATGAAGCCGTAACGTTTACCAAACCTCTTATAAATTATAGAAATGAAGATTAAATTGTTATCCATATCAGCGCTGATATCAATTCTTTACTCAAATAAGTGCTCAAATTAGTGCTTTTAGGCTACCATGTTAGTGTTTATCTTGCCAAATGCATTCATAAATATATATTATTTTGTTACATTTGGATGTTAAAGGGACTTAGTAACATTGTCCAAATCCTCAAAATACAATTTTAATTCTAGCGGTTCCCTTATACTTTGTTGTATTCGTATTAACAATAAAATCACGGGATAGGTTTCGGTTTGTCAAATTTCCCTTTCGTTACAAAGATATGTATGATTGAAGTATTCAGAAGAGAAAAACTCCGGGCGAGTTTGTCTTCCGTGTACAATGTGAGTGCAGTGAGTTACCGAATATCACTTTGCATTTTCGCTCATTACTTGGCCATACAATGTCCATTTGACTTGAAATTTTCACACAATACCATGTGGACATATGAGATAACAACAATAGACATTGCATCAACCATTCATCACGTTTTGCACATGTCAACAAAGTTACTAGATCCCTTTAAGTAACATTGATATTGTGTTGTAATATATATATTTATTCATGAATGTGTATATATTTGTTGTTGTACGCAAATCACTTTAGTCCTCGGACTACAGTCTTGTTTAGTTTATGTGTTCAATAAAAAACGATATATCTATCATTTATCTATCTATCTCATATCTAAATATCTATATCTCGATCATAATGCTCAGTCTTTGTGGGTAGTCTACCATTGGGTTCCCTTCTCTTTGCATTGAAGAATAACAGTAGCTCTATCCACACTGATCTTGGTAGAAAGATTCTTTTCCTTTTGCGTCTTAAAATCCCGAATGGTCGACTGAGAATTTTTTCAGGGGGTATTTTACAGGGCTTCTCAGTTAAAATTAAATTATCAGTTGGACTTAAAATAATGGAAAATCATTATTTGATTTGTGACTTTTGTACATTCATATATTTGGTATACAACATTAAAGTGTGTTTAAAGATATATTTGAGTATTTTGTCAAGGTCTACTTTAGTGACTGAGACTATGATCTTATCATAATAACCTGGTATCAAATATTAAGCACGGTCCAATGAAGATAAACAAATCCGAAATATTTAGTTTAGAGTACATTTTGAGGCAAACCTCGTTTTCGAATGCAAACGATTCAAACTCAACTATGAGAGTATTCTAAAGGGAATAATTCACATTTCACATGTTTTATTAAATGAAATTGCAAATGGAATCAAAACCAACCAGAACCCTCGCAATGTGTCAAATTGGGATATACCAACACTCAAGTATATCTGTAAATGCATAAATTGTTATATCTTCAAGGAAATGTAATAATTATCATTGTATTTAAATTCAGTCAAAGTCTCAAATTATGTGAAAAGTTTCTTTTGAATACTTTTCATTCCGAGACTACACATTGCTTTCGATAATTTTAAATTCATTTTAAAATCTGTGTGAACACTCCTGGGTCGTCTCCATTAAATAACAGATGGTTCACAAAGGCCGGTTCAAATTTTGTATACACGTTGTTAGTTTTTGGCAGTGGCAAAATACTAAGTTCTCTTTTTTAATAAATTTTAAAATTAAGCTTAAAGCTAAATATTACAATACATACCATTCTTATCAAAGTGAGAACTTTCATCTGGCTAAAGTGTTCGGGGTACAGTCCCCCAATCTCATTGTTCCGCCGTTATATGAATGACCTTTAGCTTACAAACAAGGTGGCGTGCCATTTCCATGTTTCCGTTTTATTTCTGTTCTGATTTATATAGTTTCGATAATTATGTCATTAATTATGTTTTATGTTTCCTTCTCGAGGCCAGTTCGGCACACTTGTAGCCATTGTGAGTGGTTACTTTAAAGGTGCACCTGTCAAGTGTCAGATATTGCCCAAAATTACATTTGAGACTTCAATCTTATACCACCATCATTGTAAGATATGTCCGGATGATGTATAAAAAGTTTCATTGGAAAAAAGTACTGCTTTCTTGGTTAAAAAAGCGAAAATTCGTGTCAACTTTTCCAACGAATTACTGTATATATGACGTCTATGAGGATTATGACCGTTCACTAACGCTCTCGAGCTGAATGAATATCAATGATAGATATCGTCATACTAGAAAAGTAATAATTGAACAAATCTAACCCTATTTTATTCTTCTCTTACCATAAGCCAAACAACACGTTAGAAGAGAAATGTGGAAGCTCAAATTAATTTGTGTGCAGTTAGATACTTTACAGGTGCACCTTTAAAAGGAAAATTACTTTTTGGCTACCGTTTTTAATAAAAACTGTAAGGTTTACCGAATCTCTTATAAATTATATAAATGAAGATTAAATTGTTATCCATATCATCGCTTATATCAATTCTTTACTCAAATAAGTGCTCAAATTAGTGCTTTTAGGCTACCATGTTAGTGTTTATCTTGCCATATGCATTCATAAATATATATTATTTTGTTATATTTGGATGTTTAGTAACATTTATATTGTGTTGTAATATATATATTTATTCATGAATGTGTATATATGTGTTGTTGTACGCAAATCACTTTAGTCCTCGGACTACAGTCTTGTTTATTGTATGTGTTCAATAAAAACCGATATATCTATCATTTATCTATCTATCTCATATCTAAATATCTATATCTCGATCATAATGCTCAGTCTTTGTGGGTAGTCTACCATTGGGTTCCCTTCTCTTTCCATTGAAGAATACCAGTAGCTCTATCCACACTGATCTTTGTAGAAAGATTCTTTTCCTTTTGCCTCTTAAAATCCCGAATGGTCGACTGAGAATCTTTTGCAGGGGGTATTTACAGAGCTTCTAAGTTAAAATTAAATTATCAGTTGGACTTACAATAATAGAAAGTCATTATTTGATTTGTGACTTTTGTACATTCATATATTTGGTTTACAACATTAAAGTGTGTTTAAAGATATATTTGAGTATTTTGTCAAGGTCTACTTTAGTGACTGAGACTATGATCTTATCATAATAACCTGGTATCAAATATTAAGCACGGTCCAATGAAGATAAACAAATCCGAAATATTTAGTTTAGAGTACATTTTGAGGCAAACCTCGTTTTCCAATGCAAACGATTCAAACTCAACTATGAGAGTATTCTAAAGGGAATAATTCACATTTCACATGTTTTATTAAATGAAATTGCAAATGGAATCAAAACCAACCAGAACCCTCGCAATGTGTCAATTTGGGATATACCAACACTCAAGTATATCTGTAAATGCATAACTTGTTATATCGTCAAGGAAATGTAATAATTATCATTGTAGTTAAATTCAGTAAAAGTCTCAAATTATGTGAAAAGTTTCTTTTGAATACTTTTCATTCCGAGACTACACATTGCTTTCGATAGTTTTAAATTCATTTTAAAATCTGTGTGAACCCTCCTGGGTCGTCTCCATTAAATAACAGATGGTTCACAAAGGCCGGTTCAAATTTTGTATACACGTTGTTAGTTTTTGGCAGTGGCAACATACTAAGTTCTCTTTTGTAATAAATTTTAAAATTAAGCTTAAAGCTAAGTATTACAATACATACCATTCTTATCAAAGTGAGAACTTTCATCTGGCTAAAGTGTTCGGGGTACAGTCCCCCAATCTTATTGTTCCGCCGTTATATGAATGACCTTTAGCTTACAAACAAGGTGGCGTGCCATTTCCATGTTTCCGTTTAATTCTGTTCTGATTTATAGAGTTTCGATAATTATGTCATTAATTATGTTTTATGTTTCCTTCTCGAGGCCAGTTTGGCACACTTGTAGCCAATGTGACAATTTTGCATACACGTCTTTAGTTTTTGGCAGTGGCAACATACTAAGTTCTCTTTTTTAATAAATTTTAAAATTAAGCTTAAAGCTAAGTATTACAATACATACCTTTCTTATCAAAGTTAGAACTTTCATCTGGCTAAAGTGTTCGGGGTACAGTCCCCCAATATCATTGTTCCGCCGTTATATGAATGACCTTTAGCTTACAAACAAGGTGGCGTGCCATTTTCCATGTTTCCGTTTTAGTTCGGTTCTGATTTATATAGTTTCGATAATTATGTCATTAATTATGTTTTATGTTTCCTTCTCGAGGCCAGTTCGGCACACTTGTAGCCATTGTGAGTGGTTACTTTAAAGGTGCACCTGTCAAGTGTCAGATATTGCCCAAAATTACATTTGAGACTTCAATCTTATACCACCATCATTGTAAGATATGTCCGGATGATGTATAAAAAGTTTCATTGGAAAAAAGTCCTGCTTTCTTGGTTAAAAAAGCGAAAATTCGTGTCAACTTTTCAACGAATTACTGTATATATGAAGTCTATGAGGATTATGACCGTTCACTAACGCTCTCGAGCTGAATGAATATCAATGATAGATATCGTCATACTAGAAAAGTAATAATTGAAAAAATCTAACCCTATTTTATTCGTCTCTTACCATAAGCCAAACAACACGTTAGAAGAGAAATGTGGAAGCTCAAATTAATTTGTGTGCAGTTAGATACTTTACAGGTGCACCTTTAAAAGGAAAATTACTTTTTGGCTACCGTGTTTAATAAAAACTGTAAGGTTTACCGAATATCTTATGAATTATATAAATGAAGATTAAATTGTTATCCATATCAGCGCTTATATCAATTCTTTACTCTAATAAGTGCTCAAATTAGTGCTTTTAGGCTACCATGTTAGTGTTTATCTTGCCAAATGCATTCATAAATATATATTATTTTGTTATATTTGGATGTTAAGTAACATTTATATTGTGTTGTAATATATATATTTATTCATGAATGTGTATATATTTGTTGTTGTACGCAAATCACTTTAGTCCTCGGACTACAGTCTTGTTTATTTTATGTGTTCAATAAAAACCGATATATCTATCATTTATATATCTATCTCATATCTAAATATCTATATCTCGATCATAATGCTCAGTCTTTGTGGGTAGTCTACCATTGGGTTCCCTTCTCTTTCCATTGAAGAATAACTGTAGCTCTATCCACACTGATCTTTGCAAAAAGATTATTTTCCTTTTGCGTCTTAAAATCCCGAATGGTCGACTGAGAATCTTTTGCAGGGGGTATTTTACAGAGCTTGTAAGTTAAAATTAAATTATCAGTTGGACTTACAATAATAGAAAGTCATTATTTGATTTGTGACTTTTGTACATTCATATATTTGGTTTACAACATTAAAGTGTGTTTAAAGATATATTTGAGTATTTTGTCAAGGTCTACTTTAGTGACTGAGACTATGATCTTATCATAATAACCTGGTATCAAATATTAAGCACGGTCCAATAAAGATAAACAAATCCGAAATAGTTAGTTTAGAGTACATTTTGAGGCAAACCTCGTTTTCGAATGCAAACGATTCAAACTCAACTATGAGAGTATTCTAAAGGGAATAATTCACATTTCACATGTTTTATTAAATGAAATTGCAAATGGAATCAAAACCAACCAGAACCCTCGCAATGTGTCAATTTTGGATATACCAACACTCAAGTATATCTGTAAATGCATAACTTGTTATATCGTCAAGGAAATGTAATAATTATCATTGTAGTTAAATTCAGTAAAAGTCTCAAATTATGTGAAAAGTTTCTTTTGAATACTTTTCATTCCGAGACTACACATTGCTTTCGATAGTTTTAAATTCATTTTAAAATCTGTGTGAACACTCCTGGGTCGACTCCATTAAATAACAGAATGTTTACAAAGGCCGGTTCAAATTTTGTATACACGTTGTTAGTTTTTGGCAGTGGCAAAATACTAAGTTCTCTTTTTTAATAAATTTTAAAATTAAGCTTAAAGCTAAGTATTACAATACATACCTTTCTTATCAAAGTGAGAATTTTCATCTGGCTAAAGTGTTCGGGGTACGGTCCCCCTATATCATTGTTCCGCCGTTATATGAATGACCTTTAGCTTACAAACAAGGTGGCGTGCCATTTCCATGTTTCCGTTTTTATTTCTGTTCTGATTTATAGAGTTTCGATAATTATGTCATTAATTATGTTTTATGTTTCCTTCTCGAGGCCAGTTCGGCACACTTGTAGCCATTGTGACAATTTTGTATACACGTTGTTAGTTTTTGGCAGTGGCAAAATACTAAGTTCTCTTTTTTAATACATTTTAAAATTAAGCTTAAAGCTAAGTATTACAATACATACCTTTCTTATCAAAGTGAGAACTTTCATCTGGCTAAAGTGTTCGGGGTACGGTCCCCCAATCTCATTGTTCCGCCGTTATATGATTGACCTTTAGCTTACAAACAAGGTGGCGTACCATTTTCCATGTTTCCGTTTTAGTTCGGTTCTGATTAATATAGTTTCGATAATTATGTCATTACTTATGTTTTATGTTTCCTTCTCGAGGCCAGTTCGGCACACTTGTAGCCATTGTGACAATTTTGTATACACGTTGTTAGTTTTTGGCAGTGGCAAAATACTAAGTTCTCTTTTTTAATAAATTTTAAAATTAAGCTTAAAGCTAAGTATTACAATACATACCTTTCTTATCAAAGTGAGAATTTTCATCTGGCTAAAGTGTTCGGGGTACGGTCCCCCTATATCATTGTTCCGCCGTTATATGAATGACCTTTAGCTTACAAACAAGGTGGCGTGCCATTTTCCATGTATCCGTTTTAGTTCGGTTCTGATTTATATAGTTTCGATAATTATGTCATTAATTATGTTTTATTTTTCCTTCTCGAGGCCAGTTCGGCACACTTGTAGCCATTGTGAGTGGTTACTTTAAAGGTGCACCTGTCAAGTGTCAGATATTGCCCAAAATTACATTTTGAGAATCGTTTTCAGGGGGTATTTTACAGAGCTTCTAAGTTAAAATTAAATTATCAGTTGGACTTACAATAATGGAAAGTCATTATTTGATTTGTGACTTTTGTGCATTCATATATTTGGTATACAACATTAAAGTGTGTTTAAAGATATATTTGAGTATTTTTTCAAGGTCTACTTTAGTGACTGAGACTATGATCTTATCATAATAACCTGGTATCAAATATTAAGCACGGTCCAATAAAGATAAACAAATCCGAAATATTTAGTTTAGAGTACATTTTGAGGCAAACCTCGTTTTCGAATGCAAACGATTCAAACTCAACTATGAGAGTATTCTAAAGGGAATAATTCACATTTCACATGTTTTATTAAATGAACTTGCAAATGGAATCAAAACCAACCAGAACCCTCGCAATGTGTCAATTTGGGATATACCAACACTCAAGTATATCTGTAAATGCATAACTTGTTATATCGTCAAGGAAATGTAATAATTATCATTGTAGTTAAATTCAGTAAAAGTCTCAAATTATGTGAAAAGTTTCTTTTGAATACTTTTCATTCCGAGACTACACATTGCTTTCGATAGTTTTAAATTCATTTTAAAATCTGTGTGAACACTCCTGGGTCGTCTTCATTAAATAACAGATGCTTCACAAAGGCCGGTTCAAATTTAGTATACACGTTGTTAGTTTTTGGCAGTGGCAAAATACTAAGTTCTCTTTTTTAATAAATTTTAAAATTAAGCTTAAAGCTAAGTATTACAATACATACCTTTCTTATCAAAGTGAGAACTTTCATCTGGCTAAAGTGTTCGGGGTACGGTCCCCCAATCTCATTGTTCCGCCGTTATATGAATGACCTTTAGCTTACAAACAAGGTGGCGTACCATTTCCCATGTTTCCGTTTTAGTTCGGTTCTGATTAATATAGTTTCGATAATTATGTCATTACTTATGTTTTATGTTTCCTTCTCGAGGCCAGTTCGGCACACTTGTAGCCATTGTGACAATTTTGTATACACGTTGTTAGTTTTTGGCAGTGGCAAAATACTAAGTTCTCTTTTTTAATAAATTTTAAAATTAAGCTTAAAGCTAAGTATTACAATACATACCTTTCTTATCAAAGTGAGAATTTTCATCTGGCTAAAGTGTTCGGGGTACGGTCCCCCTATATCATTGTTCCGCCGTTATATGAATGACCTTTAGCTTACAAACAAGGTGGCGTGCCATTTTCCATGTATCCGTTTTAGTTCGGTTCTGATTTATATAGTTTCGATAATTATGTCATTAATTATGATTTATGTTTCCTTCTCGAGGCCAGTTCGGCACAATTGTAGCCATTGTGAGTGGTTACATTAAAGGTGCACCTGTCAAGTGTCAGATATTGCCCAAAATTACATTTGAGACTTCAATCTTATACCACCATCATTGTAAGATATGTCCGGATGATGTGTGAAAGTTTCATTGGAAAATAGCACTGCTTTCTTGGTTAAAAAAGCGAAAACTTGTGTCAGCTTTTCCAACGAATTACTGTATATATGACGTCTATGAGGATTATGACCGTTCACTAACGCGGCTCTTGAGCTGAATGATTATCAATGATAGATTTCGTCATACTAGAGAAGTAATAATTGAAAAAAATCTAACCCTATTTTATTCTTCTCTTACCATAAGCCAAACAACACTGTAGAAGAGAAATGTGGAAGCTCAAATTAATTTGTGTGCAGTTAGACACTTTACAGGTGCACCTTTAAAAGGAAAAATTAATTGTTGGCTACCGTTTTTAATAAAACTGTAAGGTTTACCGAACCTCTCATAAATTATATAAATGAAGATTAAATTGTTATCCATATCAGCGCTTATATCAATTCTTTACTCAAATAAGTGCTCAAATTAGTGCTTTTAGGCTACCATGTTAGTGTTTATCTTGCCAAATGCATTCATAAATATATATTATTTTGTTATATTTGGATGTTAAAGGGAGAGATCCACTTTTTGCAAGCCAAAATTCAAAAGTTGCGAGGTTATTGTCTTATATGAAAGGAAATGTCATTTAATAGCATGCCTGAACAAATTAGGGCTTGAAATCTCTTTTTCGTGGAGTTATAGACCTAAAACTGAATAAACTGAGGGACGTCGGTTAAAGGGCAATGAAACCCAAGCAAAATGTTGCTTTTATAGTCTTGAGGAGATTAAAAGGAATAATCTCTGAAAGTTAGGGCATAATCGGGCAAGAAACAAGAAAACTACGGCTCTTTGAAGATGTCCATTTATTCCTATGGGGAACTCAAATTGGCAACGCACTCTGATAAGTGTGTGGACAACTCCCAATAATGTTTTGTACACAAAAGTTCCCATTTTTACAGTTTTCTTCATAGTCACATTTTTTCATCCCCCCAACTCATGATATGTTATGTATAAAAGCATTCTACAAAACATATGTTGAACTCGAACGAAGGGTAAACATAAATTATGAGAAAATTGAACAAAATGGAAATTTTGTGTACAAAATGTATGGGGAGTTGTCCACAACTTTGCCAGAGTGCGTTGCCAATTTGAGTCACTTGAAGAAATACGTGGCTCTTTTCAAAGAGCCATAGTTTTCTTATTTCTTGACCGATTGTGCTCCAATTTTCAGGGACTATTCATTATATTTGGTGTCTTATAGTGCATACAACAATTTGTCTGGATTTCATTGTCCTTTAATTAGGTACATACGTATTATCGGCCGGTGAGTAAGTTCGTACATAGATTTCACGGAGTGCCAGATCGGTATGCATTACCCCTACGTGACCCGCGCTAGCTACGTGACCCACGCATAAGTACTAATGTGTGAGTGTTTACCAAGCAAAATACCCAAACATCGCTTAAAGGGAAAGTTGAGTTTTGGTAGAGAGGGCGCTAGACTACTTAATTGGTTTGTGAGATAATGAAAAACTGAGTGTAAAATTTGAAAGAGCATAATATTTAAACAATAAAATCATCTTTGTTTGATCAAAATCGGTTCAGAAACGGCTGAAATATCCATAAATATAACAATTTGTAATAAACCCGGGGCCCCGGGTTTATTAGAGAATTTTGAACCAGCCGTTAAAAATTCAAAAAAATGCTTCCTCTTTTCAAAAAGTTACAAAATAGGTATTTAAATAGTTGTTGGTTATTTCTCTATCTAATCACTATTTCAACAAAGCATCGCATGCACAATATTTGATTCAAAATGGTTGAAACCGATAAGTGTTTAGAGAGCGCCCTCTTACGTTTTAACGGCTCTTTTTGAATGGTAACATGATCTTTACTACGTCATTTGTAATTTTGTGTTCCTTTCTAGTTATAACTATTAGTTTGTAATGTAATGATGCAGGTTTTGGTTACTAAAATTCAGTTTCACTAAAACTGTACTCTCCTTACCAGAACTCAACTATCCCTTTAAACTGACTACATGTAATTATATATTCTTTCTTTTTGAGATCTTTTTCCGTGACATACGTTAACAAATGTCGGCTTCACAATACCTTTACGAGAATTAGTACTATATTGTTGTAATATTATGCTTAATCAGTTGAACTCCTTTATTGACCGATTTATAGTTTAAATGGAGGGACGCATTCGTTTTTCATTCGTAGAATCCAAATTAGAGGGCTGTTCGCTCTGATTTCTTTTGTGCGTGTTACATTGATCCCCATCCGTCAACTGAAAGCTGTTCAGACGTTTTTGTAAAAGTGGACCTGTCCCTTTAAGTAACATTTATATTGTGTTGTAATATATATATTTATTCATGAATGTGTATATATTTGTTGTTGTACGCAAATCACTTTAGTCCTCGGACTACAGTCTTGTTTATTTTATGTGTTCAATAAAAACCGATATATCTATCATTTATCTATCTATCTCATATCTAAATATTTATATCTCGATCAGTCTTTGTGGGTAGTCTACCATTGGGTTCCCTTCTCTTTCCATTGAATAATAACAGTAGCTCTATCCACACTGATCTTTGTAGAAAGATTCTTTTCCATTTGCGTCTTAAAATCCCGAATGGTTGACTGAGAATCTTTTTTCATGGGGTATTTTACAGAGCTTGTAAGTTAAAATTAAATTATCAGTTGGACTTACAATAATGGAAAGTCATTATTTGATTTGTGACTTTTGTACATTCACATAGTTGGTATACAACATTAAAGTGTGTTTAAAGATATATTTGAGAATTTTGTCAAGGTCTACTTTAGTGACTGAAACTATGATCTTATCATAATAACATGGTATCAAATATGAAGCACGGTCCAATGAAGATAAACAAATCCGAAATATTTAGTTTAGAGTACATTTTGAGGCAAACCTCGTTTTCGAGTGCAAACGATTCAAACTCAACTATCAGAGTATTCTAAAGGGAATAATTCACATTTCACATGTTTTATTAAATGAACTTGCAAATGGAATCAAAACCAACCAGAACCCTCACAATGTGTCAATTTGGGATGTACCAACACTCAAGTATATCTGTAAATGCATAACTTTTTATAGCGTCAAGGAAATGTAATAATTATCATTGAAGTCAAATTCAGTAAAAGTCTCAAATTATGTGAAAAGCTTCTTTTGAATACTTTTCATTCCGAGACTACACATTGCTTTCGATAATTTTAAATTAATTTTAAAATCTGTGTGAACACTCCTGGGTCGTCTCCATTAAATAACAGATGGTTCACAAAGGCCGGTTCAAATTGTGTATACACGTTGTTAGTTTTTGGCAGTGGCAAAATACTAAGTTCTCTTTTTTAATAAATTTTAAAATTAAGCTTAAAGCTAAGTATTACAATACATACCTTTCTTATCAAAGTGAGAACTTTCATCTGGCTAAAGTGTTCGGGGTACGGTCCCCCAATGTCATTGTTCCGCGTTTATATGAATGACCTTTAGCTTACAAACAAGGTGGCGTGCCATTGTCCATGTTTCCGTTTTAGTTCGGTTCTGATTTATATAGTTTAGATAATTATGTCATTAATTATGTGTTATGTTTCCTTCTCGAGGCCAGTTCGGCACACTTGTAGCCATTGTGAGTGGTTACTTTAAAGGTGCACCTGTCACGTGTCAGATATTGCCCAAAATTACATTTGAGACTTCAATCTTATACCACCATCATTGTAAGATATGTCCGAATCATGTATGAAAGTTTAAATGGAAAAAAGCTCTGCTTTCTTGGTTAAAAAAGCGAAAATTTGTGTCAGCTTTTCCAACGAATTACTGTATATATGACGTCTATGAGGATTATGACCGTTCACTAACGCTCGTGAGCTGAATGATTATCAATGATAGATATCGTTATACACACTCTGAACTTATTGAGAAAAGTATGTAAAGAAGATATTCCCAAGTCACGCGATGTTTAAAGTTTACCTGTTATAATATGTAGCATACAGAGTTAGATTTGTAATGTATATTTGTATAATCCTTATGCCTTGTTTATATTTCTGCACTTTCAAAATTGCATTAATCTATTTTGATAACCATGCTCATTATACATTAAACTTTCCAGAAAGATAAGATAATAACAAATCACGCGATGTTCAAAGTTCCCCTCTTCAACGCTATTCTTTCTGACGTTAAATTCAACAATAAGTGTCAGTATGGAGTATCTAATTAATTGTAATAAATTTAAATTCATATTCGATCCATAATCAATGTTATACTCGCTAACTAGTTTATTATGAAAAGGGGATTTCCATGCTCCCTTACAAATAGTTGTCTACTATAATATCTAGGACCCTTTGTATGTCCTTTTACACAATTTCGATGTTGTCAGGTCACATGGGGGCACGTTTTTGGTCAGAATATTAATTGTGCCAACGGTACAGGTCTGACGGAGCCTTCTCTGTTTGATGCAACATCCTAAATAATGATATTAAATATTTCGAAAATAGGACCTTCTGTAAGTCACATGACTTTGCATGTCAGCCTGAAAATTGCTAACTTTCATGATTTGTGCACCAAACATATGAAAATGTATTTTTCGTTACAAAATGATAAAGCATTAGTTATTTGGTCTTGTTTTCATTTTAGCTTTTTTTTTTTTTTTTTTTTTTTGGTTTGTTTGTTGTTGTTGTTGTTGTTGTTGTTGTTTTGTTTGGGGGGGGGGGCTCAAATAGAATAGGGTAAAACAGTAACATACCTCTTGCATCTCTGTTGTTGCTGCAGTATTATTCCAGTTCTCATTAATTATGTACCTTTCTTTAAAACGTGAATGATTCAGTTGATAGACTTTTTTGTTCCTTTTCCTTTTTTTTAAAACTATTGTACAGTTTACCCAAATTTATATAACTTTATCTTTTTAATGTCGTACTGATTGAATGAAAATGTGCAAATACGTGGCCAATCAACTCCCGCAAGTAATGGACTTAGAAACTTATTTCTAGGAATATGTATTAATCTTATTGAGATACACAATAAAACACTAACAATATATGTACACAAATTATTATAATGAAAGTGTTCCTTTATTCAAATGTCACAAACACCACGGTCGAATTACAAGAATATAAGATAAACATAAATTATTGTGAAATTTGATTTCCTGTCCAAAACATTACAAATATTTACTACCGTTGAACAAATCATATATACAAATCAACAAAACACTACCACTCCATTAAAAGAACATTTTATAAAGTTAAAGAAAGTGAGAGAGTAAGGAGAAATGATAACTGCATAATGTTAAAATTTCATGAAACATTTGAATGTATAACAGTGCTCAAAAGTATATATAACTCGTAGTATCACGTATATCAATTGATAATTAAATACATTACATCATGACATTTGTAAGAAGTAAAAATCAACACACAAACATTAATGTTATGATGACAAAATATCATTGAATTACACAAGTGTTAATCCAACATATGTTTGGCATTTTAATTCAGAAAACCCAGCTTATTGTAAAATACAAAGGAGATAATTTCACAGAAAGACCTAGAGAGAAACAAAGAAAGAGTGAGGTGAAGAGAGAGGGAGAAAGAGAGAGGGTGTTGTGGGCATGGAGACAGAAAGAAAGAGACAGATGTCTGAGAACGATCGGAATAAGGATAAATGTAGATTATTACTAACAAGCGGTTAAACATGATATATGGTTGTAAACAATTCATGGCAGGGTCGTTACCATAGATGTAAAATGAAGATCGCAAGTAAATACCCGGTCTATACAAAATATATGGTGTACAGTTATGTGTATAAGCATAAATCCTGTGGCGCACTACGCCTTTAAAATTACCACTTGCTCTACCAGCAATATACAACATTTATTGTTTTCCTCTCTAATAAGCAACTCTCCAATTAATTTAATGCTTTTCCTGTTATAACACCAACACTCGATTACTAAAGTTTGTTCTAAAATATACAAAAGCTATTCCGTATACAGATATGCACTTGTCCATTTCCAAAAACCATTGTATATGTGTAAATTCCTTTTTATGACAGTATAATACAAATGTTTTACAAGACTAATGTTTATCTTTATTGTGATATATCTCTTGAAAACAAATATATGTCAAGAGTAGACATGAATAATGCAATAATGTTTTTTCAACAATTTGGTGTAATGAATTTTGGTTAAAATTGACATAACACCATGATAATATTATACAAATGTATAGCGCACAATATTTACCATGACTCTTTATGTGCTTTACAACAAAACTAAATACTTTATAAGAATATAACACACATTAACAAAATACAACGTACATGAAAATTAGATATTCTATGCAATTGGTGTTTTTAAATTTCTTGGGTAAAAATAAAAAGAATCATCGTAAGAGAGACTCTGTATCTATGCAAATTAGGTCTATTTTCCATAATTTATGTAAATTTATTTATGGGAATGGGATATTCTATGAAAACTGTGTGTATTTACTAAAATATTTGAAGTAGAAACATTTGAAAATAGATGACCTAGGGTATATCAAGGCCAGTATATAAATTTAGGTTTGGTGCCCGTCTAACCCGTAACATTCAAGGCTTAAACTGTTACGGTCCCTTACACATGTTACACATCTTATTGTAATCACATTTCCAGTAAAACATGAAACAGGTTTCGGTTTTACTAATATTCTCTATCTAATACTCATTGATTGATTGTTACGATTAAAGTAATTGAATTTGAACTACATACTACATACTTACAATTGTGTACAAATTTATTATAGGGAGTTGGAAAATACTACCTTGAATCGTCGGTCATTTAAGGTCAAATTCACCGTGGAATTTGACATATCAGATCACAAACATATTTGTACATTTCACCGACCATTCATCACTTGCTGCACATGCCAACAAAGTTACTAGAACCCTATGATATTTTTTCATGGATGTTCATTTGACTCAACATTTAGAATAACCTGTGATCTTCAAGTTAAACTTAAATCTCGTTTACCAAATCGAAATTAATAAATTAAGACAAATCAAGCGATCTCGTCGCACACGCAACCCTACTTACCCTCAAACTAATCCAAGGGCAATACGTATTTGTAAATTGCTAGGATAAGAGCGTCGTCCTTTGATCTTGTCCAGCTTTTTACAACATACACGGAAATATGTTTATGATTTCTCTCTCCCTCTCTCTCTGTCCTCTGAGATTCGTTTTTAGTAATACAAACCAGGTTGGTTTTACGAAATTGGTTTCTCTGCTATGTGTCGAAATACATCAGGGGTCGGCCATCCTGAAAAAGGTAATATGAATGAAAATAATGATGATAATATCTATGGTACGTACCACTGGCTTACTGGTGTGTTTGTGTAGGGGGGGGGGGGGGGGGCAGATTATGGTTTGGGGGCGCTCCCTGGTAATATCCGAAAGTGATGCAAATTTGGTTCAGCCCTTCAGAAGTCTTTGCACATTACGCCACTAGTGGATACTTATATAGCGTATGTTAGGTCTTTTGACGCACACTGTGGATTATAACAATTTACGTTGGTTTTGAAAAAAAAAAAAAACATTTGCTTTTAATTATTTAAAGGGACTGTCCGCCTTTCAGAAATCGTATGAACAGTTTCCAGTAGAAGCATGGGGACAATTGTAACACACAAGCAAATTCAGATCGACCATCCCTGTAACTTGGATTCTACGAATGAAAAAACGAATGTGTAGAAGTCATCCCTTTATCGAACTACATATTGGGCAATACATGTGTTAAATAATTTAGCATAATATTACAACAATAATGGTTTGCGGTTGCACCATGTGAGAGGGGAGGATTGGTGAGTCCTGAAAAGGACTATGGTAGTCCTATAAAGGACTGTTGGTTGTCCTATAAATGACTGTTGGTAGTCCTAGAAAGGACTGTTAGGATAGTCCTAGAAAGGACAGTTGGTATTGCGAGGAGAGGGTGAATGGTAGGACTCGAACTTTCGACGGAGTGACGACGGATAGTCAACCTTGTCAGGACTACACCAACAGTCCTTTCTAGGACTACCAACAGTCCTTTCTAGGACTACCAACAGTCCTTTCTAGGACTACCAACAGTCCTTTCTATGACTACCAACAGTAATCTATAGGACTACCAACAGTCCTTTCTATGAAAACCATAATCTGTTTCAAGAGTCACCAATTCCCCCCCCCCCCCCCCCCCCCCCTCTCACACGGTGCAACCGCAAACCACACCCATTATCACCACCATGGAAACCGAACCTTACAATCAACATTTAATATTGTATTTATTCTTGTAAAGGTATTGAGAAGCAGACATTTGCAAACCTATGCCACGGAAAATGTCTCGAAAATAAAGAATATACAATTATATGTATACTCCGCCAAAAAAAGAAAAGAAACAGGACACTTGTTTAAGTATAAATATTTCCAATTCATATACTATGATATGTACATTTTCGTATATCAAATTAAAGGATCTACAGGTAGATCAAAAATGTAATCGTTACGCGTGACCTTTCGTGGTTAAAGGGATCTAGTAACTGTGTTGACATGTGCCAAAGGGGATGAATGGCTAATGCAAATTATATTATTTTTATTTGATATGTCCACAGAGTATTGTGTAAATATTGTGTAAACAAAATTGTGTACAAAAAGTCAAATGGATGTGGTATGACCGAGTAATGAGCAAAAATGCAAGATGATATTTTCAAGCTCATTGCACTTACTTTATAACGGTTAAGACGATCCGTTGGATTATTTAAAATCTGAACACTTCAATCGTAAAAATCTTTTTAACGAAATGGAAATTCGGAAAACCGAAATCTTTCCCATGGATTTTGTGTTAAAGGGACAGTCCCTCTTTTACGAAACGTCTGAACAGTTTCCAGTTGACGGATGGGTATGAATGAAACACACCCACAACAAAAAAATTGAGATTTGTCAGCCCTATATTTTGGATTCTACGAATTTTACATCAGACTATATATCAGTCAATAATAGAGTTGAACTGATTTAGCATAATATATTGTACTTATTCTGGTAAATGTATTGTGAAGCCGACATTTGTAAATGTATGTCACATAATCTCAAATATTAAGAATCTGTAATTATGTATTCAATCTAAGCGATGTTTGGTTATTTTGCCTTGTGTGCGGTCATGATAATCTTACTTGTGCGCGGGTCACGTAGCTAGCGCGGGTCACGTAGGGGGCACGCATAGCGTTGTGGTACTTCGTGGAATCCGTATACGAACTTCCTCACTGCGTGAATATACCTATAATGCACATTTACAATTGGACGACGGTTTATTAGTTGTATGTCTATTTCAAGCTCTAATTTTGTTCAGGCATGCTATTAAATGACATTTTCGTTCAACTAAGACAATAAGACACTTCACAACTTTTGAAAAGTGGCTTGCAAAAGAGGGAATGTCCCTTTAATACAAACACAACAAGCTACGAGAGAACCGGTATAATTTCAATTAGATTTTGAGGATTTGGACAAGGTTACCCTAAAAGAAAGCTTGTTTGTTTCATGTGTCACCGGCAAGTTTGATCCAGATTTACTAAAAAGTATGACATGTTAGAGACCGCCCCAAATGGTTGTTCAAGGGTTTGAAGATCTTTGGACTACGGTAGAATTCTTTAATCAAGAGATCTAGTAACTTTGTTGATATGTGCAAAATATAATTAATCGAAACAAGTTTATTAATCAAATGGTTGGCAGCACAAGGCCGAATAGTACATTTATTACAATACAAATATACAAAATAAATTATTGAAAATAAATTCATACAAACATAAACAAACATATTGCAAAGTGCATGATACATGTTAAAAGTTGTAAAGTTTAACAAGTAATGAGTGGGCATTCTCGTGGCGATAGGCACACATGTCCAGGAGGTGGGCCCCATCCCCTTAACACAAATTGATTCATCAAACGACCCCTCCCTCTGTAACTAAATAAATGGTTGATACAATATATACTTCGCACAAACATTTTTGCGCATTAATAACTATTCTATTACGCTATTACCAGTCATATATTTGGTAACATTGGAAAGTGTAAATTCCCCCCTTTACATTGATATAACATTTGCTATGAATATTTTATCATAGAATGTGCATTGCATCCAAATGAAGGGCAAAGTCAAAAGTGAAATGTTGCAGAATGCACTGATTTTGTCAACATGGTGCCTTTCGTGGCTTGAATGTGGGTGAGGTGGTCATGCATTCAAGCCACGTTTTAATCTTCAAACAAAATTAAGGCACGATGTTGACAAAATCAGTGCATTTTGCAACATTTTCTTTTTTACTTTGCCCTACATTCGGATGTAATGCACATTCCATGATAAAATACCCATAGCAAATGTAATATCAATGTAAAGAGGAGGATTCACGCTTTACAATAATACCAAATTTATAAATGGTAATAACGTAATAGGCATTTAAGCCACGTTTTAATCTTCAAACAAAAAGAAGGCACTTTGTTGACAAAATTAGTGCATTTTGCAAGATTTCACTTTTGACTTTGTCCTACATGTGGATGCAATGCACATTCCATGATAAAATATTCATAGCAAATGTTATATCAATGTAAAGAGGAGAATTTACGCTTTCCAATGATGCCAAATTTATTAATGGTAATATCGTAATAGAAAAGTTATTAATGCGCAAACCTCGACTGCGGAACTTTTTGTGCGTAGTATATATTGTTATCTGATGGGTCCACTGGGTGTTGTGTGAACATTTTAAGTTAAATGGATGTTATATGGCCGAGTAATGAGCAATAATGCAAAGTGACATTCACTTACTCACTGCACTGTCTTTGTTCATTATTTTAACATTTCAGTCTTACATATCTTTGTAACAAAAGGGACATTTGAAAAAACCGGAACATGTCCTATGATTGTATTGTTGATACGAATATAACATTGTATGAGGGAAGATAATTTGATTTTGAAGATTTGGACAATGTTACTAAGTACCTTTATGAATAATTTATACCAAGTTTCATGCTGAAATAACGGCACATCATGTGGTTGCGTCGAATAAACCTTTGTCATGGAATTCTCTATTTCGTTACATTTGGATCATAGTAAAACCTATAACGTTCACGATTTGTTTTCATTTATACTTTGTGTATTGAAATGAAAATGAAAAAGAAGGAAAAATATGCCGTTTTAGATATGCTCATTAACATGGCTCATTTGAAGTTCAATTTGTTGCTATTTTTGGAAACAGACGTTGCTCTGCTTAATTGACCGTGACAAGTCATGCATGAATGATTTAATCTAAATTGTATGCCAATATTGAAGAGGGTAATTTTATCATTAATTTTATATATAACTTCATCTATGTTATCGCAAATAAATATTAAATATTCTGTCTGAAATAAGTGATCTGTTTCTTTTTTGCGCAGTATAGTAAGTTGTTAATAAATATGAAATATTCTGTCTTATAGGTGTTCTGTTTTTGCGGAGTATAGTAAGTTTAAGCGAGTCTTAGTTATTTTGTTTAGTATTCGCTTACGCCCTTGTTCGATCACAATCTGTGTTCGGGTCACTTAGGGGTAACACACAGCCCCAGAATGCGCAAGCCGCTATCGTGAGCGAAAGTTTGCATGGGTGAATACTCAGAATGAAATCTAAACGACGCACCAAGGAGACCAAATTTGGAAAGACCGGGTATACCGTTCTAAAGACACATGACCTTTTGTAAGTCAGCGTCGGCCCGAAGATTTGTGTACAAATCGTATGGAAATTCCTAAAATAGACAAAACCTTCTTTATTTATCATTCTAATCACTGCAATCATTTAATATTGTGCTAAAAATGGTTAAATAATGGTTAATAATTTATTCTATAACAAAAAACAATTACAAACAAAAGTAAACAAGCAAAGAAATATATAAGGAATTTTTTGGCTGTCGCAATTTTTTATGTTGTTAACCTTTTAATTAGGTCATAAATATTATTCATGCACAACATAAGCATATTCTAAGCCATATTTTGTGATTTATAGACCAAAAGAGGATTTGGCATAAATTTGCATAATTAAGTAGACATTTATTTTTTCAAACAAATAACAATGCAGTCTTGATGATTTTGTCGCAAACTAGCTGTGTTGCCAAATATTGTGGTGGCCGCGCGTTCGGCGGCCCCCTGGCTATAGCATAGCCAAAATAACCCGGCCTGGTTAGGGTTAAATGACATTTTCCTTCATTTAAGACAATCACCTCACACTGTTAAAATTTGGGTTGCAAAAGGCGGACTCTCCCTATAATGCAATTTTATATCATAATATATTATATTTACTGTTTATTTGGTGATAAGGAAAGATCTTCGTTTCTTCCCAACCTTTATCAGTTGTTTAAGTGTTGATACAAGTAATATTTCATGAATGCTTTGCAATGATATGCACTGTAATGACAGTATAATGATTGGCAAGGCTAAGCTTAAGTAACCAAATGACTAAAACCTGCACAGTAACATTAACAACTAATAGTTATAACTCCACCATGCCCATAATGTATAGAAAATGACTAACGTCGAAGTAAAAATCCGTTAAATCTCAAAAGGGCAGCATCCAAAAAATCATTGGTTTTAAGCATTTTTAATTACAAATTGTCCATGCGATATTCTGTTAAAATAATTATCAACATAATAGACAAATTATAACAACTACTTTAAACCTCTTTTGAAAATTTTGAAAAAGTGTAAGCATTATTTTAATTCAAGAAAACAAAGTATCCAATACATATGGGGCCTACATTTGTTCTAATCGGTTCATAATCTTTTACGAACCGTTTTATTTTTTTAATAGAGTTTTTTTTGTCATTGAAATTGTATGGTTTTTCAAATTTTATTTTTTGCAGCGCCCTCTTTATCTATCCCCTTAAAGGGACATTTCCTCTTTTGCAAGCCAAAGTAAACAAATTGCGCGGTTATTGTCTTATATGAAAGAAAATGCCACTTAATAGCATGCCTGAACAAATTAGGGCTTGAAATCTCCTTTTCGTGGAGTTATAGACCTAAAACTTATAAACCGTTGGACGACAGTGTATTGTGCATTATATGTATATTCACCCAGTGAGAAAGTTCGTACACAAATCCACGAAGTACCACAACGCCCCCGTGACCCGCGCTAGCTACGTGACTCGCGCACATATAAGAATAGCATGACCGCACACTAGGCAAAATAACCAAACCTCGCTTAAACTGACTACACGTAATTACATATTCTTAATTTTTGAGATTTTTGAGAGGAACTGTCCCTTTAAAACACAAGAGGGCACTTTTGAAAAGTGCATCGGTTAAAACCATTTTCTTATAAGAAATTGCGCATAAGATGTTTTGTTGAAATAATGAAAAAATAGACAGATCATGAACAACTATTTATACCTCTTATGAACAATTGTGAACTAGTGTGTTCATAATATTTGTTGTTTACTTAAATCATCAAATAATCCTGGGGCGCTAGGATTATTTAAAATTGGATACATATATTTATATCTCAGCTGTTTCTGATCCGATTTTGATCAAATACAGTAAATTCTGTGATTAAAATTGTATGATTTTTCAAATTTTCATTACCTCACAAAATACCATACCATACCACAACTGAGCTACCCCTATAATTTGCATTTTCTTTATTTCATATCCAAATGTCCGCATACTGTACTGTAATACTCACTATGCGCAGGTCAGTATGGTCGAGTCAATCGACGAATTAGTGTTGAAGATTTTGCCTTTCACGGCGGTTTCTTTTGTAGTGTACCTTGTACTTTTCAAAGTCTGATTTCATGCGCGCCATTTCCTTTTTGTTGCGATTTTCTGTGTAAAACAAAAGCAAATACATTATAATAAGTAGAGCAGATAAATGTAATAATCGTTCAAGTTTGATATGAGCAAGAGATTTAGAATGTAGGCTACCTTAGGGACACTCGGACATTTTCCAAGACGGCCGCTAAAAATATTTTAGTTGGCCGTTTTAAACTACCTTAGTTTCGTTTTATATGTTTATCGATATGCTGAAAACAATGGCCCTTAAATATACATATAAAATAAAGCATACAAAATATATCTCATACAGATATCGCAGATACACACGCGCACACACACATACACACACACACACACACACACACACACACACACACACACACACACACACACATGCTCAGTCCTATTTGAACATTTGCACAAAATGTGCACCTAAATATATAAAAAATGAATAATCAATATAGTACATAAAATGATACATGTATACAAATTTAGTATGTTACAAAGGAAAACGAAAAGATACTACAAACTCCTTTCATAAATGCGGCATGGATTTCGAAAGGTACGTACGGCATTGTTTTTTAAATTTAGTGATTGTTGTGCTGGATTTGATAGAGGCTTCTAGCATATTCCACTCTTTAACACCAGTATAACTTATATAATTCAATGAGGAAGTTAATCGAAATTTAGGTTGATAAAAATGGTCATTTTGCCATGTGTTATATGAATGAAGTTCTGAGTTCGCAAAAAACATATTACAATATTTTGCTGGTAATAATCTAAAGTGTACACAATACATACATATTAAAGTATTAAAAGCAATTAATTCATATATTGGTAAAATATTCAACTGTCTAAAGAGAGGTGTGCTAGGGCAACGCCAAGAAGATTTTGATATAGTTCTTACTAGTTTCTTTTGCATAGTGTATATTTTAGTAAGATGGCTTTTGCATGTATTCCCCCATATGTAATTAAATAATTTAAATGTGGCACAAGAATACTATTATATAACATATATACAACATTACAAGGCAAAGTGAATTTAAGTTTTGTGAGTATGCCAACACTTCTCGCAAGAGATTTATAAATTGAGGAAATATGATCACTCCAGTCTAAATATTCATTACTTAAAACACCAAGGAACTTAACATTTTGTAATCGAGGTATAATAACATTATCAATATTTAATGCTGGCAAATTTGTGGGTAATCTCCTGCTCCTTGTCCGAAAAATAATGTAATTGTTTTTTTGTAAGATTCAGGGCAAATTTATTAACCTTGAACCATACTGAGACGTTTTAATTTCCTTTTCTACTGATGACAATAGTGTATGTATATTATTGTTGCTCATAAGAGCTGCTGTGTCATCAGCAAACAAGGAAAATTTTAGAATATTTGAGGATTTAACAATATCATTAATATAGACAAGGAACAGGAGAGGACCCAGTACAGATCCTTGCGGAACACCACAAGTATTATATTGCATTGACGATTTGACACCATTGACCATTGACCATTGACCATCACAAATTGTTTTCGTTCACATAAATAATCACGAAACCACTGTAAGGCTATACCTCTTATACCGTAATAATGTAATTTACTTCAAAGAATGTGATGATCAATGGTGTCAAATGCTTTTGATAAATCCATAAATAATCCAATACAATATTTGCCATTTTCAATTTCATTTTGTAATTGATGGGTTAAATTCAAGACGGCTAGGGCAGTTGAGTGATTTTTTCGGAAGCCGAATTGTTCATCTATTAGTACATTATTTAATTGTAAGAAATTATAGAGACGTTTATGAATTATCTTTTCCAAAATCTTATCAAAAATAGGGAGAATGGCAATTGGCCTATAATTAGTGATATCATTTACATCATCCTTTTTATAAAGTGGGACTATTTTGGCAATTTTAAACTGTTTAGGAACAATACCTGTTTGTAGGGATTTATTAAAAATACAGGTTCAACATAGTAATATGTGACCGTACACCACAAAACGACCGTTATGTCGCCAACTGATTTGGATGATTTTAAATTTCTAATAATATCAACAATCTCATTTACTGTAGTTGGTCTCATAAAAAAATTGAATTATATTCACCATCCTTAGGCAAAACAGAATCATATGAGTTGTTAACGACTGGAATGTTTCCCGCAGTTTTTTTACCCATAGAAAGAAAATATGAATTTAATTCATCAACAATATCTTTTATAGAATTTAACTTTCTATTATTGTAGTACATAGAAGATGGTAATTTATTGTGTCTCTTATTACCAAGAATATCATTACTTTGTATCCAGGTTTTCTTTATATCACCCTTTATTTTAACAAATATGGCATAATAATAATCAGCTTTCGCAGTGCGTAGTAAATTTGTTAATTTATTTTTATACTTATTGTACTTTTCCTTATTATTATCACATGGATTTTTCAAATACTTTTTATATAGTCTATGTTTTTTTCTGAATTGATTTTAATAAACCATTTGTAATCCAAGGTTTTTTTAAATTTACACTTACATTGTGTTTTCCTTTTGACTAACGGGAAACATTCATCATATATTGAAGAAAATACCATCATAAAGTGATCATAACACATATTAATATCAATATTATCATTTTCATACATTCTACTCCAAGTAACTTCTTTTAACTTATTCTTAAATTTAGCAATATTTTCATCATTTATCAATCTAGTATGAGTATACAAGGTTTGTTTTGGTATGACATATTTTATCTTTTTAACGCACAACACAGGAAAATGATCTGAAACATCAGAAACAATTAATCCAGTCTTAAAAGTATTTTCTAATGAATTATACAAAATATTATCAATTAGAGTTGCCGTGCATGGGGTAATTCTGGATGGCTTTGTTATCATCGGATATAAATTAAAAGAATACATATATTCTAAAAAGTTGTTTGACTGTTCATGACTATCTACATTCAATACGTTTATATTAAAATCACCCATGATATAAAGAGTTTTATTTGTGTGATTAAAAGTTTCTAAATACGGTAACCATTAATTTGATCAACAAAAATATCTATATTTGTGTTAGGGGCACGATATATACATCCAATTACAATAGGCTTCGTACTTTTAGACATTAACTGAATAAACAGCGAATCATATTCTTGCGTACTCTGAGATAAATCAGATTGTATTACATAATCATATTCACTAGATCCTCTTTTTATCTTTCCTATTTAAATGAACTAAATTATATCCACCAATACTATACATTTTAATTTTTGTATTCAAATCAAACCATGTTTCGGATATACCGATTGCAGAAAACGAGTGATTTAGTGAGGATAACATACAGACGAATTCATCAAAATTGTGGGGTAAGCTTCTTGCGTTAACATGAATGAGTGAAAATGTGTCTTTTTTATGAACATTGGTTTGGAATTCATCAGGAAATATATATTTACATTGTTTTTTATATGAGAATAATAAATTATCATCTGCACCTAAATATAAATCATCGTCGCATAATATAAAATCATCAGCATTGCCTATTAAAAACGGATTAACTTTCATACGTTTGAACTTTTCTATATCAATGTCATTATTCAAATTAAAATAACAATGCATATTGAGCTTAAAGTCATCATCATGCATATAATGGTGAAAAGGGAATATATTGCAGCAATTACAGCATAACGAGAAAGGTGTAGGGTTTTGACAATTCAGAGATTCACCACAGATTTCACACAAGATCACCATTGTACAAATCACACACAAATACACATGCAATCAATCTACGTGCATATTACAGCTAACAAAATATGTACAAATAAACATAGATTTTATTGGTTTAGTCAAAGCAATAAGTGAAGAAAAAATGGAAAAGTGTCACTAACAGTTTTTATATTTGATGTATGTAAAACGATTGTTACATACCATATCAGGCCCGTCGGAAGGAATTTTAAATGGGTAATATACGGTCAACGGATTGGGGGCGTGACACAACTGCGAGGGAGCGGAGCATCGCAGGGGGGGGGGGGGGGGGGCGGGACGTGGGAAGGGGGTGTCCCCCCTCCCACGGTAGGGAGCTTTTGTAAATTTGTACTCGAAATAATGCAATCTGGTGCATACCTTGGAAGGAAATTTGATAATACTTAATTAAACAAATCATTACCATCTCCCCTCGAGATAAAACCGCTATACATGATGGCCCAGAAATAACGGAACGGAGCACTTCCCAGAATACAGCAACACAATTATTATGTCTAACGGATAAGGTGTCTTTCCCAATGAAAAACGATACCAAGAACAGCCATTTTGGAAGAGTAGTTTTTGTTCTAGGGCGCTGTAAGTGACATGATGTCAGGTTCCGTTTTCTGTCAATTTGTACCTAGTCAGGGTTAGTAAAACTGCACGCACCGCCTTTCATAGTGTTTAACAGCGCGCCTTTGATAGTGTGCAATCAGCCGTGTATCGAGATAATGGGCATGGGTTTTACTGGCCCTGACTTGGTAAAAATTGACCAAAATTGGCACCCGACATGGTCTCACTCACAGCGTCCTAAAACAAAAACTACACGACCAAAATTTCTGTTCTTGGTATCTGATGGACATAAACAATTTGGTACTATATTTTGGGAAGTGCCCGGTTCCGTTATTTATGGGCCACCCTTTATAGTATACAAACACAACCAAACTTACGCACACACCCGAAATACACTTACATCGTCCACCTGTCGTCCGTGCACGTCTATATATACTTGGGGAGGGGGTGTGCCCTCTCCAACGTGGAGACATTTTGGAAGTGTTTAAAATATCCCTGTATATGTAATGGTCATAATTGTTGCAGTAATATATTATTATTATGCATTTTGTAAGATTTTTTAGAAGATTTAACTGCTAAAAAAAGTAGGGATTGTTTGTCTTGTACAGGCCACCCCGAATCAAAAAGTAGGGGAAATATCCCCCACCCCCCGGACGGCGAGTCCGGCTGAGACTTCCGAACCCATACCCACATCCAAGGGTCCTTTTGCTATAAATTAGCCTTTAGTCAAGGCTTTATATGGCTTGGAGATTCTCTATGCGATCGCGAGCTAGTATAGCTAGATACTATTAAACTGGTTCGCGCTGCACGCTCAAACTCGGCCTTTCGCAGTTAGTACACTGCCGTTGTAGAACCTGTCGGATAGGCTAGCTGTACATAGGTACCCATGTCTAAGGATTTATTTGTGAAAAAAATGACCTAGTGTCCGCCTCTAACACTTCGGTTAATTGTCGGAAATATAACAATTTAGGTTTTTAATGTTTTAAATTCTCGAGCTTTAAAATGATGTATAACTTGATACATATAAGTTTGTTGTAGGCCAGAAAATGAAATTTCATAACGTGGACCAGAGCCTCGCTATTTGTTAAACAACAGAGAAAATCGCTTCTAAAGTTTTGCCTAATACAGAAAGCATTCTCACACATCGAGCAAAATCATTATTCATGGTATAACAAATTCGAATTAGGGCGTGCAATTTTCGGAGAATGTAGATGAAATATGTAAGTATCAAATGCCATAAAGTTTAAATTGTTTCACCCAGAGACAATTTTGTATGATTTTGATGCTCTATGTACTAAAGATCCACAGCGACTCATGACCGAAAGTGTGGTGCTTGGGCTCCTATGTCTAAGGATTTCGAAATTTAAATATTTTATGTTTAGCTGTAATATGAAACAATGGCGAATCATCTTGCAGTTTTTGATAAAATACTTCATTAGTAAACTGTACCATAATGCAGGGGTGGCACCAGGGTATTTTCTTAGGGAGGGTAAAAGTTTATACTTTGAGGGCGCCAAACGCCCGAGCGAGGGAGCGAAGCCAATTAGGGGGGGGTGGGGGATTTGAGGGATGGGGGGGCGTCCCCCCTTCCCACACCAGGGAACTTTGGCAATTATAAACACCAGAGGTTGTGAAATAATATGTATGTGAGCGAGCGGAGCGAGCTTAAACATTTTTGCCATTTCACAGCTGAAAATTGCCATTTGTTTCAATATAATTGTATGGGTATATTCGTTTTTATTGCTTACGATATGGCGTTATGAAGGGTGATATATAAACAGGTTGTGAAATATTATGTATTTTAGCAATTTGTATCGGCAAATCCCAAAATCACTGAGAAAATGAGGAAGAAAAGAGGGAAAAGGAATAAATGGAAAAAGGCACCAATGTCTTAGGTTTTTTTTGGTATGAAAATGGGATCCATGTCTATAGATATTTCTTGAAAAAGTTATCCTTCCCAGCGGCACATCCCGTATACCCAATATACACGTGAGTACCCCCCCCCCCGGGTATCCCCGAGATCCCCGAGATCATACGCCCGTCGCGGACACACTAAAACACACGCTGTTGATCCCATGTGTATCCCCTTGTATGGTTAGGTGGATCTGTAAATGATGCGCTTGATGTAGAAGGATCATTTTCAAGATGGGGGCAAAAGGTTCTCAACATTACCCTTACCCTTGCTTTGATGGATCTCTGTTTGGGGTGCCCTTTTACTCCAAAATGTTCTGACAAGCCAGAAGAAAAAAATAGCAGAATTGTTTCGGTTATTTGCTGACTTCTCCCCCCCCCCCCCCCCCCCCCCCCCCCTCCCCAACCCCGACCACCCCTGGATCCGCCTTGACCCCTTTCCAGTGAAGGGCGGAAAGAATGGTGTCTAAATGATCGTGTCCTATATAAAGGCATACGTTGGAATTGAAAGCAAATTTTTAAACTAGAATTAAGAGGTGACGAAAATGGCGGGAAAATCTATAAAGGACTAACCACTGTATATAGGTGGTTTGACGGTCAGGTGGTGAGCTTAATTTATCATTTTCTTGAGGATATTATTTTTTTTTTATTGCGATTGGATGACAAAGTTTTCTGTGGCATACGCTGTTCTTCGGCTTTCTTGATTTTTGTCTTTCTTTCTCCTTCTCGGCATTTATTCATTAGCGCATATTTCATATAAATTTACAAGTCGTATAGTTTTTACGATTGGTTACAAATTGGTGACGATCAGCTTACATGGCATGACAATTATTATCCTCAGACCTTCTCTCCTCTTTCTCGTCTCTTTTCTTCTCCATCTCCAGTCTCTCTCTCGCTCTCTTTTTGTTTTAGGCTGAAAAGTAGTATGTATGAATCTGAACCATCCGTAGCGGCTCCGACGGGCCTGTACAATATACAATGGCTAAACCTGATATGCTGATTATGATACATACATACATACATACAGGGGCGTAGACAACGGGGGGGGGGGGGGGGGGGTGCAATGGGGGGGATGAGGGGGGTGCATCCCCCCCCCCCCCCACTTCATAGGATGACGTGTACAATAATCCCCCAGGTTTTAGTAAAATACATTTTTGTGTGTGTGCGTGTTTGAATGTAGGTGCGTGTGTTTGTGTGTTTGAGTGGTATACAATGTATTCTAACATTAAATCTAATTTATACATCCAAGTTTTCGCTGCGCGCTTCGCGCGCGAACAGATTATCTCAGTTTGTTATGTAACTTGTGTATGATCTGGGTGAGTACTTTTTCTCTACCGGGCATGTACATAGTTCCTGTGTGCCTACATCGGCATTGCTCTGGCTGCTTGTGTGACGTCCACCAAATTGCACCATTTCAAGTATATGAATGCAACATCTTAACCGTTATCCCCCTCCCAAAACCTCCCCATATCATATGGCTCTGCCTCAGCACCATCGGCACTCATTCGTTGGATTAGGATATGTTGTTGGATAATAGATAATGTGGCCTATGGTTTATGTTGGACCTGTATATGAAAATAAATATCATGTAATATGTGTGTGTGTTGGGGTACATCATTTTAGTGAGTCAATTATTTGTTTTCTTCGTGAAAAATATATTGAAAATTTCTGGTCGATCAAGTCATATCATGCTTCCACAGATGCAGTCCATCTTACTTCCAATTTTCCTATCTAGGTATGCACCAGATTGCACAATTTCAAGTCCAAAAATGCAAAAGCTCCCTACCGTTGGAGAGGGACACCCCCTCCCACACCCTCCCCTAAATCATAACACGCTTTCCCAGATTTCCTATCTAGGTATGCACCAGAATTGCACAATTCAAGTCCAAAAAAGCAAAAGCTCCTTACCGTTGGAGAGGGACACCCCTCCCACACCCTCCCCCAAATCATAACACGCTTTCTAGATATAGTCAATCTTACTCCCGAATTTTCCTATCTATGTTTGCACCAGATTGCACATTTTCAAGTCCAAAAATGCAAAAGCTCCTAACCGTGGGGGGGGGGGGGGGGAGGGGGGGGGGGGGGGGGGGGGGGGGGGGGGGGGGGGGGGGGGGGGGGGGGGGGGGGGGGTGGGGGGGGAGACACCTACCTCACACACCCTCCCCTAAATCAAAACACGCTTTCCCAGATTTCCTATCTATGTTTGCACCAGATTTGACAATTTCAAGTCCAAAAATGCAAAAGCTCCTAACCGTGGCGAGGGGGACACCCCCTCAATTCTCCTCGGTCTCGAAACATTTTTGCAGGTGGTCTCGGCTGGGAGAAAATGTCATCCCCCCAGGTGTAAGAACCTGTCTACGCCACTGCATACATATACATTTATAATGGCGAAAATCCAACTGGTGGCCATTTTTCAAGACGGTTGTTTAACCGGTTGCTTCCGAAAATAAAAGCGCATCTATCGACCCCCAAAACGAGATTCTTTTCACTGATACGAGCCAAGGCCTCCACACAAAAGACCAGCGGCCGTGTGTGCGTGCAGAGAAATCGATTTTTCCGGTTGCGGTTTCACAAAGTTGGTGCACGCATAAAAGGCTGGTTACCTTGTATAATGTATTCTATACCACAGTGAAGATCCCGGTTAGGCAGCAGTACAGAACATAGAGCTGTATCTATA